>RHKH01000012.1:311354-402236 GCA_009829795.1 Lasiodiplodia gonubiensis
CTATGCTCTTTCAGTCTACTTTGTTTTTCCACCATTCGAGACCAAGGGTTGTTCAGAAAGAGATGAACGAATCATCAGGCGCCACTATTAGAGAACAAAGGAATGGCGCGCCTCCCCTGGTGGCGTTCTATTACCGGTGCCCCAGACAATGTTCGAGGAGCGGTCAACAATGGATTCTGTCTCCTTTATACTCGGTCACTTTCTTTCGAGAGCCGTACAACGTCTTTACCCAGATGTGTTGCCTAAAAAACAGTGACTTTTCTATTTAATATGTCGCGCTCCTCGACGTGTTAGAAAACATACTGATACCTGGAACAAAGTTGCTAATCCTCTTACACCGAACTTGCTAACTTCTGAGAAGTTGCCACAAGCAGATATTGTTTATTTCGAGACTACAAGAAGGACCATAGAATAGCACTTACGCAGATACTGTCCTCACTTCATACCTCATACTAGGCCTCATGATATTCAACGCTTTAATCCTCGCCATTCTTGCTAGAAAGGCCCAGGTAGAGGCGGCTCCGGCGAAGGTCAGTGGCGTCTCCTTTCCTGAGATCATCACCATCCACCCCCCTAGGACGACTCAGACGACGAGAACAATGACTTGGCCCGATGGATTTCTGAACCTCCCGGGACAGACTTCTACAATTACGGAGACAATGTCTCTTCTCCCTGTCCATGCCCGCGATACCGGCGGCCTGAGTCCTGTGCAGACCAAGACCGCCACCATTGCTTTAGATGAACGTCTGAACCCCCTTCTAGTCCCTACCCAAGACGACGGTTCGAGTCGTATCTTCGTTCCAATCGAGGCCGCACTTAGCACCGATGCCAGCTCGTCGGCCACCCAGCACCCGGAAGCGATCGCTTTCCCTACCAAAAACCTCATGGAAGCTCGCGCGCCTCAGCCCGAAAAGACCGTATTCATCACTATTACGACTATGCCTACCAACAAGGTCAAGCCGACTCAATCCACCTGGTCGAAAGGAAAGCATTGCCCATACCCGTACCCCGGTGAAAAGTGCCGCCCGCCAAAATCGGAGCATAAGACTACTACTGCTACTAAGTCTTCGTCGTCGATGCCACGTAAGGCTTCCACGTCCACGAAGCCTTGTCCGTACCCCGGGCAGAAGTGCTGAGACAGACAGAAGATGTTCTAGAGTGGTCAGCTTGAAAATATATGATTGTCTTTCTCGGCTTTTTATTTCATTTTGCTCTTTTTCTATTTATGCCCCAAGAATTTGATTCTGATTTGACTATTAAGGGAAACATGGCGTGAATGACTTTGAGTGACGTCGTCGAGACTCTGGAGATGAAACTGTGAAATCAAAGTTGAGCATTCACACCTGTCAGTTTACATGGGACTTCAGAGGGAAATGGCCGGGTGCTGAGGGTGAAGATAATACAAAGTCAGCAAGAGTGCAAACCCCGCTCAAGTAGCGACGATAGTACTGTTGATGGCGGGATCTGTGTGACGCGCTAAGTCGTGATTAAGGGTTGCCGCTTTGGATGGCAATGGTATGCTTAGCGAGGCCGGAGAACGTCGACAAGGAGGGCGGAATTTACAAAGCGTGACATCACTGGCCGGCCGTTGTGGGCAATGTTAGCCTGGTGCGGCGAACTGGCCTCCAAGATGACTGGTGGAGTACACTATCAGGTAAATGTCTCGGAGGCGCGTACCTGATCAAGCGCACAGCCAGCTTTGTTGTGGGCGCGCCACGCCTTCCACGAGCTTCTTCCGTAACGCACCTACCTACCCAGCGATGGCACAACAGCTTGCCGGCATCACCGCGACGCGCTTTGAGAAGGACATTTTGATCATTCTTGCGTACTCATTCTTCATTCGCGAAGCTGTCCGCAACCTCCGTGAGACCCGCCGCCGACACTCGATCGACTGCTCGCACTCCCGCCTGCTCGACCTGCTGCACTACACCGTCATCGGCGTCTCGTCGCTCTGCGTGCTCCGCGCAGCATGGCGTCTCACGTTGTCGTAGTGGACACGGCCGCCCGCACCGCGCGTATCAAGACCACGCCCGCCAAGCACCTCACTGAAGTCCTCGGTGAGGCCTGCGCCAAGTTCAACCTCAACCCCGACAACTTTACCTTGAAGTAGGTTTGCCCCGCAACCTACCCCTCCATGTCGAAAGCAGCTCTGCTAACACTGAGGCCAGATATAACAACAAACCCGTCGACCTCTCTCGTACCATAAGACTCGCGAACCTCCCTCCTGGTGCTAAACTCGACCTTGTGCAAGGCTCCCGATCCCCCTCCGTCGTCAACATCGCCCTCCAGCTCGAGCAACAGCGCCTCACCCATAAATTCCCCAGCAGCACGTCGTTATGGCAGGTCTTGCGTGTGTTCGAGACAGTATCAGAAAAGAACTTGAACCTCACGCAGCGGGGCGTGGCTGTCACCAGTTCTGGTGGTTCTGGCGCCGGCCGACTGAACTACGAGATGCCGATCTTCAACATCATGGGGAAGGAAGTGGGCACCTTCACAGACTTACAGAAGACGCTGGCACAGCACGGTCTGACGGGCGGCAGCCAACTGCTCCGCTGCTCGTTCAGAGACAGCGGCAAGTCGCTGGAGGAGGCTATGACTGAGATATCGGGGTATTTCAAGAGCGCGGAGACACCTGAGACCAAGGAAACACAGGGAGCGCATGCTAACGACGCAGGTACACCTGCAGCGGCACCAGAGGCCTCCACGCCAGCAGCACCCGACAATGCTGCTTGTGATCCAAATCCGCCAGAGCCCTCTACATCAGCGATGGAGGATGTCATTCCGACCTCGCAAGAAGATACAACGCCTGCCCCAGCACCTGCAGCAGAAGCAGCACCCGCATCTGAGCCCGAAGCCCCCTCGTCAGACACAGTTACCGGGCCTGATCAACGTCCTATGATAATCTACACCCCTTCAGCCTCGACCACCCCAGCCGCAGTCCGCAATACCGCCTTTAATGAAGAAGACTACGTCCCAACCATTGACCACGCCAAATCGCACCAAGCACTGCTCCAGAATGCGGGCAAGAACAAGCGCCTTGCCTCGGACGCCGAGCTTGCAGCGGCTGAGCAGGCAAAAGCCGAAAAGCTCGCGGCCATTGAGGGAGTGACCATCCGTGTCCGCCTGCCGGACACATCGCACGTCGAGGCGCGCTTCGGCAAGCAGGAGACGACCGCCGCGCTGTACGCCTGCGTGCGCGGTGTGCTTGCATATCCGGACCAGCCGTTCGCCCTCAAATACCCTGGCGCTCGTGGCCCACTCGTCTCCCTCAAGGAAGACAAAACCAAACGCTTGGTCGCGGACCTCGGCTTCACGGGCCGACAGTTGATGAGCCTGGTGTGGGAAGATGGTGCGAGCGGCGCGGCGCGGACATCACGCAGCTTGAAGCAGGAATGGCACGCGAAGGGACACGAAATGACAGTCAAAGAACCGCCTGCCGCCTCCGTCTCAGATGAGAAGGCAAAGACAAATGCCGGACTGGAGAATGCGCCGCCGGCCAAGAAGCAGGCAAGCTCTGGAGACAAGGAGTCGAAGTTGAAGGCTATGCTGAACAAGGGCTTGTTCAAGGGCCGAAAGTAAATGGCCGGTGCTTCTCTTTTAAGGCGCAGCAAGTGTGCATTGCGCGCGGATTCGTTGGGCATCCGAGCAACACAGTAGCTTTACGGGCAATACGGGCGAGTTGGTAGATAGCTGTTATAGCAGCATATCTTATTATTGATAGACACTCGCTGAAGCTTCTTGGATGGACTGGCGACCATGTGGGTCATTTAACCGGAATAGTTCACAGATAAACAACTCTTGACTCCTCAAAATGGGAGGCAGATGCCGCTTTTGTATCGGATTTTCGTTAGAGACCTATCAGAAGACTCCTCTGACCTGGGGGAAGTCCCATTGCCTCTCGTTTCATGTAAAGACCATCCATTTTTTTCCGAGCAGAAGCAGTGCATTCCGTAAGCCCCCCCTGGTTTGGAAAGCGAAAGAGAAAAAGAACCCTGTTGACCGGAATATTGCTCTTATCCCCTCGCTTAGTGGCCTGCCCTCCTGGCCTCGGCAATGACCTTGGTCATCTCATCGACCTTTCTCTTGGCACGGCCGAAGGTACCGAGCTGTCACGAGAATGTCAGTATGTTGGGCTTTGGATTACTTGTCGTGTGGCGGTAGAAAGCATGAATGGATCGATCGCAAGGCTAGATATCGGCCGGGATTGATTTGGTGCGCTTCTGTTACGAAGGTTCGAGAGACGACGTACCCTCTTCTTGGCGAGCTTCCTGGCGCGCTTGTCCTTGCTGTTGCGGAGAAGTTCGATGACGCGACGCTCGTACGGAGCGAGACTGTTAGGGCAAACCGTCAGCCATCGTTGTCCAACCATTGATCGACTATGTCCAATTCCTCCCGTGCCCGCTCTTCGGCCGATGCGTGCATCCTTCGGGGTGCTCTGGGCTGAGAGGCCCTCTTCCTTCTCTTCATTCGTTGTGTGCATGCGTGCATGTCGGGCTGGATCCAACGTACCCGGAAACCTCCTTGACAACGTCCCTGACGAAAGCGGTGCGCTTGCTGAGGTGGCCCTTGGTCCTCGAGATCTTGGTCTTGGGCTGGCGGGGGGTGACCTTCTGTATAGCAGGAACGAAAATTTCGTTAGCGATTTACGAGGTTCGAAGGAGCGGCAGCGGTGCCGCAGGTCGCAGCTCGAAAAGTCCGTGAGCGCGGCAGGCAGGAAGGTGGACGTACGTGGCCGGCGTTCAGGCCGCGGATGAGGCCAGACCTCTGCTTGACTTCCGGCATGGTTGCTGTACGGTTAGTCGGTCGGGCGGTGGTGGTCGCAGGTGAGGGTTCGCCTTTCTCGCGGTCGACTTGGGCAAAAGTCGCTTGGGTGCGGCGAGAGTTGTGGGCTTGGCGCGCACAAACGACGGATCATCATTATGCCGCCCTCCCGGCCGATGCTCAGGTTCCCGCCCGCTGCGGCAACGCAGCGTCGCTTCCTGCCTTGTGGCCTGACTATTGTTAAACTTCGCCCGTAGCCGCATTGCTCTGCGTCAGCCGCGCTCCGCCATGTTTCCACGTCGCCCTGTGGGACGTAGCCAAGACAGTCATCATCCTGGGAACCGCGGCAGCGTTGAATTTGGCTTTTGTCAATTTGTCATCTTGCAGCGCCTCAGTCCTTTCCCATACATCAAGAGTCGGGCTGTCGCTGTAAGAGTTGCAGTTGAAGCAAAACACTCTAGCGCCGATCTGAAAGTTTAAGGAAAACTGCAGATAGGTTGCGATGCCTGAGGGGCTCTGCGTCATTTGCCTTCCGCTGCCGCTTGGATGATCAGCCGCCCGTCACAGCCGCAAGCCACGTCGACGGCACCTCACCCACCACGGCGATGACCAAGATCCGTCGATAAGCCACAGGGTCCGCGTATTTAGCAGCAGGCCGCGAGCCAGATGCTTTGAAAAATCGACGACCCGGATGACGGAGTTAGCGAGCTCCGCAGCGGGTGGCACTTGCATCCATCCCATCTGACAGGGCGGGTCAGGCCCCGGCCGGGACAAGGCGGCTTATGACGTACACAGGACTCTTCGCCGGCTACACTGCCAGCCGTACATACGCAATCTCTGCGCCCATCACCGCCCCTGGGACGGCTACTTCTACTCCACCTAGGCCCCCGTCCTTTGTGCACTTGCCTGATCGATTTTTTTCGTCTGCACTGGACTCGCCCGCACGCCCGCCCGCACTCTGGACCCTTGCATTCGTGCACGCAACCTCGCTCGTAGTCCACAACACCAACTCGCTCACCCCGGCCGCGGCTTGATTAGCCATGCTCGGTCTACAGTATTGGATGGTTCCGCTTGTTGCGGGCGTCGTATGGCTCGCAATGCTTCTTGCGATGCTGTTAACATGGATTGTTGCCGATGGAAGCCCTCGCTATGACTCCATGGAGTCCAACCAGACCATCGCGTACGTATGATCGGGCATCCATGTCGGAGCTACAGAAGGCTAACGTAACATAGCTACATCTCGGATGTTGGGGCTCAAGAGCTCAAGCCTCTGTTCATTGCCATGGGAGCCGCGTCTGTCGTGACTTTTGATCTCGTCTTCATCATCGAGCGCTGGCTGCGGCATCGTGGGCGTCTTCACCCAAACACTTCGTGGTGGCAGAAGGCATGGTCGATCATTGCGATTCTGGGTGCGATTGTTGGTGCAGCAGGTCTGATCCTTCTCGCCATCTTCGACACTCTCAGGCACCCTAAGCTGCACGATGTCTTCCTGGCACTCTTTATCGGAGGCTACATCGTATCTGCCATCTTCGTTTGCATCGAGTACCAGCGCCTCGGTGTCTACCACCGCAAGAGCAAACTCCTCCGCGCGTCTTTCTACGTGAAGCTCGCCTTCATCTTCGTCGAGCTCGGCCTGGCTATCGCCTTCGGCGTCCTGGGTAACCGGCACCAGCGCAACTCCGCCGCCATCATCGAATGGGTCATCGCCCTCATCTACGCCTTCTACGTCTGGTCTTTCTCCATCGACTTTATCCCTGCTTTGCGTACCAAGCACCACCACAGCAAGGAGAGCGCCATCGCCATGGCTGAGGCGGGCACCAACTCGGGCGGCAGCCAGACCGGCTTGTATCAAGACCACTACGTCGGCACGGGTGCCCCTGGCCCGAACGTGTATCCCAACTCGCAGTCCAACGCCAGCGCTACCAGGCACTACGCCAACGGCGCCCCGACCAATTACGTCAACAGCCACCCCAACCACCCTGGCATCCACGGCAGCACATACCACCCCGACGGCCATCCTGAGAACGCAAAGCCTGCAACCCAGGCGTACTTCTAAGGAAGTGGCTACGGAGTATTGTACATCAGAATCCCAAAAGCATCAAGCTGAGTAGATACAGCGTTGACGACGATAGCACTTTGCCGGATGGGATGGAGCATGCACATTTCCTCTTTTGTTGAACATTGCATAGATGCAGGCGGCATTTCTATTCTTTCTTTTTTTGATACCACCATCTTGACGACCGGGCGTTTCGGGAACTTCCCTGGAAGGTTGAGCGATCCGCGTTCTTTCTCCTGAACGCAATAGATGAATATGTATACGTATTACAGTAATGACTGCATTAGATCATGACTCTCACACTAGTGTCTTTGTTGCCTTCATACCAGATGAGTCGTTGGTTTAGGCAAGTAAATGGCTTGCGTAAGTGATGAATTGATCCTCGCAGCAGGTCGTAAATGGTGTAAGTCTGATCTGTCCCACGAGAATGACGCCACTCTTTCTACATAGGCAGCTGGAGCTCATATCTGGGCGGATATGCAAGTTTACATCCGGGCATTGAACTCAACTATTTAGGTATTCTTGGAAAAGTCAAATTCTTTGGTCACTTGCTGTGATAGACCTGGCCACTGTTTTTGACATCAGATCCATCTCGATAACCGAAGGATGGGCACCCCAAGACTTGCCCGCCTCTGCTTCAGATCTGGCTTCTCGAGGGTGTTCTACAAGAATGCCGAGCGTTGCGGCAACGGAAGGTAATGGATGTGCACGTGTAACAAGTCATGATATTCCTTTCTCATGCAAAAGTCGCCGTCGAAGAGCAATCACGAAGTACGCACAGTAAACATCGTGCTCTCTCCCAACAGCTCGGCCTGGGTGGTGTACAGTCAAAAAGTCTATCGTTCATTTCCTGAGCCATGCATTGCCTCCTCTCTTTATCTCTGCCGTGTCTGCATAGAGAAAGCTGCCCCCTGGCTATCTTTTAGTTGACCTGCGTGCCATAGCCCCTGATCCTCTCGGCAAATGCCCAGCTTTGGTTCTCCAGCTGTTCGTTCTCCCTGAGATCGACATCGCGACCGCGCTCGATGACGGCAATCGAGTAGCGATCCAAGCTGCGGGCGTCGCGGTAGAAGAGTGTCTTCATACAGTCCTTGACCAGCTGGACGGCATCGGCGCGGCTAAGTTCGCGCGCGGCGGCCTCATCCGGAACGCGCTTGCGCAGGATGGGCGTGGCGAGGTGGGCGCCAAAGCCGGTGGCTAGGGCGGGCGCGGAGAAGGTGGTGCCGAGCAGGTCAGCGTGGGCGAGAAAAGGCGTCTTGCCATCATGGTCGAAGCCCGCGATCAACAGCACGTTCCACAGCGGGTTGAAGTCGGAGCGGCGCCGGTACAGCACCTTGGACAGGTACGTGTGCAGGTTCTTGGCATTGAGCGATGCGCCGCTGCCGAGGGGCTGTTCCTCGCCCGACACGTCGTCCTCGGCAGCCTCATGCTGGCTGTAGTCCTCGCGGATGGAGAGAGAGGTGAGCAGCCGGTCCAGGTACTGCATGTCCGACACGTCGCCGCCGAAGCCGATGACGGATTTGTTGTTGAAGACGCGGAGGCGCTTGACGTCCGTGAAGCGTGCGAGCGAGCCATATGATGCTGCATTTGGAACACTGTCAATAAAATGCTTTCGCAAGAGACCGCGGTCTGTAGCCTGTGACTGAAGCCCACGCACCTAGGTTATCGGCGGCAATGACGACGCCATCCTTGTACTTCACTGCCACCACGCTGGTGCCGGTCACGATGGGTTGTTGGGTGTGCTGCATAGGACCGTTGCTCTGAAGGAAGGAGTGGTCGTAGGCACCATAGACGTCGTCTCTGGGCTGTTGCAATGTTGCTGCATTAGCTGAAAGGTCACTTGGCAGCGAGGTGGTAAGGCTTCTGTAGCTAGCTTACCCTGCCCCAGGCCTGCGGGAAGTGGTTCATGGCTGCGAGGATGGAGAGAAGGTGTGGACACGGGTGGCGAAGGTTAGACTGAGGGCTTCGAGCCGGAGAGGTTGTGGTGTGGTGGTGGGCGATGGCAGTGGCAGACGGAGGTGATGGCGTTGGTGGTGCTGAGCTCCAGGAAGCTCTAGGTCGCTGGCTGACGCGCGCGATCACTGCCTGGCCTGCGCTTGTCGCGTTTACCCAATGACCGTTCTCTCATCACCACCACCACCCTCCTTCCAGCTGTTGGCAGCCAAAACCAGCAGATCCCAGTGGGTTCGACTGCTGGAGGGCGGAAGGGTTCTTATAAATTTCAAAGCAGGTTTCGGGCATAAATGTGAACTCAATAATTACACGTCAGACGATAGCTTCCATTGCCTACATAAGTCGAGTGGTTTCTAGCTGCTCATGCTCTGCACCAAGTCCGAAGCCGAATCTCTACCTTCGGCGCGGGGACCGGGACCTGCTCCTGAATCTGCTCCTCTTCCTCCTGTCGTCATTGCCACGGTCCCTCCGATCGCCTTCTTTGCGCTTCCCACTATCCGAGACCTGCGGCGACCCGGAGCCCTCTCTACTCAAGCCTGCCCTGACTCTTTCTGCCATGCTGATACCGTCCCCATTTCCAATGCCTAGTCCCGACGAGCCTGGATCACTAGCCGGAACAAATTCCAAAGCTTCTCTCTGAGTCTTCTTCTGCTCCTCTTCCCGCTTCCTAGCAATCTCTCGCTGCGACTTGCCAAGGTTCTCCGCATATGCCCAAGATGGGAACAACGGTGGCACGGCAACGTCTGCAGACAGGGTGGTCGCGTACTGCGCCTCATCGTCAATGCCTGCAAAGCCGCGCAGCTTATGGAGTAGGCTAGGGTTGCGCAGCGCTGACGAGTTCTCCAAGCGCTGGTTGAAGTGGACGCCTTTCTTCTTGAGCTCGAGGAAATGCGCAAACTGCCTCGTGGACTTGGGTGGCGGCGAACCGGGCGGCGAAGGAGGGATCTCAAAGTTGGGAACCGGCGGCATCGTCAGAGTGCGCACGAGTGCACGCGCGGCGGAGTATGGCGACTGCGGTTCGGAAGTGGGATCATTGGGGTCTTCGCGCTCGGCTGCAGGCGGTGCTGAGGGCCCCGGTAGGGGGGCGTCCGTGGAAACTTCTTCGGTTGAAGCTGGCAGAAACGGGCCAGGCGCCGACTCTGCATCTGGTGCCGGTGTTGGTCCCGCGGGCTGCGCTGCGGGCTTCTGGTCTGGCGCGGCTGACGCCTTGCCTTCTGCTGCCCTGTGGTTAATCAGGAGCGAAAAGTACTGAGCGGCGTCTTTTTTTCCGCCTTACCAGGCTTCTCTACTGCCGGCTGAACGGGCGTCGGGAGGCTCGCTTTCTTTGCCTAATATTCTTAGTTATTAGTAGCCATCCGTCCAGTGGTGCAGCTGCCATGAAATACGTGCGTGCTCTTACCTCGACGGGCTGGGGTGCCCGAGCCGCTTCCTCGTCGCTGCTTTCGTAATCGTCGAGTCCGAGCATCTTTGCGGGTTGGAGTTGAGGAAGCGGACCGCGGGCGGTGGTGTTGAGCTTGGAGGGCCGGGCGTCTTGGCGCGTCCAGGCAGCTCGCAGCTACGTGAGCTTCAGAGCTCCGACATCACATCCACCTCCGCCGTCCGCGCATACCAACACCCGCCTTTGCTCCATCCAACCCGAATACTCCTCTCGACCCGCCAATCGACACCGACCATGGCTGCCATCTTCCACGCCGCACCGCCGCAAAGCGGTCCCGGATACTCTTTCAGACAGACGCCCATGACGGCAACACAAGCATCAGGCGAAAGGCAACATGGTTTCTACCCGTAGGCCTCCCAAAACCCATGCTGAGGCTATTCAGAGCAGCAGGCTGACCAAGTCTTCGCAGGTACACCGACAACGGCGGCTCCACGCTCGGCATCTCGGGTAAGGACTTCACCATCCTCGCTGGCGACACTCGCAGCACGTCCGGCTACAACATCAACACGCGCTACCAGCCTAAGCTCTTCAAAATCGGTGGTGAGGGCCCGGAAAATGAGGGTGCAACCATCGTGCTATCGGTGGTGGGCTTCGCCGCCGATGGCCACGCACTGAAGGAGC
This sequence comes from Lasiodiplodia gonubiensis, assembly GCA_009829795.1. Taxonomy (NCBI): domain Eukaryota; kingdom Fungi; phylum Ascomycota; class Dothideomycetes; order Botryosphaeriales; family Botryosphaeriaceae; genus Lasiodiplodia; species Lasiodiplodia gonubiensis. The sequence continues at coordinate 322,184 of RHKH01000012.1, forward strand.
GCCTCGACACCATCGTGAAGATGTACAAGTACCAGCATGGCAAGCCCATGTCGGTGGTCGCCTGCGCCCAGCGCTTGAGCCATATCCTGTACGGCAAGCGCTTCTTTCCCTACTACGTGCACGCCATCCTAGGCGGCCTAGACGACGAGGGCCGCGGCGCCCTGTACAGCTACGATCCTGTCGGTAGCTACGAGCGCGAGCAGTGTCGTGCTGCCGGCGCCGCCGCCTCGCTCATCATGCCTTTCCTTGACAACCAAGTCAACTTCAAGAACCAGTACATCCCCGGCTCCGGTGTTGGCCATGCCCTTGAGGAGAAGCCCCGCGACCCGCTCCCTCGCGACCACGTTGAAGAGCTGGTGCACGACGCCTTCAGCAGCGCTGTGGAGAGGCATATCGAGGTCGGTGATGGACTCCAGTTGATGATCATCACGAGAGACGGCATCCAGGAGGTTCACAGGGAGCTGAAGAAGGATTGAGCAGATGCTGGAAGGAGGGTTGTTACGGATGTATGCATATCATGGTTCAGCAGCTTTGGTCGCGGGAAATAGAGAATCAACTAAGCTGTTAAGTGAGCGCAACATGAAATCTGAATTGGAACCCCGCGATGAATGCACTCGGTACAACAGGGGCTCGAGGTTCGACCTCCACCGGCGGAAGCTGGTATTCATGACACGCTCTGACCGACAGAAGTGGGGAGGGAAGGTGAAGGAAATCAGGGGGCAACCCGGGGTAGTCAACAAGTCTGCTTGGGGGAAGAGTCGAGGCTCCTACAGTCCCCTCCCGCAGCCGATGGCTAGCATGAAGAACAGTAAGACCCCAGGCGTAACCATGCCCCAGCTCTTTTTTATAAAAGTAACATATGTAGGTAGATGAAGCGCTAGTCCGGACGAGAATGTGGGATTGAAAATTCTACATACACGTCCTGATGATGACATGAGCAAAAAGTAGCCATCGGCTGCGAGAGGGGACTGCAAAACTATGATGATGGGGTTTCCCTCGTACTAGACGGCAAGTTCAGAACGGAACCCTACGCCCTCACCCACACTTCCCCAATCGCATCGCCCTCGTCCTTGAACACCTTCCACTTTCCGGTTCCCAGGTGCTCCGGGGCCTTCCGCACGCCTCTCCCGCCACCGCCGACGATCAGATTCCCCGGCCGGTAATCCTTGTCGTGCTGCATACGGCGGAGCACGGTATGATGGACAGCAACATTGTCAGGCACGTCGCGCACCTCGCCCTTGGGCAGTGGCCATGCGATGCTGCGCCACGAGCCATCGGGTGTCAGGTCCATGCGGCGGAACGGGATCCACTCCATGCAATTCCAACTGATGACCGACAGGCGCGATGCACCGTTGTTGAAATGCAGCACGTCGTGGATCTTGCCGGCCGTGGCCGACGAGTGCAGGAGTGCGTGGAAGCGTGAGGGGTGCTCCTCGGGCGCAGCGGCCGCTCCCGGGTCACCATTTCTTAGCTGTGGGAGAGGCCCAAGGTAGGAACGTGACCGGCTCTCAAGGGGAGGGGTAGCGGCGCTGATTTGGATCTCTGGGGGAGAGGCTCCAGCATGGTCATCGCGACTAGGAAGATGGATATATGCTTCTTCCTCGTCTGGGCTGCAGTTCAAGGCGCGCAGCTTGCACTCGTCAAAGCGGAGACCGGCACGCTGGGCTTCGCGGACCATCCACACGAGCGGCACGTGGCTCAGAGAGGCGTCCTCGCCTTCTTCCAGGTTCCACCCACCCCCAATATCCTAGGAGGCGTTAGCTCGGCAAGGAAGCGACGGGACATGGCGACTTACAGCATGGCACCCGGCGAACCAGACTTCCTGGATATCCTGTTCCTCGTCGTCGGAATCATAGCCGCCTGCATGCTCTGACCGCCTCTGTCTTCGAGACGAGAGGCCGGGACTCATGGATCTGAGCCCCGATGTCTCGGAACTGTCACGGAAGGCGCGCGGAACCTGCAATTCGCGGGCGAACTGGTTGCGGCGCTCTTGAGAAGACTTTGGTTCCATGCGGCTCCTGTACCGAAAATGCCGGTGCTCTGTCCTCTTGTCAGTTTTGACCTCGGAGATGAGATCCTGACGGAACTTTGCCCGGCGCTCGTCGATGGCTACAGCGTGACGGATGACCTTGGCCGTGCTGCGGGCAGTGTAGGGGAATTTGCTTCGCTGCATCCAAGGGCCTTCGAAAGCGGGTACGCTGTTGACCGTGTCGAAGAGGCCCAAGAATCTGATGCGACGAACAGGGCGGCTGAAGGTCTCTCGGAAGGCACACATGTAGTCACGCAGGCGTGCCTTCTCCTCTTTCTCTTCGTCATTGCGCTCGGTGCGAGTCTGCCACTTTTGGAACGTTTTCCATGCGAAGCGTGCCATTTCCTCGTTGCCGGCAGTGAGGAGGCCGACGTGGTCCAGCATCTCGGCCAGGAAGCGCGCAATGTAGGCACCGCGAGAGAAGCCGAAGAAGTAGATCTCGTCGTCGGCTCGAAAGTACCTCATAAGGAACTGAAGGCTGTGAGACGATGCAGGGCGACGAGCAAGAGGCGGCACAGACCTTGTAGCCCCCCATGACATGGTCGGCAAACGAAGTGCCAACGGCCGAGTCCTTGGTCTTGAGGTACCAAGACTTGAAGCGCTGCCAGCGCGAAGTGTGGCTCAAGGAGCCGGTGGCGACATAGGTGCCGATTCCAGCTGTCGACAGGTCAGCACATGCTCGCCATTGGTCCTAGAGAACTTAGCGAACGCTGGTAGTAGCAAAAATGGGCCCCGTCGTGCCTGTCGAGCATGCGAAATATCTTGAGGATGTTTGAGTCTGCGTCGGTCCCCTGGAACTTGTTCCCTGTCCCGTCAAAGCAAAGCACAAACGTCCTCTTGCGGTTCGGCGGCTGGTAAGGCGGCTCGTCTTTGGTTTTGCAGTCTCCAAGGAGACGGATGTGTCCGTCTTCCCTGTCAGAAGACATGGCGGCAGAGGGCAAGGCAGACAGACGCAAGCGACACGGAGCACATCACGCGGGCATTGGCCCTTAACTGTACAGACTCGACTGTGCAACATGTGGTGGGGAGCCCATCTCCGGTGATCGGCGGGCGTTGATCTGCTGCGACACGATATTGAGAAGTCATGGTGCATTGTGTATTTGGAAAATGGTGGGTGATGTCGTGGACGGGAACAAGGATCGGGACGCACCTCTGCCGATCCCATCGCTCAGCTCATCGCAGCTGTGCCTTTTTCGGCCATAGTGCCACGGCATTCCCAGATCCAGTCTTCTGCAGGCGGCCCGCTTTCTGCCATCACCTTCGCTCTTTGTGCGCCGTCGTGACAGCCAAGCACGCGCTATCAATTTCTCAGGCACACGAGACCCCGCTTTGCACGACACGCCCCGTCTGTTGAGATACGCGCGCTGCACAATAGCCGATCCCCAGCCCAATTAGCCAGCAGTGTGCTATCATCGGCGCAATGACTGGCTACCAGCACGCTGATCCGCATCATGCACCTCGCCGTCTGTGTCTGACCGACCATCTCAGCCTCTCTTTCCACGGCGCTCAGCTGTGGTATTGCACGTCATGGCTTGTGCCTGCTCGTTGATCTTCTGCGCTTCAGTGTCCAGCCTTTTCTCGTGCCGGACATGCATCTCCAGCCTGCCTGATTGGCCAGTCCTTGGTACCACTGCTGCTGTCCTTTGCAATATCTGCCACCTCCCCCCCCTCCGAGTGTCAATTCTTTCCTTCGTCAACATCCTCTCCCACGGCCTCTCTTTGCACAGGCACCATGCTCCGCCGACTATCAACTACCTTCAGGAAAGACAGGAAGAAGGATGGCGCCAGCCCCAATGGCACTTCTCCCAAGGATTCTGTGAATGGTAGTCCCACTCACGGCCATTCTGAACAGAAGGCCGACAGTAGGGAGGAGGTGAAAGGCGCCTTCGACCAGTTCGCTCAGGTCCTACATGCTTCCCGCCGCCCACTGCCCACCCAGACTGGCGATGGCAGCTACGTCAAGCGAGATGCTCCGGCCGGCCTCTTTGAAAACTTGAAGACCATTGGCATTGCAGATGCAAAGACGCTCAAAGATGTCCTCCAGAACAAGGCCAAGAAGGAGCTCATTGATGACAAGACGTATCTTATGGAGCGCGTCATCCAGGTGGGTGGCTTTTCGAGTTCCACGCATCTCTCCGCTGACAGCTGGTGAAGTTGGTGGCAGACCTTCCCGGAAATTCGGCATTGAGAGTCGATCTTACGAACACCTTCGTCGACGAGCTGTGGGATTGCCTGCAGCACCCGCCAGTGTCGTACGTACCCCCCTTGGCCCCTGATGCAGAATGATGGCTCACTTCCGGCAGATACCTGGGCGACCAGTTCACTTACCGACAAGCGGATGGATCTTTCAACGTAAGTCGAGCCACATTATGCACTTTTTGCCAACTGACAGGACAAGAACATCATGTACCCCCATCTGGGGGCTGGTAAGCAACCCGACGACGACGGCGGCGTTGTGCGTGCTGACAGTTGACAGCAAACACACCTTACGCGAGGAGTGTTCAGCCAAAGACGGTCCTGCCTGGGGCGCTTCCTGACCCCGGCCTGGTGTTCGACGCTGTTTTTGCTCGCGAGGAGTTCAAAGAGCATCCGAACAAGGTCTCGAGCGTCCTCTTCTACTGGGCTTCTCTGATCATCCACGACCTCTTCCAGACAGACCACCGGGACATGAACATGTCCAAGACGTCGTCTTATCTCGACCTCGCCCCCCTGTATGGAGACACGCAAGAGGATCAGAACTGGATCAGGACGTTCAAAGACGGCAAGCTGAAGGCAGACTGCTTCTCCGAGTCCCGTCTGCTCGGCTTCCCGCCTGGATGTGGCGTCCTGCTCATCATGTTCAACAGGTTCCACAACTTTGTCGTCGAGGAGCTTGCCAAGATCAACGAGGGAGGCAGGTTCACAAAGCCGAACCAGAGCCTGCCTCCTGACATGGCCAAAGAGGCATGGGCCAAGTATGACAACGATCTGTTCCAAACCGGCCGTCTCATCACCTGTGGTCTGTACATCAACATCACGCTTCTGGACTATCTCCGCACCATTGTCAACTTGAACAGGAGCAACACCACCTGGACCCTGGACCCTCGCGTGGACATGGCCAAGGTCTTCGGTGCCGATGGCACGCCGCGTGGCGTCGGCAACCAGGTCTCGGCCGAGTTCAATCTCGTGTACCGCTGGCACTCGGCCACCAGCAAGCGGGATGAGCAGTGGACCGAAGACATGTACAAGGGCATGTTTGGCAAGTCGGCCGCTGAAGTTCCGATGGATGAGCTGCTGAGAGGGCTCGCAAAGTGGGACAAGACACTGGACAAGGACCCCCAGAAGCGTCCATTCGCCGGCATGCAACGGGATGCCAACGGCAAGTACGCCGATGATGACTTGGTCAAGATACTCACCGAAAGCATCGAAGACTGCGCTGGTGAGTTTGCCTCCGTGCTTCAAACAGCGGCGCATATTAACACGCGATAGGCTCCTTCGGCGCGAACAACGTGCCGAAAGCACTTCGTGCCGTCGAGATATTGGGCATGCAACAAGCCAGAAAGTGGGGTCTGGCAACACTGAACGAGTTCCGCAAATTCTTCGGCTTGAAACCACACGACACGTTCGAGAGCATCAATTCTGACCCCAAGGTTGCTGAGCAACTTCGCCACTTGTACGATCATCCCGACTACGTGGAACTGTACCCCGGCCTCGTGTCTGAAGAGGCAAAGGAGCCAATGGAACCAGGGGTTGGAATAGCGCCAAATTTCACCATTTCTAAAGCCATCCTGTCCGACGCTGTTGTCCTCGTGCGTGGGGACAGATTCTACACCGTCGACTACCACCCAAGGAACCTGACAAAGTAAGTGTCACGCGAATCAACACGGGCGTTTACACGTTAACCTTGGCGCAGTTGGGGCTTCAACGAGGTGCAATACGACCTGAATGTCGAGCAGGGATGCGTTTTCTACAAACTGTTCTTGCGAGCATTCCCTGCCCATTTCAAGCCCAACTCCATCTACGCACACTACCCGGTAAGCACGACTCGCAGATGTACAGGAAGAAGACCACTGACGTATGTTTTTCAGATGACCATTCCCTCCGAAAACAGGAAGATCATGCGCAACCTTGGCCGGGAGAGCCACTACTCATGGGATCGACCAGGCTTCATCAAACAGAGAGTCGTTATCGCTTCGTACGTTGGCGCAAAGGCAGTCCTAGAACAGCAAAGGCTCTTCAAAGTCACGTGGGGGGCGACCTTGGAAGAATTGATGGGAAAAGGCGGAGGGCACTTCATGCTGTAAGCGGTAATTTCTGCATCGTTGAGCAAGTGCTGACATATATACAGCTCCGGAGACGAGCCGCTACATGCCAAGCAGAGGAAAACGATGGAGAAATCCCTCTACCGAGAGAACTGGCAGCGCGATGTCAAGAAATTCTACGAGCACATGACGCTAAAGCTCCTACACGAGAAGTCGTTCAAGATTGCCGGCATCAACCACGTGGATCTCACCAGAGAGTAGGTAACAAGCCAGGCAGATGGGTGAAAGCGCTAACGGGAGCAGCGTCGGCAATCTGGCCCACGTTCACTTCGCTGCCAACATGTTCTCGCTCCCACTGAAGACCAAGGAGAACCCGCGAGGCATCTTCACCGAGCACGAGTTGTACATGGCGCTGGCTGTCATCTTCTGCTGCATCTTCTTCGACCTTGAGCCAGCCAAGTCGTTCCCGCTGCACCGCGCCGCATATGCCGTGTCTCAAGGGCTAGGCAAGCTCATCGAGGCCAACGTCAAGAGCGCCAGCTCCACCAGCTGGATCTCCAGCATCACCGACAGCTTCCATGAGAACAACAACTATCTGAAGGAATACGGAGTGCACATGGTGCGCAGGCTGCTCGATTCGGGGCTGAGCGCCCAGGAGGTCGCGTGGTCGCAGGTCTTCCCGACTGCCACGGCCATGGTTCCGAATCAATCACAAGTGGTAATCATGACCGCCCTGCCAGAAGGCAAAGCGCTGATCATTTTCCCAGTTCACTCAAATCATGGACTTCTACCTCTCGCCACGCGGAACGCCGCACTTGGCAGAGATCCGTCGGTTGGCCCGGCTCGACACGCCGGCAGCCGACGAGACGCTGATGCACTACGCCATGGAGGCCATCCGGCTGAACGGCACCTTCGGCTCCTACCGCGCTGCTGCCTCGTCAACCACCATCGTCGACGGGCGTGGTCCCGATGCGAAGCACGTCTCGATCAGCTCGGGTGACAAGGTCTTCGTCTCCTTCGTCGGCGCCGCCAAAGACCCCGTCGTGTTCCCCGACCCGGAAGAAGTGCGTCTCGATCGCCCACTCGAGAGCTACATTCACTACGGTGAGGGCCCGCACACCTGCCTCGGCCGCGACGCGAGCAGGGTTGCGTTGACGGCTATGTTGAAGACGGTGGGCAAGCTGGACGGACTGAGGAGGGCACCGGGCCCCAAGGGCCAGCTGAAGAAGATCCCGAGGGAAGGAGGCTTTTACGTCTATATGAGGGAGGACCATGGGAGTTATTTCCCTTTCCCGCTCAGTAAGTGCTCCCCCTTTCCATGTTGAGCAAGGATGCTGACATTTTATTGCAGCAATGCAGGTGTGCTGGGACGGAGATTTGCCGCCACTGAAGTAAGAAGATGTGTAGAAAACCTGTGTGTTTAGCGGTTGGTGATGCTCGCTCAATGGGACAGCACTTATCTGAAGTGTTTCGTAATGAACGTGTTGCGAACGTGGACGAAGGGTCGGATTGCATACGGACTGAAATGGTGACTAGCGTGAAGTATACCACTGTTGAAACCATGATGGATTAACCCTCTAAGGGGCAGTTGGCTAGCAGAGACTATGTACATTCGGTCTTCTATATACTACGTGCGGCTCTTCGTACTTCAACAATCACGAGCGGAAAACAAATCAACGCTAGCCTTTGGATGAAAGATCCCTCTGTAAGGACAGACCCATTACACTGCATACATCCCGGTAAAGGTCTTAATCGTTGGCTTACAGTACAGCGCCAACAGACCTCACTACAAACTGCATCCCGCTCTTGAGCGTACTATCATTAGAAGCTCCGAAAGGGCAGCTCACGAGATGGGATATTCCCATCGAGACTAAATATTATTCATCGAACACTGAGCCATAGCCATTGGATAATTGACGAAAGTGATCTCAACGCCGACCTCCCATTCAGAGAGCCAAGTGGTTAAAAAGACACATACCCAAACTGTGTCATGGGTACTATATAAGACCGTGGGTATCATTTGCAGGCGTGTGGACCTCGACCGCATTTGAATTTTTATTCCCAAATACCTCACACTTGGCTCGTCAGGGTGGTCGCCCTATGAAAGGCACGAAGCCAGTCCTTCTCGGTTCACCCGTGTGCCGCTACTTCCGCTCCATGGTGGTCGCAAGGGTGATGATATTTCTTTGAGGTGAATGCCTCCATTGCAGGCAAGACGGAAGCGGACCGTGAGTCAGAACAGCAGGCGCCAGTGGAAAGCTCGCTCTTTCCGTTGTAAAAACCCAGGAGTGGAAAGGCGCTAGTCGTCAGCAGACGGTTCAAAATGTCCAGCTACTTTAACTCAAGGTGTCGCATCTTTCAACCACCACCCCAAGCACCGTCAAAAATGAGTGAGGCAGCCCCGACCCGTACATGCTGTAGCACCATTGATACGTACTCGCAGAGCTGCGCAACCTCGAGAAGGTCGACTACAGAGGTGAGTCCGCACGACTTTGCCGGAGTGGCCTCAGCTGATCAATGCGCAACTAGAGACGCGCCAGAACAAGGAACGCAGTAGGTGTGCCACAGCCACATTGCCTGCAGACGCTGATGGGGGTGTGCCTGCAGCGGAGAGGGCGCCTGCTGGCCAAAGGCGCACCGCGAGTGGCCGCGTCACCAAGAGTGTTCCTACTCCGCCCAAGCGCCGCCCAGGTCGCCCGCCAAAGAGCGCGTCCAAGCGGAGCCGAAAGCAAAATGCCTCCAGCGTCACTCCGAAGAAAGCCTCGAGTCAGTCCACGAAGCGCGAGTACCAGCCGGCCTCACCCATTGTGAAGATCGTGAAGAGAGCCTCAGAGGAACCGGAGCACCACAGTGTTCTCATGCACAAGTTCTGTACTGCTCCCCAGTCGCAACGGCGAACGAGTGCTGACACGCTATCCAGTCAGAGCTCATGAAGACGAGGTAGCCCACATCCCGAAGAAGAAGCAGCGCAAAGCACTGGGCAAGCTGGTAGGAAATCCCTCCATGTTTCGACAAGCACCTGACAGCGTATATAGTGGCGCGAGTCTCCGTTGAACCCCAAGAACGCCCGCGTGCAGAAGGAGGGTGCGTTTGAGGCTGAGGACCTCGACATGGAGAAAGCGGGCACCGAGGACGATAAGGATGGCAGCGAGTGAAAGTCGGCGGGGTGGTGGATGTGGTTGCTCAACTGGGTCGTCCGCGAGAAGCTTGACGTTGGGCGAGGGGGCAGGTCTCACGGCAAGAGAGCGAGATAGCGAGCTCTTCGGCGTTGGCCTGTGCAGCGTGCATATGCAAGGCATGTTTTGGAGCAGCAGGGGGCTGCTCCGCCAAGCAGATCGGAGCAGAAATTTCAATCGGCATGTCTCCCATCATCGACGCTCTCAGCCCATCGCCGTCAATCAAGACGACCCGACGAGAAGAAAGCTTCCTATCCAGGATTATTGTTCTCCAGAGCCACGTTGCCGCGCAGGCAACTGGCAACACGCCCGCTGTGGAGGAGTTAAAGCGGTGGTCGTGGCTGGCTCTGTTGGCTTTTGATCTGAGGAGAGAAAGAGGATCCAAGGCAGGCGTGCGTTTTATGGCCGTGTGCGCGGCCCGGGCCGTCCATTGATCCGCTCGGCTTATGGACCCATGGCAACCGCCAGGCCGCAAGAGTCGCAAGCGGAGACGGAGCGGCTGCCACGCGAGCGTGTGGCACTCGGTGACGGGCGAGTACTGTCCAGTGGGTGCGGCAATCGGCACCCGCCCATGTACTGTGCCTAGCTCTCCTAGATGTCGCGCGTCCAGGATACACAGCGGCGACAGACGGCCATCGGCCTGCGCTGGGCGTGTGGCGCGGGGCGACGGCTGCGCTGTGGGCGAAGCTCGTGTGGAGAAGCGCGGCCGTGACGTCTGCTGCGAGCGGCTCTGGGACCTCCGCCCGCTGAGCAGCCGTGCTGATTGGCTGGCCTCCCCATCTGGATCCTTCGACGGAGACGGACTCCATTCCGACTGCCCACCCATCACCCTGCAGCCGCATTGTGAACCATTGTTTTGCTCTTGCACGCGCTTCTCTTGCGTGAGCCCCTCCGCTGCTGCTCGCGCGAGCGCTGCCCTCAAGGCGCCCCAGCCCACCGCCCGCCAGCGTCTCGCCTCTGCTTCTCGCCTTCGCGACCACAGCGTGCATCCGTGAGGGCGCACTCCGCCACGACGCCTTTTCAATGTCATTGTGCCGCCATGAGCAGACCAATCCTCCCCTTTCCGCCGCCGCACCGAGGCAGCCAGCAGCCCTTCCGTCTGTCGCCTCCTGACCCTCCGCCGCCGCCGCCGCCGCCGCCTCCGCCACCGCCGCCCAGCAAGCCGACGTACGCGAAGAGAGGTCGCATCACCATAGTCGCCTGCCTGCCCTGCCGGAGGCGGAAGACCAAGGTTGGCTCCCGCGCGCGCCCCTCTGCCCCCTCTGCCGTGAGCTGATAGCTGCGCCCCCGCCAGTGCGACGGCAAGAGGCCCGCCTGCTCGCAGTGCCGCGGCCGCGATGGCCAGTGCCAGTATGACATGACCGACGAGCAGCGCCGGCTGACGTATCTCCGCGAAAATGTCGAGCACCTCGAGCGCGAGAAGAGCGAGCTGGAGTCGCTGCTGCTGACGCTGCAGCGCGCCAGCGAGAGCGACGTCGCAGAAGTGATGCGAGCATTACGTATGGGCAACGATCTCCACACCATTGCGCGTGACGTTCACGCCGGTCGCTTACTCTCAAAGGCCCGGGCGGCGTCATCCCCGCAGGATGGCAGTAGAAGTGGTTGTGAGCACGGCGCCCGTACCACCTTGAGCGCGGACTGGCTTGGAACATCTGCTGAGGCTCGGTGTGCTTCCTAGATACGAACGTCCCGACGGCCCTACGCTCTCCGCCGCAGCTCGAACAATACCAAGGCCTCATCCGCACCATTGCGTCTGCCCAGCCTCTAGAGCTCAGCGAGATCGTGCGCCGTCTCCGCGCTGGCCACGAGCCCGCCTCCATCCTGGCATCTGTCGGCTCCGACACCCTTGTCCAGGCTCTTTCCTGCGAGCCGGAGACCACCCCGGGGATGGAGGCTGAGTTTTCTGGCCGAGAGCAGTTTGGGCTCGTCAAAGGGGGCGGCCCCAGCGGCCCGCAGGATGGTGGGAGACCTCTAGATGCGCTGAATTCACCGGTCAATCACTGGACCGCCGTGACCCAGGACTATGATTGGATAGAGCACCTGCTCTCCCTTTACTTCTCCTGGCAGCATCAGTTCTTTCAGAACTTCCCAGAGCAGCCGTTCAGAGCTGACATGGCCTCGGGGCGGACCAATTATTGCTCGGAGCTGCTTGTTAATGCATTGTGTGCCGCAGGGTGTCTCTTCTCCAGCAGTCGACGAGCCCGGCGAGACCAGGATGACCCCGGCACGGCCGGTCTGGACTTTTATGAGGAGGCAGTCAGGCTGTTGAACGAGGAACAGGCGTCAACGCTGACTACGACTGCTGCCCTGTCAATTCTGTGCCACATCGAAGGAAACTTCACCCGCCTCAGCTCGCAATGGCAGTATAGCGGCCGCAGCTCGCGGATGGCTCTTGATCTGAACCTTCATTTGCGTAGCGAAACAGTCCCAAAGGATCTGCAGGGCGCCGAGGTCATCGAGAACAATGCCCGCGCCCATGTCTTCTGGGGTTGCTTCATCACAGATCAGTATGTCTACTATACGCTCGCTCCGTTTCTTCTGCTCTCTCTCGGCGTCATGACTGCTGGCGTTTGCTTATCCGGCATTATACTGCCTTCGATCCCGGCAGCCAGCAGTTGGGTCTTGGGGTGCTCGAGCCGCTGAATGCGCCAGCTACTGACGATGCAATCAGAGTCACCAGTTTCACTCTTGGACGAATACCGTTGATACCAAACAACGCCATTACAGTAGATATTCCGCCGGTAGACCCTGCTAAAGACGAAGCGGAGTGGATCGCACATGGTCAAGTGAACCAGCCGAGGAAGAGTCTTGGGTCAACTACCTTTCGCCAGATTATCAGCCTTTCCAAAATAGTCAACTCCACTCTTCAAATGTTCTTCGCTCCTTCGAGAACAATAAGCGGAAGCCTATTGTTAGAGGAATACAACAAATACATCCAATGGTTTGCTAAGCTGCCTGCCACAGTGCAGTCTGTGGAAAATGCGCCGCCACATGTTATAAGCTTGCAGTAAGTCTTGGAAGCGTCTAAGCACCCACTCTACATCAGTACTCCCGGACGCAGCCATGGCACCAACCACGGCAAAGCATTGCCAGGGGCGGCTCGCGTATCGTCGCTTGCAAGAGGACGGAATGCCCTTTAAGTGTAGGATTACCATCTCGTGCGACGAGGCGTCGATCGGCTATGTTGAAGGGTGGTCTCGAACCACCCTGGGATTGTGCAAATGAACCCTTAGATCTCGACACATCAGACAGCCGATCACTGCGACGGGCCTTCACCGTTCTCTTGTTCACGCAGCGCCGCTTGACGTTCGAGAGTAGTTAACACCATGTCCAGGATGTACTACCATGCGGCGATCCTCCTCCTCTTCCGACCGTTTCTGAAGGCCAGATTCACCGAATCCAATGTTTCTCCACGGGAAGTGTGTAGACAGTCGGCCAATACAATCTCGTACCTCTTCCAAAAACACCGACAGCTGTTCGGTCTGGATGGTATTTTCACCTTCCAACTTCACTGCCTACTGACCGCATGCACCATCCACATCATCAAGTTGCCTTCGATATCTGCAACAAGCCATCTGGCCGCCGCATGCAACAGCTTCCAGGATCTGGTCAAGCACAACCAATGGGCAACCAGCAGCCTTGAAATCATTCGCAGTCTCGTCCAAAAATGGAAAATCGTCCTCCCTTTGGAAGTCGAGCATGCTCTCTACCGCGACCAAAACATACTATCAGCCCTCTCTGAAGGCACATCCGTCGAAACAAACAACCCATCGGATGCGGACTTCAATACACAAGGTGGCGCCAACCTCGTCGATCGCGGTCGCACCCCAACATCCACCCTACCCTTGTCTCGTCCAGAGAAACGCGACGCGCGCTTCCCCAGTCCACCAGCCGGATCACACAATCTGCCGAAACGCCAACGCCTTGCTGCGCCACACTTCCACGACTGCGAGAGTTCCACTCAAAGCCCGATCAAGGACACATTCAGCAGCAACCAGCAGCCGCTCTCTACCATGGGCGCCCCACCAGCGACGGTAATGTCGACAGCCAACTCCACTACAACCACGACCCACCAACGGACGGTGATGCGATACCTCTTCGCGCCTTTTCCACATCAACCAGCCCCGTTGCTGAGACCAGTACATACTAGCACCAGTCACAACGGCTGGGAAGAAGAGGACGGGACGGAGGGGAGAGACACGTGGACCGAAGAGTTGCGTAGGGTAAGTCAGGGTTTCGATGGGTTGAACTTTGTGGCAGATGACGGGTTCGATCCGTTCATGGGATATCAAGGTGATCGATTTTGAAATCGACTCGTCCAAAAACACCGGTTGGGGCTTGGAAGACCAAACAGATGGCGAAGATGTGCCTTGTTGCGCTGTCTTTCTCTGTGATTCTTCCTGTTGATCACTTCCATTCGATGAAAGGACACTCTATTTGGTTTTGCCATTGGGACCATCAACCGTTTCCTTTTTCTTGGTCGGGATGTAACCATTATCGCCATCACCCTGTCCACCTAGTTGCTGGCACTACCTTCAGATGTACAGCAACAATAAGACTCTGTATAATATACAAACCCATGGCACCACAAAGGGCCACCTTTCGATGTTCAGCTTATTTTCCTTATAGCGTTCCATCCTTGTTTGAAATTGTTCTTCGCTGTATCTGATTGGGCGAGTTGCTAATTGAAAGTGTACCCATGTATTACCGTCAACCTCCTCCGCATTAGCTTCGGCATGTTTGTATATCTGCCTCCCCAATTCTTCTCAACACTTGCGTCCAAAGAAAGCATCGGTTTTCAGGACCCTGGGCACCGACCCCCCATTTTTTCTTTTCTTTTTCTTTTTTTTTGTCTGCATGTTCTAGCCGCTTACGAACTTCTTTTGGAGGTTACGTCTGGACAACTCGTTGACCGATGAGTCTGAGGGGCAGTATGTGCTTTGAGCTGGTGGGCTCTGGGCTGATTTCTTGCTAGAATGACAAACAATGCACCATGATTAGACGGGTGAAGTGGAACTGGAGGGGCCAGATGGCGATGGTGGGGAAAGATTATGGGGGTTGTCCGAACGAAATGTACGGGCATCGCCTGTACATACAAGGAAACAAGCAATGTCACAATGATAAAGCCTATCGAATTATTATATGTTTGCGAACCTGGTCCGATCAGCTGGCCTGCAGTTTTCTCTTCTTCGCTTTAAAAAATGTATGTAGCTCTATTTTCGGTTTTGATGGAAACTTTTTTTTTGCTAAAGACAATTTGTGTAGTATGGCAAGTGAAATTGTGCAGTATCTCCTCCGCCCTCCGCCTCCACCCTCACCTCTCCGGTGGCTTATCTAAGCTCATCTATTTGTTGAGACACCAACACCACGAGTGTTTGATAGCAGCAAGGGATGATGTTTGGCAAATCCCCAATTAGGAAAGCGGTAAGCCTAATGGAAGTGAGAATGGAGGTGGCAGTGGAGGCGAAGAGCAGAGAAGATAGTGCAGGTGTGGTCTGATATCGCTATTGTATGTATTAGCTTGTCGAGCTCGTTGAGTATCTGCTCTTTCAGATAGATCTTGTGGTGAAATCTCGCCCGGGTAGTCAAACCATAGCATTGTAGGTGTGAATAGCTGGATACTGGATCATGTCAGCGCAGTAGTGCATGAGTAGCTTTCTTCACGCACTTGATTTGCATGGGCAATAGAAGCTGTCACCTGGGCGTAATATATAATTACTAATTCAACGTTTACATCCGGATGATTGCTTCGGCCCATATTGGCCAGATTTGGGCGCGATTCAACCAATTTCTCATCCGCGGCAGGTATCACGACATCAAAACCTTCTTGGAAGGAGCATTTTCTAGGACTCCGGAACATCTGCTCAATGTATCTGTGAGGCTCTGATCTCGAACGGGGACTCACTAAATCGGATGGTCATACAGATATCGTGAAACGCCGATCAATGCCCCTTTCCTAGCAAGCGTAGGCCATGTCCGTCAAACCACCGCCATAGCTTGCAGCAGCAGTTGAAACCAACCACCTGCCGTGAGCATGAGAGAAGTACAGCCACTTTACGCAGGGAAGACGGGCGCCTCATCGTTGAATTCCTCCTCCTTGATGCCTTCCTTGGTGATGACCTTGACAGCCAGGCCCTTGAAATCAATCGGCAGCCTCCTCTTCAGCTCGTCCGAGCACATACGCAGGATCTTCATGCCCTGCTCTAGAGAGATGTCCGGGTGGTGGTGCTTGTCGAGGATGGAAAGGCAGTAGTACCTGTGCACATCCAAAAACGTCAGTGATTCGCAGCTTTTTGCAAGATTTCATAGTGTGTCATGTCCTGCTGCTCCTGGATCCCTTTCCCCGCTCGTGGTGTTCGTAGGATGGAAGAAAGATAAATGACGTACTGAGCATAGCCGTGCGCAGCGTACGGAACGGGCGCCAGCGCGGCAAGATAATCGATCCAGTAGAGGCTCGGCTTGTCGCTGATGGGATCCATGCCGCCGAGCAGCAGGTTGACGGTGTAGGGTCTCCGCGAGCGCAGGGCTCGTGCAAGCTCGCCCCGGACGAAGCTCGCGACGGCCGACGGGCCAAGGTCGGTGTCGTTACGCATCGAATATAGCTGGATGTTGGCTTGGATGTACTCTGCAAACTGGACTGCATTCTGCGGTCAGTATGAAATAGAGCTGCGCTGGTTTCGCTAGGACGGAAACGCACCGGTGTCTCCCGCCTCGCCGGAGAAGGCCAACAACGTGTGCTTGTTTAGAGGTCTGGTCTTGTCGTCGGTAGCCTTGAGGATACTGGCGCCGCGCATGGCAGCCTTCGAAGCGGCGATGATGGTGAAGTCCTTGCCCGTGATGCCGAGTAAGACCTCCCTGTAGACGAGTTAGCTGATGCAGCGGCGGCGATTGAGATTGGCACGTACATGTTGGCGGCGGTGGAGTGTGGTTGTTGGAGGTTCGACGGTTGTGACGATTGGTGGAGGTGGGAGGCGGATTCGAGTGCAAGGAGAAGAAGGACGGGTGGAGAGCGGACGCAGTAGCCGGTGGGTTGACGATGGCTGGAGCTGTGGTATTGACGAGAGCTCCAGCTGCCTGGCCGCGCGCGGAGCTTCGCCGGGCCTTGTCATGTCGGAGCTTGGGACTCGCCGACGGGCAAAGTCTTGGCGCGAATTCTCGAATTTATTTCTTGCCCTCAAGTACCCGCAGCCTGCCCGCCTATCTACGCCACACATACCAATTGCGCTGCTCCGTTCGGCGAAATGTCGTCCTTCTTCACGACTCCGGCGTCGCAGCGGAAAAGGAAGCGCTCGCAGACCTCCGCCCAAGCCCCAGAAAAACGTAATCGCAAGCGCCGCGAGGACTCCATCTCCAGTGGCGACTCTGATGACGACCAAGAGAGCCGACTGCGTGACGACGAAGACTATGGGAGTGATCACTCTTCAGACGCCGACGACGGAACCGCAGCAGAACGCCGCCTGCGTCTTGCCGAGCGCTACCTGGAGAACATCCGCGAAGAAGTCGACGAGGCTGGGTTTGATGCAGCAGAAATCGACAAGGACCTGATCGCGGAACGGTTGAAAGAGGATGTTGCAGAGAGCAAAGGCCGCGTCTACCGGCGCATAGCGTCGAGCGTCGATTTTCCCTCCGCAACCCATGCTTTCTTCCGCAGAGACAACCATGCCACTACAGCAATCGCAACACACCCCCCCTACGCATACACGACTACCAAGGACATGTGCCTCATCAAGTGGTCGATACCTCCTCCGCTAGATTCCTCCATCCAACACCCTTCAAACCTGACTCCTCGAACCACGCCTTCCCAGGTTGCCTGGACCAAGGGCAACAAAAACCACGCCAAGGACCCAGCCTACCAACACCACACTCAACCCATACTATGCGTGGCCGTCTCTCCAGACGGCAAGTTCGTCGCGACTGGCGGAGCGGACAAGAAGCTGATCGTCTGGCGGGCCGAGGATCTCACCCCTCTGAAGGTCTTCACGCAACATCGAGATGCGGTCATTTCTCTCGCCTTTCGGCGCGGCAAGAACCAGCTGTTTAGCGCAAGTGCCGACAGGACAATCAAGACGTGGAGCTTGGACGAGCTCGCCTACGTCGAGACGCTTTTCGGACATCAGGACTCGGTGATAGATATCGCCGCATTGGCGCAGGAGCGGTGTGTGAGCGTGGGCGCGCGGGACCGCACGGCGAGATTATGGAAGGTGGTCGAGGAGTCACAGCTCGTCTTCCGTGGCGGCGGATCGAGCGTGACCAAAACCAACCGCTCGGACGGAAACAGCAGCAGTGCAAAGAACGGCGGCTTCGCCGAGGGCAGCATCGACCGCGTCGCGCTCGTCGACGAGGAGACATTCGTCACGGGCAGCGACAACGGGGCCATCTCGCTGTGGTCCATTCACAAGAAGAAGCCCATCTTCACCGTCCCGCTGGCCCACGGCGTGGACCCGCCCATGCGCCCTGCCGAGGTCTACGCCGACGCCGAGATCGACGACGACGCCTGGATCCCGCCTCCGCAGCCCCGGTGGATCACGGCGCTAACAACCATCCCATACACCGATGTCATTCTCAGTGGCAGCTGGGACGGCTGGGTCAGGGCGTGGAAGATCAACAAGGAAGGGCGCAAGATTGAGGCATTAGGGACCGTTGGCCGTGATCGGCAGCAGCAGCAGGACGGCGCGGATGTTGACGGCGATGCCGTCATGACCAATGGCGCAGCCGACGATCTGCAGGCCGGGGTGGGGAACATCAGGGGCGTGGTGAACGATCTGTCGGTTTTCGAGAGGGGTGACAGGGGTAAGGACGGCATCTGTGTTGTCGCGGCCGTTGCGAAGGAGCTCAAGTTGGGCAGATGGAGAAAATACCGCGGTAAGAACGCAGCCGTGGTTTTTGAGGTCAAAAGGAACGTTGGCGAGACGGAAGAATACGGGAAGGGGGAGCAGGAGTAATGGCAGCCCGGCACAGCAAGAAAAGTTTAGACGCGGAGGAATATTTTTTTCGAAGGGATTTCCAGGGACTCATGCGGGCAAGAACCGCAAAGGCACATCAATACTACTTCTAATTTGCCCTTTCGTAGACGAGAGGAGCAGGCTGGTCGCACAATGGCTTTGGTGGGCCGAGAGTTCAAACTGCTTTTCCTGCACTTCACATACGCTCATTGGTGCATCTTCACCCAGTGATCTGTCTACGCCACGGCAGCGATTCTAGGAACTGGCAAGCGTGCTCACTCAAGCACGCGGAAGCACGAATGGGCTTGATGGCAGGCTCGCCGAGCAACGATAGAGCGGCCAGACCTAGGTATGAGTGGTAGATGTCCGGAGGATCGCCGGGCACCTTGCCGAAACCGCCGACTAAGTGCTGCGTCTTCTCCAGCAGGTAGCGGCGGGCAGTGGGTTGCGAGACGAGGTGGACTTTACCAAGCATCTAGGAAAGGGGAGGATCAGAACATGAGTCATTATGTCAGGCAGGTTACGAACCGATAGAGATGCGCACACCCACCAAGCGTAGCAGGTGTCAGCGATCTTGTTGCAGCGGCCGTTGAAACCTGCCCACTGCAGGAAGTCAGGGTCGCCTGCGGCCGTGGTTTGGCTCGGAAGGCCGTGCAGCCTGACAACGGCCGGCGTCTTGGCTACGTCAGGCTCCTCGTCTTCCTCGTCTAGCGCGAGCGTTTGCCGTGCCACAAGCCACCGCGTGGTGAGCTCAGGGTCAGCCAAGGGATGGGCCGAAACAGGGCTGCCTGCATTACTCGGGAGCCGACCGAGCATAGCTAGCGCGCCGATGGCACAGTAGGTGAAGCCGGCTGCGAAAGATCAGAAAAAGAAACAGGGCAATCGCAATTAGAGGATGGGCGAACCGTGGGCTTCGTGGTAGGCGGCTTCGGATATGCCTCCATCGTATGTCTGGAGGCAGTCAGTAGCCAATGGATGGCGCGGCTAAGCAACAACACATACTTCCGACGCGCGGATGCACCGCACAACGGCGTCGACATCAATGTCTCGCACGCCGTCGACGTCGCCGTCGACGCAGCCGCGCAGGATCCAGCGCACGCCGGCGGCGCAGTAGATGAAGCGCGTGTCGTGGCCGCCCTCGATGCGGCCGCCTTCGCCCAGCGTCTCGCCGAAGCTGCCGTCGTCGGGCCGCTGCAGCCGGGGCAGCCACTGCAGGCACTCCCGCCGCTTCACGCGCTGCAGGTCGTCGCCCAGCACCAGCAGCGTCTGCAGCGCAAAGTAGGTGGCAGGCAGGTTGGCGGGGTCCCAGTGGCCGTTGTCTGCGGAGCGGGCGGCGGCCAGGTCCATGGCGGGCGCTGCGCGGAAGCCACCGTCAGGGTGCTGGTTGCGGTAGACCCAGGCAATGTAGTCCTGTCGCTCCTGCTCGGTGCAGGAGTCGCGCACGGCGCCCAGCAGGTCGAGGGCGGCGACGATGAAGAAGGCCAGGGTCATGCGGTTGCAGTCATTGGACGTGTACAGGTGGGGCAGGTAGGTCTTGAGGCAGCGCTTCCAGTAGGTCAGCTGGCGCGGGGTGCTCAGCTGGGCAGCAGACATTGTGACGGTGGTGAGCAGTGGGCCGGGCGGATAGGGCTCGCTGGGCGGAGGAGATTTAGGTGCGATCGGCGCGCACGCAGGAGAGCGACGGCAAGCGACGATGAAGGAGTATATTTAGATGACAGGCACGTCCGAGCTGTGGCTGAGTAGTACGGGAGGTCTGTTTCGCTTATTAGTCCTGCAACGGGCGGCTTCTGAATTCCCACAGAACACGAATATAGTGAACAAGACGATGAATATAGTGTGAACAAGACGACGGCCCCAGCTACATAATACCTGACTTGGTCCTTACGCCCACCTACCTACTGTGAGCGGACCGACCTCGTACAATACTGTGCAGGCATTTCGCGACGGGGCTTTCGGCCAGGCCTGGGGCCAGAACCAGGCGCGTGCACGTTGTAAGGCAGAGGCGTGCGTCGCCCTCGTAACCGCCAGGCCACTCAAAGAGCACGACCCCGGAAGGCCAATCCAATTGCAGCGCGCTTCTCCCAGCACCCGCACCTCAACAACCCCCTAAACTATACAGTAGATGCACCCAGCGACGCGACTTTGGACTCTGCAACACCTCTCGCTTCCTCTCTCCTCGCCGCCGCTCCACCGCCCGCCCGCGACCCTCGTCCTCTCCCTAGCCAGCTGATTCGCGGGCCGGCCAGCGCAGCAACATGTCCTCTGGTTTCGCAAACTCCTTCTGGTCCGGCGACTACGCTGGAGGTGCGCTCCCCCGCCGCCGCTGCCCCTGCGAGTGCTGACAATCCCGCAAGGCCTGGGCGTGCTGTTCGGGAAGCTTCAGCAAGGCGTCCAGGAAAACGAGCAGGTCCTCACAATAGCCCGCCTGCGCGCCGAGGCCGAAGAGACCTACGCCACGAAGCTTTCTGAGATTGCGCCTGCCACCGACCGCCTGTCCGGCGGCTTTGGCCGCGACGATGGTGCCAGTGTGCGCAAGGTGAGTCCGCGATGCGCTCTGCTGCCCGACCGCGCCGGCGCCGCTAACCCGCCCTACTACAGGCCTACGAAGGCGTCCGCACCGAGATGGAGCAGGCTTCGCAGAGCCACAAGAAGATCGCTTCCAATATCCGCGAGCTCGTCGTCCAGCCGTTCGGCCGCTGGTGCGAGGCCCACGCTGCGCGCGTGCAGAACTCGCAGGATGACCTGCAAGCCCGCATCAAGGTCCACGACAAGCAGGCCGAGGCTGTCCGGAAATTCCGTAGCCAGTACTATAACAAGTGCCGCCTGGTCGAGGATCTGGAGGAAGAGGACAAGCTCGCTTTCCAAGACCCCAGAGCCGAGGCACAGAGCCCCAAGAACACCCCTACCGTGAAGATCTCCGAGCCTGAGGATATCGAGGATGAGCCCATCGAAATAGGCGACGAGACCTACCACCCCGAGCAGATGAAGAAAATCCTCTCTCACATGCTTGAGGACATCAAGCTGGGCGAGTACAAGCTCCCCATCATCGGCACCTACCAGAATGTCGCTTCGGGCGCGGACATCACCGACTACATCCAGAACCACATGGGCGCAACGAGCGTGAGCTACGCCGAGAGGATCGGTCAGGACCTTTGCTCGCACGGCTTCCTCAGGCTTCTGGGCAACGTGGGCAGCACTTTCGCAAACAGCTCCAAGATGAAGTACCAGTTCCGGCCCAAGGTCTTCCAAATCACTGGGGTCCCGGAAAAGAAGAAGCCGCTTGAAAGAGTGTCGTCCGTCATGTCCTCGGACAGCAACACCGTCGACTCGCCATCCAGCGCTGTTGGCGAGTTCTTGTCGGGCTGGAATCCCATGAACACTGCTCGCCCGGGCGAGACTCCGGCCGAGAAGCTGCGTCGCGAGGCCCGCGAAGCGGACGAGCGGTACAAGGCCGCCGTGAAGAAGCTGGATTTCCTGCGATGCAACTTGGAAGAGTCGATGGTAGACCATTTGAAGTTTATGGAGCGTTGCGAGTTGGATCGCCTGAAGGCCATCAAGGCCGTGATCCTGGACTTCTCAGGCGCCATCAGCAACGTCATGCCCACCCTCCAGAGCACAATCGACAAGATGATGCTCTTCCAAGAGACTGTCCAGCCTCTGGGGGACCTGAGGTATCTCCTAGAGAACTACCGCACCGGCCACTTCGTCCCCAAAGTTGTTACTTACGAAAATTACTACAATAATGTTGATGAGCAAACCTTTGGCGTTGATCTCGAAGCCAGGGCCCGCTCGGACCGCAAGCGGGTGCCGATTATCGTCACCTCGATTCTGACCTTCCTCGACAACCGTAAGCGCTTTGCCCGTTCTTTCCTTCTGTTGTTGAGATTTTAACTTGGGCAGACTACCCCGATCTCGAAGGTGACGAGTCACGTCGCGGAATTTGGCTGGTGGATGTGCCTTTGGCGGCAACCCACAAGCTCCGGGCCGAGATCAACACCGGCAAACCCTTTTCCCATGAAATTCTCGAGCAGTATGAGATACCCATCGTCGCTAGCGTTTTGAAATTGTACCTCCTGGAGCTTCCTGGTAAGCCGACCCCAAGTTTTGAAGGCTACGTAACCAAAGTGCTGACGATCGGCAGATTCGCTCGTCTCATCTCACGTTTACGAAATTGTCAAGACGATCTACAGCACGACCGCTCCCTCAACGAGCGAAGATGCGCGTCTTTCGGTCATCCAGTCGACCCTTGGTCAGCTTCGCCTCGCGAACATTGCCACGCTTGATGCGATTACCACTCACTTTGTCCGCCTGATTGAGCTCACTTCCGCGGACGAAACCTATGTCGCTACCCTGGCAACCACATTGTCCCCTTGCATCTTGAGGCCACGCCAGGAGAACTCGCTCACGATGAATGAGCGTTATGCCTACCGCCTGATCCGTGACCTGTTCGCCCACAAGGACCCCATCTTCGGCGAGCTGAAGCGCGCTTCGGCCCTTGCACACAGCAACTCCACCTCTGCCAGGCCGCGGGCAATCAGCACCGACGAGAGCAACCGCCGTATCCACATGGAGGAGCGCGCGCGAGCCATTGCCTCGCGCAGCCGCGCGTCGAGTCCCGCCCCAACGCCACGTGTACATCGACGGGATCGTAGCACAGGAGGACCGGAGACTCGCTTTCCGATCGCTACCAGCAACACCAGTCCTACAGAGCGTCGTGGAACTGGAGGAAAGGCACGCGACTCCCTTGAGGTCCCCGGCAGTGCTGAGAGCTCGCCCGTTCTCAATGACTCCCCCCCAAAGCCCATCGCGACGAACGGTACTGCCGCCTCGGTTGCCAGTACAGGTTCGAACAGGGACAGCATCGCATCCACCACCATCTCCGCTTCCAACCGGGACAGCATCACGTCCGACGGTTCCTCTACGCCCACCAGTGCGACTACGGTCGAAAAGAGAAACTCTCTTGGGCGCGCCGGTGCCGCTGCCTCCCGATTCCCCAGAAAGTCCGGCAGCCTGGCAAGACAAAGCCTGATCGGCACCGGCAAGCGCGACAGCATGGGCAGCCTGCGTGATGTTGACGCCACCTCAGTCCCGGTCGAGGATGCGCAGGCCAGACCCGTGGGCGTCGAGCTCGTCGATAAGCCTATGGATGACTAAGCATGGCAACGGAACGGAACAGGATATTAGTAGCGAGATTATGATTCTTGAAATGCGTCAACGATGCATGGGACGTCACAAACTATTTGATATTGGTTTTTTGCACTTCTCCCACCCTCCGGTGAGGCTCTTTTTTTGGGATTTCTTCCCCCTCTGGGCGATAAGGTATTTCTATATTTTTTTTTTTTTGCACTTTCCTTTGCTCTTAGTCATAGATGATATCATACAACCTTTTGCTATTGTATTATAGGCGCTGTGCGAAATGAGCGTATACGGGGGTGGTATGGTACCGGGAATTCAAAATTATGGATACCCCTTGCCGTGGCCACACTTGCTACTACTGACTGCTGCCTAGTGACATCTTTTTAATTATCGTCGGGAGTAGTATGTCCGGTCCATGGAGTATTTTGTCCATAGTCCCCTCACGCTAGCCACTGGCTGCAAGAGGGGACTGTATGAGCGACGAGGCCTAGGAATCTGTTACAACGCTGTGATGGTGTGCATGTGTGACATATGTGCTGACTGCGTGTTCAGAATTCCTTGCTTTATCCACTCATATGATTAGTTTTGTTGCTATTCGTGGATGACTTGAACCCGCAGAACACCCGAACACCTTCACCACTCGAGAGGAGGCATGCGCCACCGAATCCAAAAGCCATCTACCTATTCCTCCTTCCTTCCCACGCCCACACCACCCAGCACTCCCCCAGCCAACCCACCCAACCCTTTGCCAACGCCACCAACGGTGCTACCCAACCCACCTACAATATCGCCTTTTCCAAGCCTCGTCACGCCGTCTCCAAGGCCGCCGGTGATGCCGCCCACCGCATCGCCGACGCCCTTGCCGACGCCACCAACGACGCCACCGACGGGACCGCCGAGCGTGTGCCCGACACCGCCCGTCGCGCCCTCAAGCGCATCGCCAAGCCCTTTACCCGCGCCGCCAACAGTGCTGCCCACACCGCCAGTGAGCCCACCAACGGCGCCGCCGATGTCGCCTTGACCCAGGGCAGACGTGGTGCCCGTGACGGCAGAGCCAACGCCCTTGACTGTGCTGTTGGCCGCGTCACGCACGCCGCCCGTCGTGCCCGTCAGCGTCTTGCCCGCGCCGGACGAGATGTGTGAGATAGGCTGGCCGACGCCTGGAGGGAGGCGATCTGCCGTCTTGGAGACGCCGCCGGTTACACCGGAGGTGAGGGCGTTTGTGGCACCTACAGCGGTTGAGGTAGTACCAGTCAGGGCCGATGTGGCCGTGTTGACGCCGGCATTGAGGGTAGACGTGGCGGCGCCCGTAGTTGCTGTTACGGGGTTGCTACCGCGCGTATCAAGCTTGCGGGGGGTCTTCTTATTGCGTTGGGACGGTGGTAAGGATTCTGGAGCGATTGTGACTTTCTTTACGGCGGCGGGGCCTTTTGTGGAGGTTGTGCCGGTAGAAGCGGGGTTTGCTGAGGTTGTTGCTGCTACGGGTTTCATAGCTGGAGCTGTGGTCTTGGAACTCGTTGTGCTGGTCGGCGTAACCTTCGGTGTGACCATCGGTGTAGAGGTCTTCGGTATGGTTTTTGCCGACGTTGATGCTGGCACGGCTTTCTTCGTGCCTATGGGTGTACGAGTCTTCGCCGCGTTGGTGGGTGATCCAATTGCGGACGCTTTCTGAGTTGTGACGGATGTGGGCTTATTGGGACTAATGGGGGTGTGCGAAGAGGCCTTTGCTGGTGCGGTCGTCTTTCCTGGCGCTGCCTTCTGAGGTGTGGCGGTTTTTGCAGCGCCGGCAGCCATTGGCTTCTTTGCTGTTCCTGTCAAGGATGTGGCTTTGTTTGTGGTAGTTGAAGGCGTAGATTTCGTAGCGTTAGAAGGAATGGCTTTCTTGGCCCCAATGGGAGTTTTTGGCTTTGCTGAAGATGTGGTACTCGCTTTAGCTACTGGGACATCCGCTGCTTTCGCTTCTGTACCAGCAATTTTTTGGATGTTTGCAACGCCGGCTGATCGATGTTGGTTAGTCTGAATTAGAAGCAGTTTCTCAATGGTAGATTGCCAGAGTGGAGGGGTGGTAAGGGTTGTGCATGCGATATTTCGTCAGAGCCCAGGGTCATCTCCTCACCTTGTAAAGCCTCGTTCTGCTTCTTCAAATCCTCGAGTGTCGACATGATGAGGGTACGCAACAGTATGGTTCAGTCGTGCAGGAAATGCTCTGCGAGGTGAAAGCCAGTAAACTTTGGAGTTCGGGCTGCGGGGGAAATGGACCCTCTTGAGCGATCCCGTCTGATCCACCGTACGTCATCGCACATCGCGACAGGGGTCTTGGCAAGATCTGAGTCTGGAACGTGAGCAGCCACAGCGCAACGTCGACAGGGATCCGTCTCGCAAACTCGCCTATTCTAGCCCGTTTGCGCAGATCGTCAGAGGCTACAGATGGGTATTGCTACCGAGTAGCGTGAACTTGTTTTTTTGCCCATGCCCATGGGTAGCTGGAGCTATCGTCCGGACGTGAATGCGTAATTGTCAATTCCACATTTGCATCCGGACGATAGCTTCTACTGCCCACGGGTGTGCTTCTCGTGAAAAAGCATTGCTGAGGTGGATTTGGCCCTTGTTCTAGGTAGGGCCTGTTTCCCTTCGTGCTAGCCTTCAGCTGAAATACCCTTGTAGAGGTAACGCTTCGTATGTGTGTGCAAGGCCGCAGCGTTTGTTTTCAGGAATCTGTGCTAGTCTGCGTGCGACGATGGCGTGATTATTACTCCCGGAGAGGTACCTTTAGAGCTGTCGTTCCAGTCGAGCTGTCTCGTCGTACATCGGCCTTCATCGGGCTTGGCCCCAACCGAAATATTTCTTTCCAAGCACAGTGACGGCTATGCATTCAATCCCCGACAATCCAAGGCCAAGAAGAATCTGAAGAGCGCAGCACAGCCCTACTCTTCCTACGAATATGCTAAGCTTTGCCAATCCTGGGCCTGGAGCAAGATCTGTTCTCGTGAATGCAGGCCACGAAGGTGAGAGGATTCCGTTTGCGAACAAGGGAAGCCGAGCCTGACCGCTCCGAGGGCTTAGCGATTGCAAGCATGAGACTGCGATCATGCGTAGGCCGACGGCCTTCAGAGGCAAGAGAACCCAATCGGAAAATGTCAGGTTGACCCATGATCCCAGCATCTCTGCCGGCTCTTCTGCAAGCTGGGTCACACGATGAGTTCGTTTACGGCTCCGCACTGAGCCAGGTGGCCGCCTCTGGTGTTGTTCGTTGCTGTTGTTCCCGGTCTCGGTTGGCTGGTTCCGGCGAGTACTTGTAACGCCATTTTGGAGCTCTTCTGGCAGAGCAATCTCCAGGCTTACTACTCCCGAGCCTTCGTCGCGGGAGGCAATCCTCACTGTTGCATCTCTCTCATCATCGTGATTTCGATTTGATTCGCTTAGAGAATGAGGTGACGTCGAGGACGTGTGCCGGGTATGGCCGGAAGGTGTCGCAGGGGTTCGTGGCTGTCCGTCTGGCTCGGCTGGAGTATGGGATCCCTGCTCACCACGTGTCTCATGAAAATCAGCAGAAGTACGAGTGTCGGCAGTGTGTCCACTGCTGTGGTTTCTCCGAGGGGTTCTATCGACGACATCTCCGGTAGCTCCCGATGCAGGGTCTATGCGCCAGCTCCAGTTGAGGCAAGCGAAGAACCAGCTCGACCAGGCATGATTCGTTTGCTGGCTATCTTTGGGGTCTTTTTCAAGGAACCTGCGTCTTTCTGTGGCCTCATCGGCGGTATATTGATCCGGATTGTCGGGGGTGAGTATTCCTTTCTCCAATGGCTCATACATGAAACGTTGGATACTGGCCATCGAGCGCCTCCAGGCGATGACCAGAACCACCGGCGAGGCTGAGAGAGCGCTCAGCCAGCGCGTCATGTTTCCGAGGCGGAGATGCTCTGGGACTGCAACGGCCTGAAGAGGCGATGCTGCAGAGAATGGGTTGAAGGTTTGCAAGTGCGGTAACAGTTGCGACGGCGGAGCCAAGAAGAGCCTCTGGTAGGCAGCATGGAGGACGATGGGGGCAAACGCAACCTCGATTGACATCGCTATGCTGTATTGCGAGGCATTAGGCTTGAGGCTTGACGGTGCGAGGGGAACTCACAGCTTTCGGATCCAAGGTTTCCGTCGGAGGATGGCTACTCGGCTTTTCCGCGAGAGGTTTGACCGAAAGACGGCATCGTCGACGAGCGAAACGATGAAGGAGGCCCACAGATCCCCGTCGTTCATGATCATGGAAATAAGCTGGGCAGGGAGTCCAGCGAACAAAAAGGCCGCCGATCCTTCGGACCTAAGCTGAGCTCCGACTAGTTCCCAGAACGAAAGCTCGAGGGGGTAGTCGTAGGTCTAGTGCAAGTTAGAAGCCAAGTCCGGGGATTTCCAGGGGCGCTACGTACAAGCACGCGGTCTTGCAAAGCGCCCACCCACCAGGTGCCTGCATAACGCGTCAAAGTGCCGAAGATGGCGACGAGGGTGCCGCTGAGATCCTCGGCTTCAACCTGCTTCATGACACAGGGATCCTTGGGCGGGGGCAGAGGGAATCCAGCAATGTGGACGCGCTTGCGCTCAACCACGCCTACTGCGGCAAGAATGTCATTCTGAGCATCTCTAAGGGCTCTGCCCAAGGCGCGTGCCCTTGGATTGACCGGATGGCCGCGTTCGTCATATTGCGGTGTTTGATCCTGGGGAGCGGAAGTGCTTCCATTGGGGGGAAGCTGCTCTGGAGACTCATGTGACGACCGGCCCTTTGCGAAGCTGCGTCAGGTAAAGGTGAGGAAGCGCACTTGGCGACAGTACTCACAAGAACGAGCCTGGTCAGAAACACATCTCTGCCCATTCTGAGCTACGGTCAAGACCGTGAAGGGGATCGTGAAGGGATGAGCGCTGGCAGAGCGCATGTCGTGAAGGATGATGGCGGGTCAGCACTGGGCGGATGCGAGCGAGCGGCCGCAGGTTTCCTGTTGCGGGTTAGTGTGGCGCTTATCGATAACCAGACCTTCGAAAAAGTTGCGACGTCGATCAACCTCCATCACCCCCCAACACACTCCCCTTCCACCGAGCCATGGCGCAGAGGGCCGCTGTGAAGACGACCTTCGAGGTCAGCCGGGCCATCCAGCCCATCTACGTTGGTGGCAGTGTTGCTCTGAGCCGCAATGGCCGCATCCTGGCGACATGTCTGGGCGAGGATGCGCTTTTGACCGATCTCGCAACCGGCACTGAGCTCGGTCGCATAGAAGGCGTAAGTCCAGGAGCCCGCTAGCACGACATATCCTCTGTATCTGACATTGACGTGCAGAACAGGACGGAGAAGTTCTCACTTCGCTATGTTTGACTCCCTCCGGCTCCCATCTCATAGTCTGCTCGCGCTCGCTATCCATGCGCATATACGCCTTAAAGCCCTCCGAGTCCGCCGATGCCCTCATCGACGCCGAACTCACCCGGACTCTGAAGCCGCATTCCTCACCAGTCGTTGTGTCTACCGCCGACCGCACTGGCACTCTCCTCGCGACTGGAGGGGCCGACGGAACAGTCAAGGTGTGGGACATCCGGGGCGGGTACACGACCCATAACTTCCATGGCCATAGTGGTGTCATTGCTTCGCTGCGCTTCTTCGAGGCGCAGGTTCCCAGCGCCGAATCAGAAAAGACTGGCAAGAAAAAGAGAAAGTCCAAGGCAGAAGGCGAGGCCGATGAGGCCGGCGGTTCGGCCATTACATACAGGCTGGCATCTGGTGGGGAGGACGGAAAGGTGCGCATTTGGGATCTACACAAGCGCAAGAGCATTGCTTCTCTGGACTCCCATGTTTCAGTTGTGCGAAGCCTTGATTTTTCTGCAGCCGAGAACGCTTTAGTGTCCGGGAGTAGGGATAAGACGGTAATGGTCTGGGACGCTCGGACTTGGAAGGTCAGAAGCACGGTCCCGGTTCTCGAGGAGGTCGAAAGCGTCGGCTTCGTGCACAACGGTGGATTCATCTACACTGGCGGCACGAACGGAAAGCTTCGGTTATGGGCAATTTCTGGAGGAAGAGAAGTTACCGAGGAGCAAGAGCCAGGCACTGAAACCGAGGGCATCGTCGACATCGTTCACCACGAAGGTCTCCCATATCTCTTGACTGTCCACGCGGACCAGACCCTTGTTCTTCATTCCAAGGCACCTTTGGCAGAGATTAGCGACAGTGAAGCTGTCGCGCCGCTGCCTGTACTCAGAACGATATCCGGTACCCACGACGAAGTCATCGATTTGGCTTATGTTGGTTCTGACCGTTCATTCTTGGCCTTGGCAACGAACGTCGAGGACATCCGGATCATCTCCCTAAAATCGCAAGAACCCGCCGTGGACGACCAGATTGGCGGCGATTATTTTGGTGCTGACAAGGGTCTTCTTAAAGGGCACGAGGACATCATCATTTGCTTGGACGTCGACTGGTCAGGCCATTGGCTGGCTACTGGAGCGAAAGACAACACAGCTCGCCTCTGGCGATTGGACCCTGAAAACAATTTCTGGGATTGCTACGCCACGTTTACCGGCCATGCTGAATCTCTTGGCGCCATCGCTTTACCCAAGACGAAACCGCAAGTTGGCTCGGCAGCCTATGCTGATCCCTTGGACCACCCGCCTGCTTTCATTGTCACCGGTTCGCAGGACAAGACCATCAAGCGATGGGATACTTTGAGCATCAAAAAAGATGTCAAGAAAGCTTCGCGCGCGACGTGGACTCGCAAGGCTCACGACAAGGATATCAACGCAATCGACATCAACCATAATGCGACACTGTTTGCCACTGCCTCGCAGGACAGGACTGTCAAAATCTGGTCTGTGGAGGCTGGAGAGACCGTCGGCGTGTTGCGAGGACATCGCCGCGGTGTATGGACTGTGAAGTTTGCGCCAAAAGACACTCCACAAATTAACGGTAGTGGTAACCGCGGTCTGATCGCGACGGGGTCTGGTGACAAGACGGTCAAAATTTGGAGCCTCACAGATTACAGCTGTTTGCTGACGCTCGAAGGCCACACCAACAGCATCCTAAAGTTGGCATGGCTCCCTCACGTTGAGACCGGCGACTCTCGCGACAAGCGCGGCGCGGAAGTTGCGTCTGCTGCCGGTGATGGTCTGGTCAAGGTCTGGGATGTCAGCACAGGCGAGGTGTCGTGTACGTTGGACAATCACACTGACAGGGTATGGGCCTTGACTGTCAATCCATCTACCAAGACGCTCGTGTCAGGTGGCGGTGACAGTGTCATTACCTTCTGGGAGGACACGACAGAGGCTTCTATGGAAGCCGCTGCTAAGGGCGAGGCAGAGCGCGTGGAGCAGGATCAGCGGCTGCAGAACTACATGCATGCAGGAAACTGGCGTGAAGCAATCACTTTGGCGATTCAGCTCAATCAACCTGGCCGCTTGCTCAACCTGTTCAAGGGGGTCGTGGAAGCCGAGGAACAAGAAAAAGGCAGCTTGACAGGCAATGTGGAGGTCGACGAGGTTTTGGGAAGCCTGGCGGACGAACAAATTCTTACTCTCCTTCTACGGATCAGAGACTGGAACACCAACGCAAGGACGGCATCGGTTGCGCAGAAGATCCTCTGGGCGCTCATGCGGTCGTACCCGGCAACGAGACTGTCGTCGCTGAAGACTATGGGTGGTGTCCAATCGAAGAGTAGTGTGAAGGAAGTGATGGATGCTCTAGGAGCCTACACGGACAGGCACTACAAGCGCATGGATGAGCTTGTTGATGAAAGTTACCTGCTCGACTTTACACTCAGAGAGATGGATGAAGTTGTCAGGAACTGAGAGGAAGCGAGCAGCAGAGGTCATTCACCGCATGTTTGGAATCTGGCGTTTGGGTGCGTGAAGCCACGGAAAGAGAAAAGCACTGTTCTTTGGCAAGTCTCTTAATTCTATGTGTACAGCTGTTGGGGCAAATTGGGCAATGTGATGACTTTCTTCTGTCCAGGGAAGTTCTAATGTACCCGAATCATGCCATGAACTCCTCATGCATTTTTCATTGATCGCAGTCAAACATCTTAGTAGTGCTTACGTTGATCCGGCTCCACTTCCTTCCGGTTCGAATGCTGTTAATGAACTGCATAGGCCAGTACACATGGTAAAGCCACCACCACGGCAACGGATCCCACAGCTCGAAAGTGCCGTCTTTCCAGAATAGAAGATGGTCGAGGAAATCTCGAACGGACTGGGCAGTGTCGCGAACGGTAGCCTGGCCGGTCAGCGTCAGCAGGACTGGCAGCAAGAGTAGCTGCACTAAATCGTGCCCGATCCAATAGTACTTGGAGGGCTGTTCTGGCGTCACGATGTCCCTCCTCGGCGACTGGCCGTCCTGCAGGACGGCAAGATACTCGCTAGCGAGTCCCATGGAGCCGTTGAGCAGTACATCTGCCGTATGAGCACGTGGGTTGCACTCGATTGGGTACAGATCGATGCTCTCCGGGTCCGTTTTCTCGACATCATCATGCTTGACGAGGAAGTCGAAGCTCAAGTGGCCAGTGAAGTGCTCACCACCTGGCTCAGCCTGCCTCTCCGTGAAGGCTAGCATAGCGCGCGACAGCGGCGCATCTGCCGGGAGGGCGCGGTAGTGCATCAGTAACTCCGCTGACGGGCACGCCAGAAATGCACGCACGCGGCCGCGCACCACGAGGGCATGGGTGCAGAATTCGCGGCCCCTGACAAACTCCTGCACGATCCACGGCCGCTCGCTGCTGACGCCCAGTCGAGCGACGTGCTCGCGCGTCTCGCGCTCTGTCGAGCGAGGCAGCAGCGTCAGATCGCCACGGCTCTTGTCATCCATGCCAACGCTTTTCGCAATGAACTTCCTGCTGCTTCTTCCCTCCTTCTCACCTCTCCGGTCAGACAGGCCCACACATCGCCGTAGTGCCGCCACCATCGCGTCGGCACTCTCCACCCTGCGTGTTTCCGGCACACGCAGGCCCAGCCGCCGTGTGCGCTCCATGAAGGCGTCTTTATCATGCAGCTCACGAACGTCGGCAACGCCGAACTGGATGACACGGCAGCGCGTGCGCTTGGTCACCACCTCGGCGGCAACGCCGTCCTCGAGCGCGGACGCGACGCCCGAGCAGCTGATCCACAACGCACAGCGCTCCGCCTCGACGATATGCAGCAGCGACGCGATGTATGGGTTCGCATCACCCGAGGCAGTTGGCGGCGACAAGACATAGAAGCGCGAGAGCGAGCGCGACGTCCGCCCACACGCCAGTGGGTGGAAGTCGGCGCCGATGATGCGGTGCGAGGGACTGTGGAGGTGCAGGAGGCGGGCGAGGACGAGGGCTTTGGTCATGGAGATGCCGGTTATGAGGACGGTTTGCCCGCCATTGCCATTGCCGTTGACGGTGACATGCTTGTGGACGTTCGCGGCATTTTTGCGGTGGAACGTTCGGAGAAAGGGCCGTAAGGCGCAGGCGGTAAAGAGGATAAAAGTGTCAAACGGAAGGAAAATGAAGCTCAGAAGAATGAGAAGAAGGTTTTTGGGCAAGTGGTGGTAAAGCAGAGAGGGCATGGTGATGCTGCCCCGATTGCGAGGGAACGATCGAAGGGTGGTGTTCAGCGAATAGACGCGTCAATCGGACGGCGGGAGAATGGCCTACCTAGCTTGTGTGACGTGAAAGGATCGTGACTGCAATGTTCGCTACGTCATGGATACGCTGTTTCGGGCGTTTCGCTCGTCCACTCCAGTCTTACTAAGACGGACCGACATCGTGATACATTGCTGAGGGGCAATCAATGACAATCGATTACCATCCGGAGAGTTGAACCTCTTGTCCACATGCACTTGGTCGCATCTGTATGGTTCGTTTATGTCTAGATGGATGCTTCAACTACTCCGTTATGGAACGACCTCGCAAAAGCCCACCAGGCGGATGCCAGGCTAGGCTGTGATTTCCATAAAAGGAAAGCGGGGCAAACGCGAAGTCATGTGACGCGTACTGCTCTCAGCGGGTCTTCCCAGAAACAAAGACTATCCGGTTTTACAGGATTAGCCGTTTAGGTATCCGTTATAATGCATGCATTCTCTATATCCCGACAATCCTGCAATGCCTCAAGTCTAACTCTGCTCACCGACGCATCGGGTGATCTCCACACCATCCTAGGATGAATGTTAGTGAGGTTCTCCACAAGCTCGTACGGATCGCGAGCCTACCTTTTCACCAGTGGGTTCAAAGCTGTCGACAAGCTTGCTCTCATAGACCAAATTCGGGTTGCCCTTGCGGGCCGTGTCGAGTTTGGCTTCCCCTTCCCGCGCAAGATACTGTTTGGACGTCCTTTCTGCAAAGCGCTTGTCGACGCCATCCGCGCCCGTTGTGCCATTGGAAGCGGCGGCTGACCTCTTCTGCTCCACGCTGCTCCGAACATACTCAAGGTACGGCGGATTGCCTGGTGTGACGACGTTGTCTGCCGCGAGGACAGAGCCGGGCGTGATCAACTTGAGCTCTTCGCACAGCTTCAAGTCCATCGTATACGCCGGCTTGTAATGGTCAAGGAACATCAGGTCGATGTGCTGCAGCTCTCCCGCCGCAAGCAGCCTCTTGATTGAGGCGTCACTCGATCCAACAACTACCTTGACGACGTCACTCAGGCCCGCAAGGTCCACCAGGGACGCGATGACGGCAGCGAACTCAGGATTCCGCTCAAGGCTGAAGTAGCGCTTTCCACCGGCTTTGCGCACAGCATCGCCAAAGAGGATACAGGAGTAGCCGACGTAGCCTCCTAGCTCCACCTGTTTGCTTGTCAGACTTGCGGCAACAGCTTCTTCTGCGGCGACTTACCATAATCTTGGGCTTGACCTCAGCAATCAAGTCGGTCACTATCCTGCCCTTGTCCTCGCCGACATTCATGAGATACCTGGTGCGCGCGAACTCATCAATGGCGGCCAGGACGCGCGCCGGAGAGCCGCGGATGTCGTCAACGTTGGGTCTGCCATAGACAAAGTGCAGGAGTTCGACCTCGCGACCGTCATCGAAAAAAACCTCCTCCTTCTCCGCGTACGCCTTATTTTGGTCGAATGGTGCCATGCTTGCGGGGGATGAGGAGCAGTGAGGGCGGGTGCTGCTGCTTTAAAGACCAGCAGCGGGAATACTTGCTCCAAACGCGACAGGCAGGTCGGGCAATGGAATCCGAATTGCTTGCAGCTGACCCGAGGAGGGAATGCTTCAGCGAAAAGGTTGCGCGAAACGGCAAGCGAGAGGAGCAGTGAAAGTAGCACACCGCGCAGCGACAGCTGCGCATTGCGACAACAAATGTCGCGAGCAGGAGACGCGTCGACCTGGAGCTTGTGCGGGGGAGGGGCATGGCGCAAGGGCCGGGCTGGCTCAGGAACCCGACTGCGCATCAAAGATCTGGCGCTACGCGATCTCATCATGGGCCCGATGCCCCTTGTGGCAGCGTTGAACCGCCAGCCCCGAGGCGATCAGCAGCCTGCGCCTCCGTTTCCGGCAGGCAAGCAGGTGCACCGGGCGCGCTAGGCGTCGTGGCCCGCGTCCCAAAAAGCGCGCTTTCGTCCCAAGTCCTCGATGTAAACATCATGATTATGATTATCCAAACCACACGTCTCCAGGCTTCAGTCGGACCCACCGGCATCATGCGCCTCGTCGACCTCTTCCCGGGAATGGCGTGACACTAGGATCTCAGCACCAGCCCTGCCGCAACCAGATCCATGGGCTGGTTGCGCCTGCACTGACGACATGCGGAGCTCTGCGCGCCGCCGCCAGCTGTGCTCTCCTACATCATGACTTGCTCCACCATGTTTATTCGGATCATGCTAACGCGCTTGCGGCTTCGCACGCCCGAGCATTTTCGTTTTCTGAATGCGCTATGCACCCGAACCCTGCTTCCACTTCATGGCGACATCGACTTCTCCCCAATCATTGCCCCGCGGTGCTGCTTTCTGTGGATTCTGTGACCGCCCTTTGTTGTTCACGCCCGATGTTTGTCCATATCCTCGGCACGGTCAGGCGCGTGTCCAGAACGGGCCGCCTGGCTGGTGTGGACGGATACAAGAAGCGTCAGTCTTCCGTTCGACTGCCCCTGCAGTAGCAACTGGTGCTTTCGCTTCATCCCCTTGCTCTTTCACCATACCTTGAACGACTCTGCAACATGTCGGACATGAAGGCAACCGTCGCCGAGACGCCGGCTGGATTCCACGTCCAGGGGTGGGAGAAGATCGAATATGACTTCACCTTCTTGGACGGCATCTTCGACCTACGCAACAGCCAGCTGGCTGCTTGCTACGAGCGCTGGGGCCGCTGTCTCGCGGTGATGGACTTCAACATCTTCGAGCTCTATGGTGCGCAAATGCAGCAGTATTTTGACCACTACAGTATCGACCTCAAGCTCCACAAGACCATGATCGGGGAGAAGGCAAAGTCAATTGACACCTTCTTGAGCATCGCCGACTCCATGACCGACTTCGGTATCATGCGCAAGGTAAAGCCCGCCCACCGTTCAAAGCAGAACTGACAGAGCGGTCGTTGACACTCCCTCAGGAGCCGGTACTGGTTGTTGGAGGCGGCCTGGTCACTGACGTTGCCGGGTATGACATTCCGAATCGAGGCAGGCGACCATCGAGCTGACCAACCCCGTAAGGTTTGCCTGCGCCGCATACCGCAGGAACACGAACTATATCCGCATTCCCACAACGGTCATTGGCCTCATTGACGCCTCTGTCTCGATCAAGGTTGCTGTCAACTACGGCAACTACAAGAACAGGCTTGGTGCTTACCATGCCCCCATGCACACCTTCCTCGACTTCAACTTCTTGCGGACACTGCCGAAAGCCCAGGTGCGGAACGGCTTCGCGGAGCTGATTAAGATCTCGACCTGCGCGCATCTCGACACGTTCAACTTGTTGGATAAGTATTGCGAGGAGCTAATCAACACTAGCTTCGGTCGTACAGATGGCGCTCCCGCAGAGGTCAAGGCTGCAGCAGACAAGATCAACCGTGCTGGCATCCATGAGATGCTGAAGCTCGAGACGCCCAATCTCCACGAAATTGGGCTGGACAGAGTCATTGCCTATGGTCACACGTGAGTCGCTCCTCAAATCTCGGGCTTGATGGCTTGCTGACCTCAACAGGTGGTCCCCGCTGCACGAACTGGTCCCTGAAGTGCCTCTTCGGCACGGACATGCCATCTCCATCGACATGGCGTATTCTGCCACGTTGGCAAACATGCGAGGCCAGCTCAGCGACGCCGAGTACCGCAGGGTCCTGAACCTTTTCTCGCGAGCGGGGCTGTCCATGGATCACGCCCAGTTCGACGAGGAGATCCTCGAGAAGGGCACCAAGGCCATCCTGAAGACGCGCGACGGCAAGCTTCGGGCTGCGATCCCGAGCCCTCTGGGCAGCTGTGTATTCTTGAATGACGTGTCCTACGAGGAGATGGTCAAGGCGCTGCACCTACACAAGCAAGTGATGAAGGAGTACCCGCGGCAGGGCGAGGGCATCGAGGCGTTCGTCGACGCAAGCGACACGGGATACACCATTAACGGCGCGGCCAACGGAGCGTCGAGCCTGAAAAAGGCGGCCGACCCGGCGGGCGGGGTCCCCAACGGCGGCGGGCCTGTGCAGAACGGGTACACGAGCAAAGCATCGACGGCGGTGCGCAATGCGGCAGGATGTGACGGGATTCTCAATGGGGTAAACGGCCACGCCAACGGCAGCAACGGCGCCAGCCACTAGGCGGCGGCTGGGCGCATGCGGAGGGTGCATGGTTTTGGCGGCCTGGAAAGGCGACGGCAAATGAAGCGATCGGGGAGATGTATTTCGGTTGCCCCGAAAAAGCAGCAGCTAGTAATGCAAGCGTGTCATCAGGGCAAGAGTCATCTCCGCGTGCCGGTCGGGTGGGCCTCAGTATCTGTCAGCGCGATCAACGATTGCCGGGCGCGGGCTATCACACTACCCATCACTATCACGGGAGATTGACCTGCGCGGACGAGGTGATGCAGCGGCAGTTCCTCCCGAGCCCACGAGCAGGCAAATGCTGGACCCTTGCGCGTCCCTTGCGGCCGTTGGCTGCGCAAGGCAGAGGGCTGACGGCTCAGGCCCCGTGCGATGCCTGCCGCAGCGAGTCGCCCGGCAACGGGCTGGCGGGCTGTGATTCGGCGCGTGGGGAAGATCATTTGTGGGCGCGCAGTAGCCGGGAGCCCCTGAGAGGCGACGGAGAACAACAATGCTGATCGCTCCCGAGAACGAGGGCGCGCAGACTGGCGTGCGGCGCGCGCTGCTCCTTTTCCTCGCACCGCGCGCACGTTGCCTGATATTCGCCTTGCCGTCCCATCGTTCGTGTGCCAGCCAGCCAGCCTGTCGCTGCCGCCGTGTCATTGCCGTGCCAGCGTGCGTGCCCTGTGCGCTGTCGGGTCACTGCCTTTCACCAGGAGACCGCGTCTCCACCAGAAAACCACCTGGACGAGCCTTCTCCAACTCATCTGCATGGCCCTTGCAGCCCGTTGATCCAGCAACGAGCCAGCAGAGTCCGCCGCCGATGGCCGCAGAGCCAACCCACCAGGGTACCGACAACTGACCACCTCCGCGTCAGTCACCGCACATCGGCGCCACACCGCGCGCTGTGATTGTGCCGACTAAGCATTCCTACCCGCCCACCATGGCCACCACCACAACCACCACGCTGCCGCGTCCTATGAACCCTCCCACCGGCCCACTGCCCGCCCTGCCAGTTCCCAAGACGCGGCGCGCTGCAACCGCCCGCCCCGGCCCGTCAAGCCCGGAGCGCCGCATCTCCACCGCCTCCAACTCGTCGCTGTCCCGCCCACCGCCCTCGCCCCGCCTCTCCTCGTCGTCGCTCCCCATGAGGCCCCAGAGCAAGCACGCAAACTCCGCCGCCGCCGTGCCTCAGGCTCAACAGCCGGCCGCACCGGCGGGTGGCCCGTCGCCGCACAAGACGCTGCGCAAGACCATCAGCATAGGCTCCTTCCCGCAGCCGCCCAAGAGCAGTCGCCAAAGCCACCCGTCGAGCCCGCTGTCCGCCGCCACCACCCCGGACGGCGTCACAACCGACCGCAGAGGCTCGGCAGGCTCGTTGAGCGTGCCCGGCGGTGGCGCCTTGCGCAAGCGGCCCAGCATCAAAGGCCGTGGGCCTTCGGCCATCAAGTCCCCTCTCACGTCACCAAGCGCCTTGACCGAGTTCTCGCCCACCGAGAGCCGCAGTTCGTCGGCCAACGGCTCCTACTCGACCGGATTCGAAGAGATGGGTGGCGAGGAGGACAAGGGCAGCAAGTCGCCCTCCTCGGACAAGGATTCAGGCAAGGACGTCAAGGGCAATGTCATTGTGAGCGTCAGAGTGCGCCCCAATTCTTCAACCAGCGAGAACACGGGCCTGCAGGACTGGGAGCTTGATGGCAGGCGAGGCACAATCGCATTTAGGGGAAAAGATGGCGGCACCTTTCAAAGCGGTACGTGCGCTGTCTCGGGTTTTGGAGTGACACAGATCGGCTGACACCTCGCAGACAACGTGTTTTCGACGCAGGACAACAACGCTAGGGTGTATGATGCAGCAGCTAAACGATTGGTGCGTAGGGTTATGGAAGGATATCACGGAACCGTTTTCGCATACGGGATGACGGGCACAGGAAAGACGTTCTCGATGCAGGGAACAGCAACATCGCCCGGTGTGATCCCGTTGGCCATCACCGACATTTTTTCATTCATTCGCGAGACGCCCAAGCGCGAGTTCTTGCTCCGGGTTAGCTACCTGGAAATCTACAACGAGAGGATCCACGATCTTTTATCGGACCCGCCACCGACAGGGCCAGGCGCACAGGCCATCCAGCAAGAGGAAATCAAGCTGAGGGAGGACAGCAAACGAGGTGTATACGCCACTCCGCTGAAGGAAGAAATTGTCCAAAGCCCAACCCAGCTTCTTCGCGTTATTGCGAGAGGCGATAACAACAGAAGAGTCGCCGGGACTCAGTTCAACGCTCGCAGCTCGCGAAGTCATGCTGTCGTCCAGATCGTCGTCGAGAGCCGTGAGCGCGTGCCTGGAGGCGTGGCACTTCAGGATACCAAACGTACTGCCATTGCGCCTGGTGGTGTCCGCGTCTCCACGCTGAGTTTGATTGATCTTGCTGGGTCTGAAAAAGCAGCTGAAGATAAGGAGAGAAGAACCGAGGGTGCTCATATCAACAAGAGTTTGCTTACGCTTGGTACCGTGATTGCTCGCCTGTCCGAGGCCAAGGAAAAGAAGGGAGCAGACAAGGACAAGCACTTGCCCTACCGTGACAGCAAGCTGACACGCTTGTTACAACCGGCTCTCTCTGGAGGCTCACTTGTCAGCATCCTGTGCACAATCTCGATCGGGTCTACGGGAACTGCCGCCTCCATCGCCACTCATGTCAACGAAACCTTGAACACTCTGAAATTCGCGTCTCGTGCGAAGAACAACATCGTCAGCCATGCCAAGAAGGCAGAGGAGGCACTACCCGGCGGCGGAGATGCCGGCAGCCGTGCTCTTTTGGACCGATACCGCATGGAAATCCAGGAGCTCCGCAAGCAGTTAGACAGCAAGACAAAAGAGGAGGCCACGGTTGTCAAAGAGGTCAAAGATGTCGATATGGCGGAAGAGAGGGCAAGGGAAGCCGAGGCTGCGGCGAGGCATGAAGAGCAGATGCTGGAGATGCAGCTCGCGCGGACAGCGTTGAAGGAGCGCATCGAGCATCTCAACCGCCTCATTCTCAGTTCCAAGTCGATCGGTGTCAACTCTGGCCGGTCATTTTCGTCCATGGGCTTCCAGTACCGCAATTCGATGATGAGCAACAGTGAGCCCCACACCGTGTCGGCGCGAACGTCGACAGCGACTCTGGAGGTGCCGCACTTCAACAGAATGTCGTCAGGAGGTTCAGCAGCCTCCTTTTCTCCTTACGCGACACAGGCGCCGGGCATGCCGTCGGACCACACTTCCGAGGAAGACGATTCCATTGGCGAGAACGGCGACGGCACGGCGACCGAAAGCGCACGGGTCCGGGCTCTGCAAGCAGATCTCGAGGACAAGAACCGCTACATCGCGACGCTGGAGAAGCGGCTGCTCCAAGCACGGAGATCCAGCCACTCGCGCGTGTCAATGGCGCTGGCAGCTTCGGTGCACTCGGCCGAGGAAGGCGGGGTTGAGGCTCTGATCAAGGAGAAGGATGACGAGATTGCGGACCTGCGGGCGCGGCTGGACGACAAGGACCGGATGCTGACGGCATTGCGCTCGGCGGCAAGGAAGCGCGACGTGGCGGATCTCACCATCGACACATCGATTGAGCGTCGAGCGTCGATGGGGCCGCGAACGCCAGGGCATCGGAGTAGGGGGAGCACAGGGTCGTCGTACCTAACGCGGCAGTCGGCGGCCAGTCCAATCGCGCTGCCGTCACCGCGGTCAGAAAAGAGGTCTCGGGACGTGGAGGACATTACCAGGATGCTGGATAACATGATATCCGAGCAGGGCGACAACGGGCAGCGGCCCGTCAATGCGCGGAGGGCGAGCATCGCCAGGATGGCGCTCGAGGGCCGAGGGATGTCGTAGGGTTTTGTTGGTTTGTGGTTTTGGCGACGTTCATGCGGCGCATCTGGTCTTTTTTGCTTTCTGTCGTCTAGATACCCTGTTCGCCGTCCCATTGGACGGGCACTGTCGCATTTCATTCTTAGGGCTGTTATACACGCGTTTCACGACGGGGCAGGGCTGAGGGAGGGGATATGTAGCTTTTAACAATGGAGAGGCCTCAGGAGGGGCGGGGTCGGCTGCAACAGGTTTCGTCTTGGGTCGGTTTCAGCGCAGGCGAGGGCGGCTGGTCGTTTGATGAAGCAGCCGCGGACGCGAGCGAGCTCCGGCTCCAGGCCCCGGCGCAGCGCCACCACCGTTGCTCTGCTCTGCTCCACCACCCCTTCGTTCATTCTTACTTCACCGGCGCCATGCTCTCCTCCGCCCGGCTCCATGCACGCGTGACACTGCCTGTCTCAACTGCGCTTCCGTTCTAGCCACCTGCCGGTCCCAGGTGCTTCAGCCCTTCCTTTTCCAACCCGCAGCCGCCCGCATTAGCTGCGCAACCAATCCGCACTTTAGGTCCAGCTTCCTTTCTCCGCCATGCTGATTCCCTCTCCCCACTCGCCCAGAATGCACGCCAGAAAGAACCACCACCTCTCCATCAACTCGCCGGGCTCGTCTGCCCTCCCGCCGAGCGGCATCCTGACCCCGCGCACCCCGCGCTCAGCCCGCGGCGACCCTCTGCGCGATCCGCTGCTGCTCTCGCGCTCCCCCCCGCCCTCGCCAGGACTGCCGCCCGCCCACCCAAAGAACCCGAAGCGATCGCTTCCCGGCTACTCGCGCCTGCTCCGCAAGCTCCTGGTCATCTTTTGCGGCATCGTCGTCCTGGGATGGCTCGGCGTGCGTCATTGGTCGCACTCTCACGGCATCTCCTACTTGGCCCCGGACGGATCCGAGTATGAGATGGTCGGCGACAGCCTGCTCCCGGACGAGCCGTCGGTTGTCGCCATGACGGATCAGAAAGGCAGAACCAGATGGACCGTTTCCATCCCTGCCGACTCGGAATTCCCGCTTGCTCCAGGACAGTACAAGGACTTGTGCGACCAGGCCAAGGAAGTAGCCGCTTCGATCCATGGCAAGGCTGCCCACCACAAGGGCTACTACTACATCGACCCCACCTACATTGATGTCCACCATGCCACCGAGCAGGGCCTCTTGCCAGACCCGAAGGGCACTGCCAAGATGGTGTCCGCCGTGGGTCTGGATGATGGTCTAATGGGGCCGGGCAATACCTACCGAGGCGAGAGAATGGACATCTGCGAGACCAGCTTGACCTTTGTCATGGAGACCTCCGACGCTGGTTTGGGAAAGACTTTGATGGCTATGTGGATGGCGTATGGACTTGCTCGTTTGGAGGGTAGAGCATTCTTCGTTGACGATACGAGATGGTACGCCTGACTGCGCTAACGTTAGTTGCGATTCATGTCACTGACTATGCTTTAGGCCCTACGGGAACTACACGAGCTATTTTCAGCCTCCTCCAACCCCGTCCTGTCTGCCGCCAATGACGAGCCAGGTTGTTCCCTGCCCCCACCATGCCAGGCATTTGATGGTCTCCGCCGCCACCATTCGCACCACCTTCGGCCATGCTTTCGTTGAAGAGTACGAAGATCCCCGCAAGATGCAGGTTCAGCGCCAGCACAAGATTTTCGGCATGCTGCGTGATGGTTACGAGGCTCTCTTCCGTCTGCACGACGATGACGCCAACTACGTCCTGGACCGGACCCGCAGTCTCTACGAGCCTGTCATCGAAAAGGGCGGTGTCAACATTGGACTCCACGTGCGTCGCGGCGATCGCCACCCCTTCGAGTACCAGTATTCCAAGGACTACATTCCGTTGGACCGCTTCACGCAAGGCGTGCAATACCTCATCGCTGAGCATTACGGCCCATCTTTACCAGGAAACACGACCGACGGCGCCAAGGTGGAACGCGATGCTCATGATGCCCCGATCAAGTCCTTGCACACGCCGGCTGCCGCAGCAAGCCAGCAGGAGCACCCAGACCTCTTAGCTCTGACTTCCTCCCAAGCTGTCCTGGCATCCGACGACCCGGATGTCTACATGGCCCCCGAAATGGCAGGCGTCGTGCGCGCGCAGGATCGCATTGTTTTGGCCAGCAAGAAAACACTGGAGGCTTCGGGTGCTAAGAACAAAAACCGGTACATCGACGAGGTCTCGGGCTGGGAAGGCGGCTTCTTCCGCGATGTCTTCTGGTCGCTGGGCCGCTCGAACGCCAACAACGCCGGCACCGCCAGCGGCAACAGGAACGGCGAGCCGAACGAAGCGGCGCTTAAAATGCGCGAGCTCGTCGGCCGCGCGTACCTCCTCGATTTGGCGGTTGTCGCGAAGGCGGACCAGATCATGTGCACGCTCAGCGCTACTGGGTGCAGACTCCTGGCAGTGATGATGGGATGGGAGCATGCCATCGAGCAAGGCGCATGGAAGAACGTCGATGGCGAATTCCATTGGAGGGGTATAGACTGGTGACTTCAACTGCTGGAGACCTGGAGGTTGGAATTACCGTGGTAGGCGATAGGTAAAAGAGCGCGCGGAGGATTGGGTCTGTCTTTCATCTCTTAATCATCATTATACCATTTTCAGGCGCGGGAACACACATATAGCGTTGCATTGCAGGCGTTTTCAGCACCCTTTTCCGCCCCCCTTTTTTTTTTTCTTTCGGAGGGGCCGTACGTATGTACAACTGTTTCCCTTGCGCTCTTTTCTTAACCTTTATGGAATGGAATCGAGAGGAGACGAGGCGTTGAGAAAAAGGATCTGAGAAACACGTTTGTCGGCCGTGTGCTGACTGATACCCTGTCCCACGATCTCGGCGTCAATAAATACAATTACGAAGCTTTGGCTACTCTAACTAGTGTCTCATTATCGTGTGTGCCTATTGCTATGAGCAATAATATGCCGTGGAAGGCAACGCGATCGATGAATTCTGTACTTATTCTAACAATTGGTGATTAGAGTTGATATGATCGTAGTAATTGTGTTTGACCACTTGATGGGTTTCTTTTCCCCTCCCTATACCTTGTTTGTTTGTTACGTTCTGGAATTTACTCTGCCTTGATATGCTCTCTTGTCAGCCTCAAAGGACAACTACGCTCAAGTCTGAAACCTCATTTTTCCTCTGTACTCTGCTTAGAATTAGACCGAGGGCAAATCAGACGCTTGTGAGACTATCTAAAGTAAATTAAAAACCACTTTACCATTTTCAAATTTGATTAGCGAGGTCTTTCAAACCGGGAGAATCAAACCTACTATCCGGAAATCTTCGCATGATTTTCAAGATTACGTCTGCACCCAAGCATTTGCTTCGACTCATTAGAAGGGAAGACTACAATGTCTCTTGCTTGATATGGAATAGTACGGTATTTTGTAATCCACTTTGGTCTCTAGGCTTTAGTTTGCCGAAGCCGTATGCGGACGCAGTTTGCCCCCTTTCAGTCGCACCAGGATTGTAGGGATGCTTCACCCCTCTATCTAAACGTGAATTCTATTTACCAACTCCCGCAATCGTTTCCTTCACATCTAGTATGTGGCCAAAGTGTAATAAACTTCGGATTGTGCGTTGTGTACATTTACACCCACACTATCGTTACCGCCCTAACCAACACCATTAGACCATAATTCCTCGAA
The DNA here is from genome assembly GCA_009829795.1 of Lasiodiplodia gonubiensis. Classification (NCBI taxonomy): domain Eukaryota; kingdom Fungi; phylum Ascomycota; class Dothideomycetes; order Botryosphaeriales; family Botryosphaeriaceae; genus Lasiodiplodia; species Lasiodiplodia gonubiensis. The sequence continues at coordinate 366,937 of RHKH01000012.1, forward strand.
TCCTTCGAACACTGACAATAACCACTGCAGCCACGGCAGCAGATACGGCAGTACTTCTTCGAACCAATTCTCCCAATGGGTTGTCAGCTCTCTACGCCAACTTGACTTTCAACACCCCATCCAGCGCATCTGTTGCGCCCTGCACGAGCAATCCGGCCACATCCGTCACCCACTTCTTCTTCTCCCCTGATCCGGTGGTCAGAACCCGCGTGACTACCATCTCGCCAGTCTGGCCTTTCTTTGCACCTTCCACGAGCTTGTCGACGCCGTTTTCGCTCAACCTGTTCGTCCAGTCCAGGGCGGGCTGGCGGACAGCCTTGGCGAAGACGTCGGCGACGACGGCCTTGAGCGCGGCAATTTCCTTGACAGGAATCGCTTGCCACCACTTCTGCGCCTTGTTCTTAGCCAGGCGCGTCGCTGCATCACAGAGTCGGGCGGAGGCCTGTAGGAACTCGGCGACGAGAAAAAGAGTTTGGATATCGTGCTGCAGCGGGAGGATGTGCTTGGCCTTGCTGTTGTACAAGGACAGCGCCTCGAACGCCTCTTCCACTCCAGAATTTTCTTGGGCGAGGTGGGACAGCCAAGTTTGTAGGTCCGTGATAGCAGCGGATATATCGCTGACATCGGTGCCGGTCAATGACTTGCTGGCGAGCGCACGCAGCTTGACCCATCCCGGGATGAGTGCCTTCTCGGCGGGTGTAAGCTCCGCCAGGTCCGACTCGGACGGATTATTAGCAATCTTCTCGACGTTCTTGTTGGCGATGTTGATGCGGCGGGCGTGACTGCTGTCGGGGCCTGACGATGATGACGAAGACGAGATGACCGTGCACGTGTCGTCGATGAGCAGGTGCAGCGCAAGCCAATATCGGCCAGGCGGCGGCCCGGACGAGAGGATATGCTCGAAACTGGGCGTCGCAGAGTGCTCATAATTCCACATGCGCTTCAGATCGCGGTTGTCAACGAGACCATCGAGGTCGTCGTCTGTATTAAGCTGTCACTATCTTCCGTGGGAGTGAACATAGGGGTTGAATGCTGGACTTCCAATGAGCTTAAGACATACCTAATACTTCGCAGTGCAAGTCATCGACCGCTTCGCCTCTGATACGAAGCGTTCTGCGTCTTTCGATGACTGAGACTTTCCTGCTCAGACTCTTGGCGAGGCTGTTCTTCAGCTCTTGAATTTCCAAGAGCCTATCGTACTGCAAAGCGTCGATCTCAGCACCAAGAAAAGCCTGGAGGGTGTGCAAAATCCTGTCTGCCGTCTGGAGGATCCTGTCGAGTTGCGTCAGAGGGTCATTATTGGCTCTGCTGTGCTGCTTTGAGCGGTAGTAGAACGGATTAGTGATGGCCATCCGGGTGAACATGTGGTGGCTGAGTGTCTCCATCAGTATCTCCTTGATCCTTAAACTAGACCAGGCTTCCATGGCCTCGCTGAAGTTACCCAAGAAGGCTACGAGACGGGCCTGGAGAAGTCCTGCTTTACGACTTTCCGGGGCGTGGGACAACAATTCTTTCATCACAATTTCCGCCTGAACCAGGTAGTCCAAGGATGACTCGAGGTAGAAGAGCTTGACCAGCGCCATTGTGGCTAGTGCACAAGAATCCTCGCAAGTTGCAACATCCTTACCCTTGGCAAGTTGGTGAATGTCGAGAGCCTTGACCACAAACTCTTCTAGTTGCCTCTTAGTAGCCTTCTGGTTCTTGGATAGTGCCAGCTGGTATTCTAGTTTCAGGACGTTCGCCTTTGCGCGGAGTGCTTGCGCTTGTTGCTTCGGGGCTCCTTCTTGAATTGTCTGATTTTGATCCTTGGCCAGGTTGGTGCACCAATCCAAGAACTTGGACTGGCTGGCATCGTCGAGTCTCTCGACATAGGGTGAAACGTCTTCGAAACAACACTGTTCCTTGGAAAAGACCAAGATATAAGCAGTGCAGTTCTTGAACAACTCCTCATCGTCCTTGGAAGTGACCGATGCCTTCGGCAGCAGGCGAACGCGGAGGTTCTCATCAGCGTACTTTTCATGGACTTCGTCGAGTTCTTTGTGTATGTCACCCATGAGCCCAGTTTCCGAAGCCCTTGCTTAAGTCAGCGCCATGGAAGAATCAACAGCACCCATCAGACTTACGCTTGACGCGTCAACTCGCGGTGTGAAAGGTGAAGCGCTCTCCATAGCGCATAGTCGTGGGGCCACAAGGAATACGATGTCTTCGCCGCTTCGTCGGGAGTGTGAGTCTGCTTGAGAGCAGCAGTGCAGAAGTCCCACAGGTGTTGCCACATGGCCGCCTCCTCCAGAACCTCCAGCTTGGTGCGAACAAAGGCAAGGTCGCAGACCACAAGAGGGGAGAATATGCCGACGACTGGATGGTCAAGAATCTCCAGCATCTCCTTAAGCATGCCCTGCTTCCGGTAGATCTGAAGCACGAGCCGCAGCTCGCGGCGGGTGGTGACGGCGTCGACGGTCTTTTCGCCCTTCATACCTTTCGCAGCAGCCACGGAAAGCGTCTTGGAGGCAAACATGCGCATGAATTTGGCGTTCCTGTTGTCCTTGCCGTCCAACGCATCTCCAGCCAGCTGCTGGACAGCAGGAAGCGCGAATATGTACTGCTCATCCTTGGGGTACTTGTTCTTCAGCGTGACCATAGCCTGCATGTGCAAGCACTCAGCAAACCACTCAACAAATAGGACCCTGCATCATACCACTTGAGCGTCTTGCCAGTCATCCATGGACGCGGCACTCTCGAACCACGTGACCAGCACGTTGCCATCGTTGGTGGCCTTGAAAGCATTCTGCCACAGGGCCTTGCGCTTATCGGCGGTGCTCGCGCGCTCGCCTAGGCGGAAGTAAATGGCCCTTAGTAGGTCCTGGTCGGTGATGGCGGGGGTGCTTTCGGCCAGCCGGGCCAACTGGTCGAAGGCCTCGTCATCACGGCCGAACTTGAGGTAGACGGAGGCCTTCCAATAGAGCAGGTAGGGGTCCTTGGGCCGCTTCTGGAGCTTCTTCTCGCATTCCTTGAGGGCCTGCTTGATATTGGAGCCGGAGAAGTGGACCTTGTCGTTGATGGAGCCTACGCTGAGGGAGGCCATAATTGGTCGTGTGCGGCGCACGGGTGCACGCGCAGAAAGCGAAGGTCGTGTGCGCTGTGTCGGGCCCAAAGTGGTTGCCTGCCGGTGGTGGATGGCGGGCGCTCGCAAGCGACGGCGGAGGTGGAGGGGGATGGTCTTGGCGAGTGTGTCCCGGACGAAAAATAACTAGCAGTGGAGCACCTACTTTGTTCCAACGTCACCCGTTGCGACTTCATCCTTTGCGCACGCTATCTACCGGGAGCTATTTTCCAGCGGCCCATGACAAAGCAAATGTATAGTTTTGAACGCCCGCAGCAGCCCCATTGACGATGACACCCAGCACCCAGCGCGTCATGCCGGGGCTGCACTTGGGCTCACCAGCAGGCCACGACAATGCATGGCAACCTTTCCGTCCTTTTGACATTTCCTAACCCATGTGATATAATACAGCACTGGCACCGAGTGTTTCACCACAACGACTTGCCCTCCTTCCGCTTGGCCTCTTTCCGTGCCTCCATCTGCAGTCAGGAAAATGCGTGTCAGCTCGCGAGGGAGATGAGGGGCGCCAGACGCGAGCCAGCAACGTACCCACTGCTTCTTGCAGTCGCGATATGCCCTAGCAAAGCTGGTGTTAGCAGAGCTGGTCGGTGCGTGGCGGCCAGAAGCGCGGCGAGAGCGTACTGGAAGTAGTCAGAGCACATGTCTCTGTCGCCGCCGTTGCGGTGAAGACACCGGAGGCTCTTGGAGGCGGCCTCCTGGCACGGATCAAAATATTGACTGTACTGCTTGCTGCGCGACGTGCGATCAGCACAGTGGCGCGGTGAGGGCCGGGCCGGGCAGCTGGCCCGGATGAGGAGCTCCTTACCCGTCGAAGGTCGCGGCGGCGCTCTCGGTCCAGGGCGTGTCCGGTTTGCCGTCACCGGCCATGGTGGATGTGCGGGGTTGGGTGCGGCGCCATGGGATGGGGACTGGGCGGCGGAGGAAGTGGTGCGGCTCGATGCGAATCAAGCCGGCGATCAGCCGAGCGACTAGTCTTGAGATGGTTTGCCGGTGCGTGTGCGCCAATGACGCTCGTCTTCCCCGCGTGTGTCAGCGCGTTTTGAGCCGGCGGACGCAGGGCGCATGTGCTCCCAACAGGCGCCAGATTGATCGCTCGCTGGCTGCATCTCACAGATCCGCGTGCCAACGGCGTAGCGAGCCAAGACGCCGGGCCGGCCTCTGGATGCTATTCACAGAGCATCGGTCGAGGCGACGGCCGGCTGCCCGAGTCACTCACGTCGGCTTGTGAACGAAGACGAAGCTGGCAGCATGTGCTGCAGCGCCTGCTGCTAAGTATACACACCCCTTTGCATCTCGTCCGCGTCGGGGCCACCGGGGGGGCCAGCACCGCCGTTTTCATGTCATTCCACGCGTTCCCGGTTTTGGAATGCGAATCCCGCCCAGCGCTCGTCCCAGCCTCGCTGCTGCTTCCAACGGTCTCCCATGCCGTCACGGTCCTAGCCCTCCACACCTCCCTGACGCACCTCCACTTTTTGCGCAGTGCGGCCACATCATTATGATCCGTCCGCACCGCCCGTTTGCGCGCGCCCTTCCGGCCAGGCCACGCGCTGCGTCGAGCAGGCGGTGCGCTGCGGCGTGTCACGGCGTTTCCGTGACTAACGTGCCCGCCCTGCCGGCGCCACGGTGCTTGGTTGAGGCTGTCGCCGCTAGTGCCTGGCCGGGTGCCGCGAGGTCGGCCTTCCTGGAAGAGAAGTCAATTCCCTCGCAGGGAGATCGTCTGCCGGCGCGCTCAGGAAATCCGCACCACAGCCATCATGCCCAATGGCCGCGACAAGACGGTCCGATGGCCGCGATAAGGCTTCTCGAGATAATGCGCATGCCAATCCGCCGTGGCAGCACCGCGATAGAACGGCCATCCACGATAATCGCTCCACATTTCGCTTGCAAAGATAGTGCTCCTGTCCAGTCGATGGCCACTGGCCAGGGACCCGGCTGAGTCGAGCCCGTGAACCGCTTGCCAGAATCCGTGTTGAGAACGCATGTCGATGCTCGTCCCAATCTGGCGCTTCGTGAGAAGGGCCTACTCGGGGATATAAAGACACCGCGGGGTCCGCCACCCTGATATCAATCAGCCTCGAGCTTCAATCCATAGCTTTGCCCAAGTCTCTTCCAGAGCACCACAACACTCTTAGTCCTTCCATCAAGATCATCGGTCTTGGCTCTTGCTTCCTTCCACAGGGGACTTCTTCCATCAGTCTAGCTCTTATTGTAAGTCTCTCACAACGACGTCCCTTCTGTGAATTGCCTCTTGTTCCTCGAATCGATGCCATCCCTTATCGCAGCGCCAAAGCTCACTCCTTTAGATCCAATATGGCAACAGTCGTCACTCAGCGTACCGCGACCATGCCGCGTCCTTCCTTCACGCCCATTATCCAAAATGCGGTTGTTGCGAAGAAGGCCTCTGGCACTGAGTTCAGCCCCTCAAAACACCTGGGCTACAAGGAGCCTGAGCAGATCTGGACGATGGAGGAGATCGGCTACTCCAAGGACCGCGGCGTCTCGCCCATCGCCGTCTCCCAGCCCTTCCAGCTCTTCACCGAGGAGGCCGTCCACGAGATGAGGAGGGAGATTTTCAAGCCCGAGGTCATGGAGAACTGCAAGTACAGCAGCAACATCGCCGCTTGTCAGCTCAGGGGCTACGCCCCCAAGTCAGTGTGAACCTCTTGCAATTGATGCGTGCAGTCGCTAACGGAATCCCAGGTACGCCCCGTTCACTTACGACGCTTGGAACCACCCCGACACGCTCGCCGCCATCTCCAAGGTTGCCGGCGTCGACCTCGTCCCCGTCATGGACACCGAGGTCGCACATGTCAACTTCTCAGTCAAGTCGGAGAAGGAGACCAAAGAGGAGCTTGCAGTCATCAACAAGCAGAAGGAGTATTACGACGCCGACGAGGGTATCGCTGGCTGCCCCTGGGAGGATGACAAGCCGGTTGTTGGCTGGCACACTGACAGCTACCCCTTCGTCTGCGTGTTGATGCTTAGCGACTGTACGAACATGGTTGGCGGCGAGACTGCCTTGAGGACCGGTCACGGTGATGTGATGAAGGTCCGCGGCCCGACCATGGTAAGCCAACCCAACGCGCTGCACCGAGGCATACTGACGTTTGCGATAGGGTTGCGCCGCCATCTTGCAGGGCCGCTACATTACGCATCAGGCCCTCCGTGCTCTCGGCGCGCAGGAACGCATCACTGCGGTGACTTCGTTCCGGCCTCGCTCACCGTTCGCGCGTGATGATTCGGTCCTCACTACCGTCCGTCCCATCTCCAACCTCTCCGCACTCTACTCCGAGTTTGCCGAGTACCGCCTCGCCATGGTGGAAGAGCGTGTGCGTGGGCAGCTCAAAGAAGTGCGCGAGAAGAGCCGTGCTGGCAAGAAGTTCGCCACCAAGGACTTCAAGAAGTTCCTGGCGGAGCAGATTGCCTTCCTCCAGCACATGCAGAACGAGATTGTGCCAGACGAAGAGGTGCGGATTGGCTACATCGAGGAGGTTGACTACCCCGACTGTGTCGTCGGTGCAAAGGAGGCGCCTTCGCTCAAGCGTACTCGCGTCGAGTAAGCGGCCCGGCATCTGTAGCGTTTGGCTTCTTCATAGCGGTCGGGTTCAAGCGGAGCAGCTTATGGTTTGACGAGTCACGCAGCCTTTCGAAAAACGTGCGCATTCGAGGATAATACGTAGTCGCGTAGGGGGGAAAACTTTTGGAAGGGTTTGTTGCGCCGGGCAAGACTGCTCTGGGCTGGTAGTCGCTTTGGATATTATTGGCGCATTTGGAGTTCTCAGGAGTTGCTCTGGAAAGCTGTTGCTGTTCGCCTGCGTTGCACACCCGCTGCATCCGAACACTAGACATGGCTCATGATCACGGAATGAATCGACTCTTTTGAAGGACATGATGTTGATGGAGACGAGACTAGCCCGCGTGTGCACAAGCTTGAGTAGGAAGCTCCCATGGTGTCCAAACGCATCTGCCCAAGCTCTTTTCTGAGGGCAACGCAGCCAAGCCTGCTAGTCGGCCGAAAGAACGGAACGGCGCAATCGAATGGGAAGCCAGAACGTACTAGGAGGTCCGGTCAAGCCTCAAGTGCGGTTCGCGCGAAGAGCGGCGGCTGGTCGTCGGCCGATAAGAAGCGCTGTCTCCAATGATAAGGAGCGCGCGGAGAGCAGGTCGGTGAGCAATAGACGAGTGGAAGGGCGCGGAAGCGGGAGGGTGAGGCTACGGCTGTCAGTGGCTCGGCGGCTGCAATCGACGCGCCCAGCTGGGACCCGCACACGCCGGCGTAGCTCAAGATTTGCGGCTGAATGCGTGTGCTGGTGGGTAGGACAGGCAGACAGCGAGCTTGCGAAGGTGGTGAAGCGTCAGACCAGGCAGGCGCTGGGCGGGCGGAGAGGGAAAAGCGGAGAAGCGGCAACGGATGGAAAAAGATCCTTGGCCACCCTTACCAAAATCGTGAAAACCGCTTAATCATCACAAACATCTTTTGAAGAATCGTAAGAAACGCACAGCCTAATATCCTGCAGGTGGTCTCGGGTGCGTTACTACGCTAGGTAGGTACACATGCGATGGCGAAGTTCCGCCGCCGCCGCTGGCGCTACCGTTATTTGTAAATGTCCAATAAGTAAAACCGTCTTTGAGCATAAGAGCTACTTTCGACATTTGCGCCCGGACTACAGCTTTCACTGCCTACATGCGTTGTTCATCGTAGAGAAGATGCGGAGGCAGGATGACCCTGTTCTTCGCGCGAGGTTTCGGTTGCGATACCCCTCTGTAGGCTTTACGTCATCCCCGCGCTGACATGAACTCATTGACCACGATATATCAACCCACAACAGCGACGAATTTTCTACAGCTTCCACCCCAGCATCGCAAGACCCAGCGCCATGCCTCTTTCCCTACACTCGCTCCAAACTATCCCCACATCCTACGCAACCTGCTCCATTGGCTGCAGCCCGGAGCACACGCTGCCCAAAAGACTCGATGCCATTGCCGCCGCCGGATTCCAAGCCATTGAGCTCTCTATGCCTGACATCCTCGACTTTGCCAAGCTATACCTCAAGAAAGACGTGGGTCCGCAAGATTGGGATGACCTCTGCACCACGGCCAAGGTCATCAAGGCCCAGACCGATGCCAAGGACCTCAGGATCCTGATGTTGCAGCCATTCTCCAATTTTGAAGGCTGGCCAGAAGGCAGCACAGAGCGCAACGACGCCTTCGAGCGAGCCAGGGGCTGGGTCAAGATCATGGACGCCTGCGGCTGCGATATGTTGCAGGTAAGACGGACGCCGAGAGAAGCAAAACGCAAGCTGATTGTACCAGGTCGGGGCTTCTGACAGTCCAGAGGACAGGATTGGCCTTGATCGAACCCGCTTCGTGTCAGACCTCGGCGAGCTCGCCGACATCCTGGCCCAGAAGAACTTCCGGCTCGCCTACGAAAACTGGTGTTGGTCCACCCATGCTCCGGATTGGAAAGACGTCTGGGACATCGTCAAGAAGGTCGACAAGCCCAACGTCGGTCTTTGCCTTGATACCTTCCAGACCGCAGGTGGCGAGTGGGCCGACCCGACCACCGAGTCTGGCCTGCTCGAGGGAGCATCCAAGGACGAGCTGGAGAAGAGATTCCACAAGAGCTTAGACGAGTTGAGCAGCTCCGTACCGAAGGACAAGATCTATCTGCTGCAGGTTTCGGATGCCTACAAACCAAAGCAGCCATTCAGCAAGCATGTCGACGAATCGGCCACCCGCCCGCGAGGTCGTTGGAGCCATGATTTCAGGCCGCTCCCATTCGACGGCGGATACCTGCCTGTTACCGACGTAGCCCAGGCAATCTTGAAGACAGGCTTCAGGAGCTGGTTCTCCTACGAAGTTTTTGACCGAGGTCCAGACGGTAAGGGCCGGAGCTATGATCTGCACGAGTATGCGAACAAGGCCATGGAGTCTCACAAGAAGCTGCTCGAGGCATGCGTTGAATGAAAGCCACCTTATCAATCAAGACAGCTGTTGTTATAATTTTCACAATCAACACGTATACATAACGCACTGAAGAAGATGTGTACGGCTACCTTGTCGATCAGCTTTGCCCACCGTGTGCTTGCTTTGTTATCACTTCTCAGCGATCAATATACAGCCATGCCCTGTTTGCCTGCATCCAAAAACTTGAGTGATTTGAGCAGGAGTTCCCCCATTGTAAATGATTGGAGAAATAAAACCAGCGAACCATATCCGTTTTTTGTGAAAAGACATTCCTCTTGTAGAGTGGAGACGTGGCTACACGCCCTTTTGAAAGCGAGGACCTTTGCAAGTGAATCTACCGGCCTATAAGAAGTGAGGAAGGAGAGTTGTAGGTCACTCTCCTGCCAGTAAAGGACTTTGGAGCAACTTAGCGCATGGTAGCGAGAGATAGGTGGTTAGTCATAGGAATCTGTTTCCTTTCTTGGTAGTAATCGAGCGGTTGCCTCGGCTATTATGCAGCAAGCCGTCGGATAAAAACCTGATCCTTGCTCCTTTCATCGGTGGAGCATGCAGCCAAGGTGGCGAGATAGGATGGACAGCAGGCAGCTATTCGGTTACCGAAACCTGAAAAGGTAAAAAGATGCCCCCGTAAAGAAGACGAGTTCTGCTAAGCCCCAATGGAACGGCTGGGTAATGAGTAGCTTTCTGACGTAGAGGGGTATCTCAACCAAAGGCTGGCGCGGAGAATGTGCCTTAGCAATCTCTTTGTAAAGAACAGCATCCATAAGCGGCGGGGTTATCGTCCGGACGTAAGTGTATAACTGTTAACTCCACATTTACGTCCGGGCATTTGCTCCAACTACTTATGACATGAGCGAAAGCGGCTTCACGCTAGCCACTCGATATACCACTCAGGGGCTCAGGTATACCCTTGTCGGTAACACGAAGGGATTAGTCGAAGGTACTTAGTCCTCAAACTGTGAATACGACACCACACGACACGGACTCAGAAAGAAATACGCCACAGCCGATTACACGAAATTAGAAGCACAGCTTGCAGCCCCCGACATCATGTGACGAAATGCTCAATTGTTGCCTCGAGCGATGAAAAGGCCGAGAAAACCCAATGGGTTGGGCACAGCCCGATCGCTCAGCTATGATGCCACGCTTGAAGATGCAGAGAAGCCCGCACTACAGTTCAGGAGCCAGGCCGCCCCGAAAACGAATTTGCAATTGAAATCCCCGCGAGAAAAAAAGAAAAAAAAAGGAAAAGTCGTGGTATAAGAAACGCCGAGAGCCCATGCAAGAAAAAGCGAGTCCCCGTCCTATCCCAGACCTGTAGTGCATTATCATCGTGAATCATCAGAAAGAAGGGAAAGAGATCCCAGGCCAGCGTGGCCATCATAATCTATCATTCTGTGTTTGCGTGGTCATTTTGTGCAGTGAAGGCAGACCGCCAAAGGAAACCAAGAGGAAGTAATGGAAGTGAGTATGATACCGAAATCAATAATAAGCATTACTGCCACCGGCAGTGATCCCATCAGAACCAACCGAGACGCCTCGCTCATAACCGTAAGGAGAGACGCCAGGAATGGATCCGCTTCGCGCACGGATGAAGGCATTAGTATTTGTCGGCTGCTGTTGCTGCTGTTGCTGTTGTTCTTGCTGTTGCTGCTGCTGGACGAATGCGCCAGGAGGAGCCCCGATATTACGGTTGCTCCTCCTCCGACCAAGTATGGGTTGTGTGTTCGGCATTTGCGGAGGGATAGCCGGTTGAGAGAGGGAAGCCGCGCTAGATGATCCAAGCGACTGCGCACTGCTGACACTATACTGGCTCCGGACACTTCCTGTGGTCGAGGCATTGCCGCCCTGGCCAGAAGTCGTCTGCCTTCGTCCAGCAGCAAACGGATTTGTACCGCCTCCCTGAAGGGCCTGCTGCCTGCTGATAACAAGCTCGCGGGCCCGGCTAAGACGTTCCTCTTCCGTGAGTCTAGAACGCTGTGAGCCATTGGAGCCAACGCTCGAAGTCGAAGCATTGGACTGATGCATGACAGTAGCGTTGTTCGCCCTCAACGTCCGTGTAGAGGCTTGACTTGACAGGCGATGCTGTGAAGGCTGAGATCGGAGATTGACACGCGAATTTTGTTGTCTAACATGCGGGGCAGGAGCATTTCCATCTCTCATGCTTGTCTGAGAAGGCTGTTGGCGAAGCCCACGCTGCGAATTTCGGGGACGAAGGGTGGCAGTGGATGACTGGTCTCGGAGACGTTGAACAGACTGCCTTGGCCTCATGGGACTCAGCGGGACGAACGGATTCCACGGATTGCGGGTTTGCTGGGCCTGGAAGCGCGCAGCAAAATTGAGGCCGGGGGAGATTGGACCCTGGTAGCTGCTAGAATTGCGCCTGCTGTTCGAAGACGGCGTGCGGGTGTTTGCGCGGTCAGTTGTATCGCCTTGGTGCCCTGCCCAGTTCTGTGATCCTGGTCCTTGACTTGATTCGGCTGCATTTGGGAACTCGCTGGTGATTGTGACGCTGCTTGCCCCCGAGGCAGACGGAGTACGGCGCGGAGCGTTACCATTTACATCGGTGCTGGAGTTAGACGCCTGGCTTGTCGATCCCTGACTTCTTTCCGATCGCGGGGACATTGGCATGGATGAACCACTCACTGAATTCAAGTTGATGGGGGTCCGGAGCCTGACAGGCCCATTCGATGGTGGCGAGAAAGGAGGCAATGGGCCATTGGACAAGGGCGAAAACTGGGGATGAGGAGCGAGAGGTGAAGGAGCTGGGCGGTTCCGGTTCGAAGTCCGAGGACGGGCAACGGGGGTGGCAGCTCTCAATTGCTCCAAATGATCTAAAAATGCTTCAGGGCGTTGAAGATTAAGGTCCCGCAACTCTGCCATATGTTGAGCAAAAGCCCAGCTGATCCGTGGATCATATTCTTGCCGTTGCGCCCGAAGACGAGGTCGGCGACGTGCGCCAGGTGCCGCCGTGTCGTCCGAGTTCTCGTCCGTGTCATTCTCACCGGAATTCCCGGCCGAAAAAATGCTGCTAGCAGCCCGGGAGCCGTTTGAAGCAACGCTGGTGCGAAGGCGCAACCTGGAACCGCGCGGACGCACCGCAGGCGATCTCATGCTGGCATCGCCATCCCGGTCTATTTCGGAATCGTCATCATCCGCCTCTCCATCCTCATAATTAGTGCTGGAAACAGTCGATAGCACCGAACTACGCCGGCGTAGGCCACGGGAGCCATCAGGAAATCGGGAATTGCCCGTGCGGGAAGGCGGACGGATCACACCGGTAGGTCTATCTGCAGTAGGAGTCAGAGAACCACCGAATCGAGATCGTTCAACGGAATTCGCAATCGGCTCCCACCCAACGGTCGTCCTTCCTCCATCGCTATCATCATCCTCTTCCATTTCCTCCTCATCGCCTTCTTGGCCAAGTGGAGACCAGCCGGCCTCGTACAGCAGAGCCTGCGTATCTTCTTCGTCAAGGTCCTGATCAACGTCGACATCCTCGGGTGCCGACGAAGATGGGGCTACTGGACGTCTGCGGAAATTGGGCTGGAACTGGGGCCGGTACAGATGATGCTGCAGACGCCTCCTTCCCGGCGCGATGGGACCCTCGTCGTTGTCATCTTCGTCTTCATCTGCCTGATGGGAAGCACTGGAAGAAGATTCTGATTCGACTACACGCCGTGCGCGACGGCCTCGCATGTTAGATGGTGGAGTGCGGGCCTCGCCCTCGGTCGATCGCGTGCTCTGAGACGCTGTCTCTGGTTCTCCATCGTCAATGAAGTCGTTCATGGAAGAATCTCCATCTTCCTCATCTTCTTCCTCGATGTTGCCCATCTCAGTGTCTTCGGTCAGAATCTCAGAAACAAGGCTGGCACTGTATGACCGCCGCCTGCTACCAGCTGCACTGTGGGCAGCCGGGCGACGGCGTGCCGGGCCGAGACCGAAAGGTTGTTGCGGGCGAGCGAGAGCCTCATTCGCGAGCCATCTCCTGACGGCGTATGAGTGGTCGTCGTCGAATTGATCCTGCCAGTCTTCTAATTCATCGCCGTAGCCGTCAAAATCAAGGTCAGCCTCGTTGTCTTCAAGCTCAAGATCGCCGTCCAGGTCCTCGCCAGACATGTCATGTTCCGATGTCTCGTCCATGTCGCTGAAGCCGCCGAAGCTGTTCTCCCAGGTCACTGTGCCGTTGTCATCGAACTGGAGGCCACACTGTGCACACTCTCCATCCTCGAGCTCCCACGCACACAGCGGACAGCGGTCGACACCGTCTTCCTCGTCGCGGATGGCGCGCAATCCTGCCTCGGGACGTACGCGGAAGCAGCCTTTGAAAAGACCGCCGGACCGCACATCCTCGTTATTCTTGTCCTGGAGGACGAGATCAGCCTCCTCCTTCTGCCACTGCTTGTGGTCATCCTGAGTCTCGCCAGCGGGGAGAAGTTCAGCACGATTCATGAAGATTTGGGTCATCTCGCGAATCAGATAGGCGGGTGCAGGCGGTTGGACAACCAGAGCTCTGCAATCGGGGCATGTCTTCCGGGACCTGTTGTTGACGAACCACGTGCAGAGACACTGCGGGGAAGGTCAGCTGTGTGCGAAAACAAGGTGATGGTTTGTTATCGCTTACGCTGTAGCAGTAAGTGTGGCCGCACGAGATGACATAGGGCTCGTATAGGAGCCTGTCGCATATCTTGCAGGTCACGAGAGAGCGGAGGCTGTCGAGGTCGGACCTGAAGACTTTGAGCAGCTGCAGGGCCAAGTTAGTTGAGGGCGCAGCTTGGATGGTGCAGACGGAGGTACCTCTTCGTTCTTGTCGGGCCTGGGTTGCTCGTCGGGTTTCCTGAGCTGCTTGGCCTTTAGGCTGTCCTTGCTCGAAGTCCGGGGAGCTCGGTCGGCATCGGCGAGCTTGGACGCGGGCTTCGCAGGCGTGGCGCCTTTCGCGTGCTTCGCGGCATGTTGGGCACCGGGCTTCTGGGGTGCCATGTCGTGCGGAGAGCGGGCAGCGGATGAGGCAGAGGTGACGGAGGCAGTGGATGCAGAGTCATTTGGCGTCTTCTGGCGCGTGGTGCGCGATGAGGCGGGGAAGTGCTCATTTGGATCCATGCCGGGCGTATCATGGAGCTGGAAGCGTCGGGGTGGCGCCGGCGAGGAAAAGTCTGCCTGGCTGCCCAACGTGGCCCGCAGCAGCTAGCGGCGTGAGAATGGGAATGCTGCAGTGAATTCAGATGTCGCGAAGATGGCCCAAGGCAGGCAGCTTTCGCGCCCGCCGGCAAGAGGCGAGCTTAGCGCGCTGACCCGCTTACTAAGCGAAGCATCGTCCTCCATCGTCCACTGAATCATGGCTACTGTGACTTCTGGAGCCAAACGGCTGCAACCCACCGCCACCAGCTTTGTCTTGTCATTTCACTTCACGGCTCTAGGCTAACATGTCTTGGGCTCTGCTGCCAACACATACAGCCCCCTCTTGCAGCCGATGGCTAGCGTGGATCTGTTTTTTACGCATGTCATGGGTACCCATATGTTATTTTTCTAAGATAGAGCTGAGGCATAGTCACGCCTAGGGCCCTACTATTCTTCACGCTAGCCATCGGTTGCGAGAGGGGACCGTACTGCTGGTTGCTCGCTTTCTTCGTGGATCATCTCATCGACCGAGTGAGTGCTAAACAAGATGGTATGATACCTCACCTACACCATACCCCGCCCAGACCAAACAGCCACGCCCACACAGCAGCACTTCACTGCATCCACACCGTACCACTCACCCAACAAAATTGAATCGAAGGCCAGAAGAAGTATGACGACGACGGGACTGCCCGATAAGTCCATTCAATTTCAAACTTCAACTCCCGATCGCTGGTTTACTGATTGCTACATGGAAAGATGCGTTCTCAGATCCATGCCGAACGTCTTAAGAAAGATGGGGTGTGGGGTTAGGAGGGATCTGAAAGGGTGATTCGAATGCTAACGATGGTGCTGGTGATGGTCGACAAGATCCCCAGCTGCCTTTGGGCTTGTCTCGTAATCCTACTTCTGGTGTTGCTCATCCTAGTCCATACTTAACTGGGTTCTAATCGTTCCGGCCTCCTGCGAGGCTCGCAATTCGAGTTTCATTCTTATCTAGTCTCGTCCACAGGACTGAGAAGCAGGACAAACACCCAATCTTCGCAAGTGTGCTCGCGCCATACGCAGCCAGTGGGGCGCCCAGACAGTGAGCCGCGTGCAAAGGAACCGCCACGGTCGAGGCGCAGCCGACCTACCTGCTGTTGTTCTGGCTCACGATCCTGCACGTTGGGTATTCGCTCTGGCGTCGCGATGCAGCCGGGCCCAAGACGCGATGCCGCCCAGCAATTGAAGCAGTGAGTGGTGACGATGCTCAATCGGCGCATTCGGATTGGGAGCTGTGGAGCGGCGATCGGCACCGCGGCGACTTTCAGAACGCCCGTGCGTCCATAGTATGAGTCGACCACCACCCGCCCTTTTTCTCTCTCACACACGAACAATAGCTCTTCGAGCACCGGAAATCTCAGCTTCTCTTCTCTCAGCCGCGAATTTTCACGAGATACCCCGCAATGGCTGGCCAGGTACGTCCACAACGCCGCGCCTTAGAAATAGAGCGCCGCAACTGACCGTGCCCCGCCGCGCCGCCAGTTCTACATAGAAAACAAGAACGTCGGCGACAAGAACAACTCGGAGGACTGGCGCATCCGCGGCTACAATCCTCTGACCCCGCCCGACTTGCTGCAGCACGAGATCAAACAGACGCAGAAGTCGAAAGACACAGTCATCGCAGGCCGCAATGAAGCCGTCGACATCGTCCAAGACCGCGATGACAAGAAGCGCCTCCTCGTCGTCATTGGCCCCTGCTCCATCCACGACCCTCAGATGGCGCTCGAATACTGCGACCGCCTGCTGCAGCTGAAGGAGAAGCACAAGGACGAGCTGCTCATCGTCATGCGCTCCTACCTCGAGAAGCCGCGCACCACCGTGGGCTGGAAGGGCTTGATCAACGACCCCGACATCGACAACTCTTTCCAGATCAACAAGGGTCTCAGGATATCGCGCCAGCTCTTCGTCGACTTGACCGAGCGCGGCATGCCCATCGCAAGCGAGATGCTCGATACAATCTCTCCGCAGTTCCTGGCCGATCTGCTGAGTGTGGGCGCCGTGGGCGCCAGGACCACCGAGAGCCAGCTGCACCGCGAGCTTGCCTCTGGCCTGTCTTTCCCGGTCGGTTTCAAGAACGGCACCGATGGCACCCTCGGCGTCGCAATTGATGCCATTGGCGCCGTCAAGCACCCCCACCACTTCCTGTCCGTCACCAAGCCCGGCGTCGTCGCCATTGTTGGCACTGTTGGCAACGATGACTGCTTCGTCATTCTCCGCGGCGGCTCCAAGGGTACCAACTACGACGTCAAGAGCATCCAGGAGGCCAAGCAGAAGCTGCTGGAGAAGAACACCAACCCGCGCGTCATGGTCGACTGCAGCCACGGCAACTCGGAGAAGAACCACAAGAACCAGCCAAAGGTCGCGCACGTCCTGGCCGAGCAGATAGCCGCGGGCGAGGAGGCCATCATGGGCGTCATGATCGAGAGCAACATCAACGAGGGTACGTTTGACGGCATATCTCACCTCTGCAAGGAAGCTGACCTTTTGCACTCCAGGCAGCCAGAAGGTTCCCAAAGAGGGTCGTGCTGGCCTGCAGTACGGCGTTTCCATCACCGATGCCTGCATTGGCTGGGAAGACACCGAGCTGGTGCTGGAGGAGCTCGCGAACGCCGTGAAGCAGCGCAGGCAGGCTCTTGGCGCCTAGATACACTGCTTCGTGTCACGTTCTCGGATTTGGTCTCTTTATATACTCGAACGACTGGCGTTTCTGGACCGGGAAAAAAACAAAAAGAATATCCCCTAGCGCATGAATGGCTGAACACAGCCGGCCCAATGAAGTTCTCGACCTCTTTTGACAGTCCTGTGCGCTGATGTCGGCTACTCCGGCCTCTCTATGTTGTGCTCCAGTGCCAACCAGTTTGCGGCAATGCTCAGCTCACTCGGTGTAGCCCGGCTGCACAAACGACGCTAGCCGTACAGAGTACGCTCGCGCATGTGGGGTCGCCGGTCGTGTTTCAAAGGCTTCACCGCCGACGACAACGTCCTTCCCTCTCTTCAACATGACCGTCGCGAGAACAGCAGCATTACCCACGTGTTCCACTGTCCCCGTCTCCGGACCGGGCCAGGTGTCCGACAGCGGGGCTGCGTGCTTCTGACGCGCCCGGTCAGCCTACCGTCACCGCGCGCGCCGGGCCTTGGAACGAATACCTCTCCATGTCCGGGGGCTGCATCGCCAAAAGCAAAAGCTCCATTGCAAGGCTGAGGTGGAGCGTCTCCTGGCCCCGGGCTCCACAGCGCTGGCGCGAACGATACGGCGGTGGCCCAATGGGCAGAATGGTTTTCTGTCAAGGTACTGATTATGCTGTCAGATGCGAGCGCGTGGAGCGCAAGGCTGAATGTTTGGAGCTCATCAAGCTCCCTTTTCGGAAAGTGGGCAACCCACTGTTGGTCTTGGAGAAGACGGCAAGGCTCATCGCTCGATCTTCGTCAACGAAGCGCCCAATGGCCGCGTTGAGGTTCTGGACAGCATGCACACGGGCCCATCTGCTCAGGCTGCGCCGCTCGATCGCCCACCAGAGGCACACCGCTCCATCTCCGTCGAAACGCCGTACCTGCCGCATTTGTAATCAAGAGCTGCTTGGGGCCAGGGATTGCGTCGTCACTGGCGATCTGTGGGTCTCTGCACTGGGCTGCTGCCTGCACTCGAAACCTTCTGGAAACTTGGCATTTTCCGCAAGAGGCATGACGAGCTGCTGCTTGGCCGCTCGGACGCGTACGGCCAAAGGCCTTATGGCCTCCACGAACCACGTGGCGACTCTCCTGGTACCTGGTGAGCCGAGCGCTTGGCTCGTGTGATCGGCGTTCCCCTCGCCATCTCCTTTCATCGCCTGTGATGCTTGGGTGATGGAGAGCCGCCGATGCTCCCCACACAGTGGCGTACAGCAGCATCGACGCTTGGGCGCCGCTGCCTTGTGTCTTAGGAACCGTGCGGGCGTCTCGGTGAGCGCAGCGTGCATTTGCCACCGCCATACAGATGGGTGCTGCAGCCGAAGAACAACAGGGGGTGTTTATGCCTCAGCTCTTTTTTCTTCGTGGAAAACAACGTAAATGGGCAGTGGAAGCTATCGTCTGGACGAGACTGTATAGTCGGTAATGTCACATTTACATCTAGATGATAGCTTCAACTTACCCATGACACAAGCGGAAGGCAAAGCTACGCTAGCCTTTGGCTGCAATGGCCCCTGTAGCAAGACGCGCCCAGTCACTTCCCTGGAATGCCGGCCAACAGCAAACAGGTCGTTGTCTGCACAATGCCGCGTTTGTTTCAGCTGCAGAGCCGCAATCCAGCCGGTGGGTCAGCTACTCGGGGCTGAGCGTGAGTTTTCGGCTCTGCGCACTCCTCCTTCCAAGAACCTCAAGTCAGCAAAAAAGATAAGCACTAGCGCAAGGTCCAGACAGAGTTGCGCCGTCGTCGTTATCGTCTTCACGGTTTCTCTTTTCCTCTGCAGCAACGCTCGTCACGGGGAGGCTGCATGCCAAGGATAATTTTTGCAGCCGCGCGTGATGCACTTCTGAGCTCGAGCCTTGCACTCGAATGCCGCGCGCGAGAGTGCACTCTTCACGCCAAGGCAAAATCCCTCCCGACTGCACAGAGGGGCGCAGTCTCACGAGCGCCGGCCGGCAGAGCATCCCCGCGCCTGCAGCAGTTCAACCCCCAAGCCACAGTCCGATCTTCAGGATCGTGCCACGACAACATCTGTCCCTGCCTGCAAACCATGGCCCTGGGATGCATGCACGTCGTCCGGTTGGCTATGCTTGAGCTGGCCTTCCCGCGCCCCGAGTCCATCCTCACGCACGGTTGACAGCGCAGAATACGCAGAAGGCAACCGCCATGCTACAGGCAGCAAAACCGCAGCCCAAGGCTTGCTCGTCGCGCTGCGTATAGAGAGTGCTCTAGCTCTTTTAAACGACTGCGAAATCCACTTTAGTCGACATTGTTCTTCTCCACGCTCCTTCTGCTTGCTCGTTGCACCTTTCGGTTCTGTCTCTCCCTCTCAGGTACTCTTGTACGACGCACGTCTTACAAGCGCCTCTCTCGTCAGCCCTGTACGGCTGCACCGTCTTCTATAAAGCCGCCCAGCTAAATGGTCGAGCTGGATCTGCGGCTGCGATCAGCTTTCATCAACCCGCCTACCTCGAAATCCATGCGCTGCCTGACCTTCTTCCCATCTTCTTCCTTTACGCGGTTGGCTCACCTAGTGGCACCGGTCCACCATCGCTGGCAGTTGTGAGGGCTCTCTGCCGGCTCTCAACTGTCCATCTTCCGCCATGGCGTGCCCGATCCATGACTCGTCCGAGTCAACCTCGTCCGACGCTCCGCAATTTCCATCAGAAGCCTGCGTGGAATGCCGCCAACAAGACTCCGAACAATTTCCTCAGTACTTGGATCGAGCCGCTACAACGGACAATGTTCCCGAGCGGAACCCCGACGCCGTTCATTGGTACGGATACGAAGCTACTGGCCACGATGCAGGATGTAACTCACCTGAAGCTTGCCGCACCTTTGATGATGACAGCTGTGAGCTCCCCCCGTGACCGAACCGAGACATGGTTCTGACGTAGTGCCAGCTTCCACCAACGCGGCGGATCTGGATACGCCCGATTCTTCGTCTGACGAGCGATCTGAAATCTTCTGTCCGCCGTCTCGCGATTCAGTCTCCTATTTTTCGGACAACTCTACCACCAGTCATGACGGTTCCACCACAGGCGCTAGCTCCGGATACGCTTCGGATGCTGTTCGCGAACGGTTCTTGGCTAGCGATGACCCGTGGTCAACGTACAACCGCAGGCTCGAGATGCCAGCCTACGGTTACGATCATTACCTGTCCAGCCCTGCTATTTGCGATGATGACGATGACGATGAACATGTTACATCTTGCGCCGAGCAGGCATATACCTCCTACTATACGAGCCACACGTCCTTCTGACGATCCAAACGCGCTCATGTCATAGGTATCTGAGGCAATTGTCCGGACGTAAACGTGGAACCAGCAATTATGAATTCGCGTCCGGGTGATGGCTTCTGCTACCTACGCATGTTGTTCTCCATAAGGCATAGATACCTTAGAGCGCTAGCATTCGGGTGCAATACCTACCTGAAACAAAAATCCGGATCTTCGGGGTTTATTTTTGTGTTGGCCCTTTTCTCTGCATGGCACGCTCAGCTAGATGTGTACTCTGAATACGATTCTTTTTGGTTAAAGCTTTCCCCACGTAGTAGGCGCGGTCCGGCTCGGGATCGTCGGACCCGCTCGCCGGGGCAATGCTTGGCCGAGAAGCCGGTTGACGTCGTTCTGCATACATCACCGCTTCATCTCATCCACCATTCCTCGCGGCGAAGCGATCACAGTGCCAACGGATGCCGAGATATTCAGGACTGCAGAGAGACGTCCTGTCTCTCTATCGACAGTGCTTGAGGGTTTCCCGCACCAAGCCTCAGGTAAGTTCTGACCGGGAGCGGCGAAACGGATGACGTGTTTGACCCTTAGCTGCGCAGGAGACGAGAAAGCATTTTGAGCAATTCGCCAGGTCAGTGCATTCGCTCTCTTACGTGATGGAAGCATGGGAAGAGGCGGGGCTCTCTGCTGCTGGGTTTGGAAATGCATTCAGCTGCCGAACCTTCCGCTGCGTCCCGAAGGCCAACTCCGCTGAATTCCAAAAAGTGTTTCGCTTCCCGTCCAATAATGCACTGACATGACGCAGACAGGAGTTTGAAAAGAATCTCGGCATCGAAAAGCGAGACTTTGGTGCAATCGAGTACATGCTGCGCAGGGGCCAGAGACAGCTGGAGATCTACGAGGACCCCGGCATCAGAGACATTCATCGATAGCAATAGTAAGCTTGTTGCTTCGATATTGCGGGTGCACGTGATCCGGCCTTGGCAGAGAAGGTGCTAGAGAGGCCCGGGCGGTTCGCCCGACGGCCCGCGAGCATCATCATTGGGGGAAGACCCCAGAACCATCATGAGATTCCATGGCCATACTTTCAGCCTCTGGACCCATCTCGAAACTGCCATGGACTTCGCAGAGCAATGTGGCATTCGTCATGCTGCGACTCTTCGCAATTTCTAGAATGGGCCGCGGCGTCTATATAATGCCGCCTGAAGGCCGGCAGCAAGCTCACCAGATCAGAAACAACAAACAACACAGTTGATGCAAGCACTGCGACCAACAGCATTCGCACTTCGACGGCAACTCCCTCGCGCTTTCAAAGTCACCAAGCCTCTCATCTCTCCAGTCCACACAATGTCCATGTTCCCGCGCTTCACTCAGGAGTTCTCTCCTCTCTTCCGCCTCCTCGACGACTATGACCGGGCCTCTCGCAGCACTCCCTTCGCTCAGGGTGCCCAGGGTCTGAGGTCCTTCACTCCCAAGTTCGACGTCGTTGAGAAGAAGGAGAACTACGAGCTCCACGGAGAGCTTCCCGGCATCGCCCAGGAAAACATCAACATCGAATGGTCCGACTCCAACACCCTGACCATCTCTGGCCGCGTCGAGCACCGCTCCGAGCGCGGCGAGCGCCCTCGCGGCTTCATCGAGGCCGAGGAGCACAACGAGCAACACTACCACAAACCCACCGTCGAGGACGAGCAGGCCCCGGCCGAAGGTTCCTCGAACCAAGAGGTCGCAAAGACCAACCAGAACAAGGAAATTGGCAAGCCCGCCGATGAAGCCAAGTACTGGGTTAGCGAACGCTCCGTTGGCGAGTTCCACCGCTCCTTCAGCTTCCCTGGACGCGTCGACCAGGAAAACGTCAAGGCCAGCCTGAAAGACGGCGTCCTCTCCATCCTCGTCCCCAAGGCGCAGGCACCCAAGTCTCGTAAGATCAACATCGAGTAATCGCCTGTGGTGTTTCCCAACGCCCCTACGGTGTCCTCCAAGATTGTGATGGCGAGGTGTCACAACGGCAGGTCTTCGATGGAACCTTTCCTTCGTTTGCGATCGCATATGTTAATAGCATACATTTGGAGTTTGAGGGTTATGAATTGACGGTGGAACATTCTTTGAAACCGGCGATTTTGTAGATGACTGAATTGAGTATTCCATTCAACTTTTCAAATTCGGCCAATGAAAAAATTTTGTGCATTGTGATGGCGAAGTGACCAGGACCAACAGACTTATCAACGGAACCGGCCGCTCTGTGGCGGATCGATAACATTTCGTGTATGCATCCTAGGATCATGTATCAGTCTCGCAATTGTGATGCTGCCAATCGAGCCCGGCGGCAACGACTTTTTGCTGTCGGGGTCTTCTAGGGCTGAGGCGGCGTCGGCGGCGAAGCTTTTCCATTGCGCGCTTGGAAGTGCAACCTCCGCCCGCATCATCGCCGCTATACCTCCGACTCTTCCATCCTCCGCCAAACACACCCGAGCACCTCATCGACTGCGCTTCAACATCAGAGCGTAGTGCCGTGCTCCTTGGATTTACTTATCTTGATTTTGCTATATACCCATTTACTTACTGGCTCACCTAATTCACTTCACTCTGGCACAATGAACGCTCCCGACAGGTAAGCACTCTTCTCTAGCTTCACAGTCTGCTTCTCTTACCTCTGGCCACGCACCTGCCGTTTCCTACTCGCTCTTACCTATGTGCACCTTCCCGTTCCGCGAATCACTTTGGCGCGCGCCTCTTGCTGCGATAGCGCGCCCGACCTTCTAAATGCCACTCACCCGCCCGCATCTAAGCCCTCTTGTCGCTCGCCGCCAACACCTCGCGCAACGCACCAACTTTTCCTGCACGCAATCATTGTCGCACACCGCGCTTGTTGGCCACCATGAGCCCGTGGATTTGTACTGAGCTGTTCTGGGACAGGTTCGAGCTCTTCCTGCTCGGCGATGGCGAGAAGAAGGTCGAGATGAAGCATGACACCCGTACGTACAAACCCTCGCCCGCCCGCCCACTTCGCAATCGTTGTCCCACGCATCCAAGGTCCCACGAAACATGGCTAAAATGACCCCTCTGTGGGCGCCGTCGACATCGCAGGCGTACCGAACACTGCCATATTCACCTTCAACAAGGAGGACCATACACTTGCGAATCTGCTAGCCGCGCGCCTGCACAAGTACAAGTACGTTACGTTCGCGGGCTACAAGGTGCCACACCCGCTCTTCGCCCGCTTCGAGCTGCGCGTCGGCACCGACGGCACCGTCGCTCCTAAGGAGGCCATTGTCAATGCCTGTCGCGACATAGTCCAGGACCTCGAAGTCTTCAGCCGCGAGTTCACCAAGGAGATGGAGCTGAAGAAGATCGCCAAGGCTGGCGGCGAGGCTTGAACAAAGGGATAATAGAAAGAGAAGAAGGCAACTTCATCTTCTCAGCATGCCTCTGCGTACGCTTTTGATCGCCCCTCTTGCTGCTACGCTTAGCCTTTTCTTTACCTCTTGGGCTTGAACTCGGTTGCGCAGAGGGTTCTGGCTCCAGCTTGGGGACTTTGGCTCGCTTTATTTGCACCCGCAACGACAGCAGACAGCAAACAGCCGGAAACTCTCTGCAGCCGGAAGTACCAACAACTGTCTGCTGTTTCTCTCTTTCCATTTCCTCCGACTTACCCAGGGCGGAACACAAGGCCTTGTGATGCTTTTTTTTTTTTAAAAAAAAACAACAAAAAACACGGAACGACAAATGCATGCATGGATCAAGGAGTTATAAAGGACATGGCGTAATACAAAGACTAAGATAAGGACTTGGCTAGGAACGCCTGGCCCTGGGCGGGTGTACTAATGGTTTCTCATAAGAGGGCAACGTCGCAATGCTCTAGAGGTCTTGCTCCTCGCAGCTTCTTTAGCACAGCAAATGCTAGAACTTGAGGAAAGTTAGAAATGCACATCGTCATCATCATCCAACGCCTTGGATTACTACCTTGATTCTTAGTAAACATGCACGTTTAAAGCCCTTAACCGTTTTCGACAAGCAAAGTTGATTTGCCCATTCCCAGTCTAGCTAGCCTATAGAAGCACTTTATCATCGTCATCGCATTTTTTGTAGTGGTATAAACCGTGCCAAAGTCCCAGTCATGTTAAGAAGGAAAATTCCAACGCCCGTCCTTTTGAATAAAAAAAAAAAAGCCTGAGCACGCATAAGACCAGATGCAATCACCCGCCCGCCGCTGCTCTGTCTCGTCGCCATGCCTGGCCTGCCACTCGCTTAGTGGTGAAACAGGCGGATGTGCTGCTCGACGAAGGTGATACCGAGCTTCTCAGCGGTCGAGAAGACGAACTGGTCGTTCTGCGATCCGCTGGGAGCGGCAATGTACTTGACTCCAGTGCGGGCTGCACGGTAAACGTTATCGATGAAGGGGAACTGTTTTGTCGGTGTTAGCAGAGTGTATTGGCAGATACGTCTGTGTATTGATAGTGGGAACTTACGAAAGCGTCACTGCTGACAGCAACCTCGCTGAGCTTGGAAAGCCACTCGGTCCTCTCCTCCTTGGTGAAAGGCTTAGGGACTTCCTCGAAGAAGCCTTCGAAGTCCTCGCGCTCGGGACCCGACTCGGGAACGGAGCCGCTGCAGAGCAGATCGATGGCGTTGCTCTTGTCGGGACGCTTGGTGCCCTTCTTGAACTTGAGGTTGAGAGTACGCTCATGGAAACGCATCCACCAGTTGTCGGCCTTGTCGCCAGCAAGACGAGTGCAGTGGATGCGGCTCTGCTGGCCGGCACCAAGACCAATGACCTGGCCGTTGAGAGCGTAGCAAACCGAGTTGGACTGAGTGTACTTGAGAGCAATGGTAGCAACGGTAAGGTCACGAAGAGCCGATTCGGGAAGGCTGCCATCCTTGGGGGTAATGATCGTGCTGAAAGTGGCGGGCGTGACCTTGGCATCGTTGCGGTGCTGCGTAAGATTAATGCCATAGACGGTGCGAGTCTCCATCGCCGGAGGCTCAAACTCAGGGTTCATCTGGAGAACAAGGTACTTGCCGCCCTTCTTCTTTTTAAGAATCTCAAGAGCCTCAGGCTGGTAGCCGGGGGCAATGACACCGTCAGAAACCTCGCGGGAGATGATCTTAGCAGTAGGGATGTCGACCTCATCGGAAAGAGCGATCATGTCGCCGAAGCTGGACATGCGGTCGGCACCACGAGCCCTGGCGTAAGCCTGAGCGAGGCCAGACTTCTCAATTCCTTCAATGTCATCAACCATGTACACTTTCCTCTCGGCCTCAGAAAGCGGAACGCCGATGGAAGCACCAGCAGGAGAGACGTGCTTGAAGGAAGCAGCAGCGGGGAGGTTCAGAGCGTTCCTAAGCTCCTTTACCAGCGGCCAGGCGTTCAGGGCAT
This sequence comes from Lasiodiplodia gonubiensis, assembly GCA_009829795.1. Lineage (NCBI taxonomy): Eukaryota > Fungi > Ascomycota > Dothideomycetes > Botryosphaeriales > Botryosphaeriaceae > Lasiodiplodia > Lasiodiplodia gonubiensis. The sequence goes on from RHKH01000012.1 coordinate 392,462, forward strand.
CAAGAAGGTTGACATAGCCAGGTGCACCGCCAAGGACCTTGAAAGGAAGGTGGCCATCACGGACGAAGGCAGCGGCGGGCTTCTGGTGGGGGTTGGTACCGTAGCGCAGGGAGGCAAGCTGAGTACCATCGCCGGCGTACTGCTTACGGAAGAAATCGGAGATGGCAGTGTCGTAATCGGCGGTGTGGGAGAAGGCCTTCAGGGCGTAAAGCTGCCTCTTCTGCTCAGAAATCTCACCCTTCTGCTCGAGCTCGGTGAGGAAGTCGTGGTAGTCCTCCGGGTCGGACAGGATGGTGACCCTGCTGTGGTTCTTGGCGGCAGCACGGAGCAGGGTAACACCGCCAATGTCGATGTCCTCGACAGCCTCAGGGATGGTCACGTTGATCTTGGAAACGGTCTCTTGGAAGGGGTAGCTGGACGTGATACGATCAGCAATCTTTGGCCGTGGGGGGAAAGGGGAGGGAAGCGTACAGATTGCAGATGCAGAAGTCAATCTTCTTGATGTTCTGGTCGGCCTGACAGGACCATTAGACAGAGGCGCGTCGTAGTGGCCGGGGTTACTCACAAGGTCCTGCTGGTCCGAAGGGACCTCACGGGCGAGAAGGCCGCCGTGAACAGCCGGGTGCAGGGTCTTGACGCGGCCGCCCAGCATCTCGGGGGCCTTGGTGATGGCGGAGATGTCCTCGACGGGAAAGCCACCCTCCCTGATCATCTTGGCGGTTCCGCCGGAGGCCAGGACCCTGGAGCACGTGTCAGCCGGACACAGTCACGGTGAGGGCCGCCATCTCAATTGAGGCTGACGCAGGGTTAGAGACGAATACTGACCTCACATTGTTCTTGACGAGACCCTTGGTTAGATCGAGGAGGCCCTGTGTGACAATTGTCAATGCTTCGATTGGCTCAGGCGCAATGCGGGGTGCTGCGCACGTACGGTCTTGTTGAAGACGCTGATGATGGCTGGGCACAGGGTCAGCGGGGTTGCAAGCGCACAGCAGCGGCAAGCGGCATACCGATCTTCTGCGACGCGTCGGAAGCCATTGTGAGAGGCGGGCTCGAGCAGGCAATGGCAGCAACGGGGCACGAATCTGGGGTTGGGAGAGGCGAGGAAATTTTGTGGTTTGTTGCTAAGTTTGGCCGAAATCGCTCTCCAAATAAATTCCAGTGCCCCGCGCCGCTGGCAAGCACCTGCAGCTGCGTCACCAGCTCGGGCGCTCGGCTGGCCAGGGCTGGCTTCACGTGACACGCGGCTGATCCCCGGCGCCGCGCCGCACAAAACTTCTGCCTCGCGCCGCTTCCCTTCCTCTTCTTCAACAAACGCAAAAAACCAACACTCACATAAAAGCATTTTCGATGGAGGTCCCTCTACTGGGTTCCCATGAGAACGAAAACCGTCAGCTGAGTGGAGAACGGACCCCAGCGATGGATCTTGGGTGCGGTTCCTCCCTTGTTCACCATGGGAGGGAGCGCAATGATCCGCCGTACATATCGTCCACGGCTTTCTTGAGCGTGAGCTGAGCTCAGCTATGACAACGGCTTGTTTTGCAAGTGATGGCTTGATGCCGCAACTCTGCCCTTTGCGCCGGACTCGTTATTTCAAGCTTCGAACGCGTGTCTGATCCAATGACTGGCCGCGTCTTTGTGCGCTTTTGCAGATGCTCGACTGGCGCTGCGGCTCTCGGGCGGATCGAGTTCACCCGTATTATGAGCCATTGATCAAGATCCCCGGCATAAGAATGATTCCAGGCCTGCAGTGGGCAAGCTGCAGATAAGCACTAGACAGACATCATGATCCTGATACATCTCAGCCGAAGGATTTTTTTTTTTCGCTCATGCCAGGGTAGTTGAAGCAGTTGTCCGGGCGTACAAAGAGGCTTTACATCCGAGGGCTAGCGTTAATCTGTTCTTCGTTCATGTCGTGGGCAGTTGAAGCTATCGTCTGGACGAGAATGTCGAATTAAAAATTATGCATACATGTCCGGACGATAGCTTCAACTACCCATATGTCGTTTCTAGAGGAGAAAAGAAAAAGATAAGGCATATCTACCCTACACAGAAATGTTGCGCCTAACCTATGGAGATACACGCACTTGGAGTAAAGTCATGGTCTCCTCAAACATGGGCGGTTCTTCTTGCAAGACTGACAGAAATGTCAGAACACCAGTCACCGTATCGTAGCAGAACGGTGGCTGAGAGGACTGGCTTGCGAGCCCGCAGCCTGCAACATCTCAGACCACGTTGTCTTGCCATACATGGGGCAAGCGCTGACGAGGAGCTGAGGTGCCGCAAAGCGCGGGAAGGAGTATTGTTGTAGGAGCAGAGGCAGCCGTGGCGAGCGAAGCGCGACGAAAATTGGCGAGAAAATTGAACCAGCTAGTGCAGGAGGGACGTGCGCTGACGCGCATGACTGGCGACGGCTGCAAGGGCACCGACCTTCGCAGTCCTTTGCTAACCTGCTCAATCGATCTGATCCAAGGCTTACCGCAAGGCGGTGTATCGTAAATGCTCAGATCCGGCCGCGGGGCGCTGCCGTTTGCGCGATGCCAGTCGCGCATGGCCCGCGCCGTCAGAAGCTGGGACTATCACCCCGCCGCCTCTCTCCATCTTAAGCTTCCCTCCGCCAGCCCCACTGTCACCTCCCGCTACCCCTCCAAACGCATCGCCAACCCATTCCCCCGTTCCGTCAGGCACTGCTCCCACCGCAGGACTCTCAACATGTGCAAGCACTTCGGACACGAGGCCGATGCGACCAGCTCCATCGACGTCACAAAGGGCAGAGAGGTCCTACCCAAGAACGTCAAGCCGCTCCACTACGACCTTACGCTAGAGCCCAAGCTGGACGGCGACTTTTCCTACGAGGGCACCGTCGTCATTGAGTGCGCATCCCCCAGCTGCACCCTCAGTCCCGCCGCCTGCTAACCGCCCGCTCTCCAGCCTCGACGTCGTCGAGGACACGAACTCCATTTCCCTGAACACGCTCGACCTCAAGCTCCACTCGACTACCGTCAAGTCCGGCGAGACCGTCATCGCCTCCAAGCCCGACGTTTCCTACAATGAAGATACCCAGACCACCAAGGTCTCCTTCAAGGACACTATTCCCGCCGGCAGCAAGGCCCAGCTCATCCAGACCTTCACCGGTGTGTTGAACAACAACATGGCTGGTTTCTACCGGTCTTCGTACAATGGGGCGGATGGCTCGACAAAGTATCTGGCAACTACCCAGATGGAGCCTACGGATGCTAGAAGAGCATTCCCCTGCTTCGACGAGCCCGCTCTGAAGTCCGAGTTCACCATCACGCTGATTGCTGACAAGAACCTGACATGTCTGAGCAACATGGATGCTGTCTCAGAGAAGGAGGTGGATTCCAAGGTCGGCGGAGGCAAGAAAAAGGCCGTCACCTTCCGCAAGACGCCGCTGATGTCTACATACCTCCTGGCCTTCATCGTTGGAGAGCTCAATGTCATCGAGACGAACGACTTCCGTGTTCCGGTTAGAGTGTTCGCGACTCCAGACAGGGACATCGACCACGGCAAGTTTTCTCTCGAGCTCGCGGCCAAGACTCTCGAATTCTACGAGAAGAAGTTCGACAGCAAGTTCCCGCTTCCGAAGATGGACATGGTGGCCATTCCCGACTTCAGTGCCGGTGCCATGGAGAACTGGGGCCTGGTCACCTACCGTGTCGTTGATCTACTCTTCGACGAGAAGACTAGCGGTGCCTCCACCAAGCAGCGTGTTGCCGAGGTTGTTCAGCACGAGCTAGCTCACCAGTGGTTCGGCAACCTGGTTACTATGGACTTCTGGGATGGCCTTTGGCTGAACGAAGGATTTGCCACCTGGATGTCGTGGTATTCGTGCAATGCCTTCTACCCTGAGTGGAAGGTCTGGCAAGGTTACGTTACCGACAACCTGCAAAGCGCGCTGTCCCTTGACTCTCTGAGGTCCAGCCACCCTATTGAGGTGCCCGTCAAGCGTGCCGATGAGATCAACCAGATATTCGACGCGATCTCATACTCCAAGGGCTCATGTGTACTGCGCATGATCTCGAAGTACCTTGGTGAGGAAACTTTCATGGAAGGTATCCGCCGCTACCTTAAGAAGCACGCTTACGGCAACACCCAAACTGGTGATTTGTGGGCTGCTCTGAGCGATGCCAGCGGCAAGGACGTTGAGAAGGTCATGGATATCTGGACAAAGAACGTCGGCTTCCCAGTTGTGACCGTCACCGAGAAGCCAGAGTCTGGTTCCATCCATGTGAAGCAGAACCGGTTCCTTCGCACGGCGGACGTCAAGCCGGAAGAGGACAAGATTCTCTACCCCGTCTTCCTGGGTCTGCGCACCGACGAAGGCGTCAACGAAGAACTCACCCTGACTTCTCGTGAGGCCGATTTCAAGCTGAGCGGCACCGATTTCTTCAAGATCAACGCCGATCACTCTGGTATCTACCGTACCTCGTACTCCCCCGAGCGCCTTCAAAAACTGGGCGAGGCCGCCAAGAAGGGCTTGCTCTCGGTTGAGGACCGCGCCGGCATGATTGCTGACGCCGGCGCGCTTGCTGCCTCTGGTTACCAGAGGACTTCCGGTCTCCTCTCTTTGCTCGAGGGTTTCAAGTCCGAGCCTGAGTTTGTCGTTTGGGATGAGCTCACCGCCCGTGTCGGCTCTCTACGCTCTGCATGGATATTCGAGGATGAGGCAGTCAAGGACGCGCTCAAGAAATTCCAGCTCAAGCTTATCCAGGGCAAGGTGCACGAGCTCGGCTGGGAGTTCAAGGAGAATGACGGCCACATTGAGCAGCAGTTCAAGTCGCTCCTCTTCGGCGCGGCTGGCATCGCCGGCGATGAAACGGTCAAGAAGGCGGCCTTTGACATGTTTGAGAAGTTCAAGAAGGGCGACAAGACGGCCATCCACCCGAACATCCGTGCCAGCGTCTACGGCATCGTTCTGACATACGGTGGTGCCGCGGAGTACGATGCGGTGCTAAACGAGTACCGGACGGCGAGGACCAGCGATGAGCGCAACACAGCTCTGCGCGCAATTGGCCGTGCCAGGAACCCGGAGCTCATCCAGAAGACGCTGGCTCTTCCGCTCAGCGATGAGGTCAAGGGCCAAGACATCTACCTCCCGCTTGGCGGCCTGCGCACACACAAGAACGGCATTGAGGCGCTCTGGAAATGGATGACGGAGCACTGGGAGGAGCTCGAGAAGAAGCTGCCACCGGGGCTGACGATGCTGGGCACGGTTGTTTCGATCTGCACGTCGAGCTTCACACGGAAGGAGCACATTCAGCGCATCGACGACTTCTTTGGCAAGCGCAGCACCAAGGGCTTCGACCAGAGTCTTGCGCAGGCGCTGGATGCCATCCGGGCCAAATCCAACTGGATTGCTCGGGACAGCTCAGACGTCGAGGCTTTCCTCAAGGAGCACGGGTACTTGTAGACACACGACTTGCATTGGGCGGCGCGAAAATGGCGGGTTAGGTATATATATGCCGGTGACTGGCTACATGGGGCTACTAGGTGCTGGCTGTCTGTTTAGAGTTGGCAATGCCCAAGCATAAATATAGCATTTGCATTGGTATGCCTATTCTGTTTTGCTAGCGCTGAAGGCTTGGCGCGCGCGAGTCGGTCTGCGACTGACGTCAACGGCCGTGGGATCGCAGACGCGGCGCGCGCAGTGGCGACCGTGGCAGCAAGAGGATTGCGGCAGCGGGGCATCGCTCGTGCTGACGACTGCTGTCGTGGCTGCGCCCCCCAACGCTCAACGCTCAGGGCTAGGCGGTGCCGGTGACATGTGAATCAATCCAGGAAAGAATGGAACCACCCGACGTCTCCAGACTTCGTGTCGCCCCTCCCCTACACCAACACCCTTTAAATGCGCAGAACCGTGTGTGATGATTCGCTCGTTTGACCTGCCGACATCCGTATCGACATGACCCAAATAGAGAACGACGAACCTCCCGAGCCGCCTGCTTTTTCCTCGACCCTGTCGTCGTCAGCTTCACCCACCGCCGCCGGAGACCACCGCCCGCCTCTACCTACCATTGCGAGGCCCGCTCTCGACTATGCTTTCTCGCCCGCCGCCGCCGCGGTTGCTGGCGCTCGCGTCGACCTCCCGGTCGCCGACGCCCTGCGCCTCCTGAACCGCTCGCCGCACCCATACCATCGCCGTAGACAGCAATTGCGCGAGCCGACCGCGGGGAGCAACCCGTCCTCGTCTGCCTCATCGGACTACGAGAACAATGACAGCAACAACGACGGCAATGGCAAAATGAACAAGCGCCAACGCGCCGCGCCGACGTCGTACCCCTCGCAGGCAGCTTCGCGCAGCATGAGCGAGAGCGGCACCGAGGCCGACGACGAGGGCTACGGCTTTGTGAAAGCGCTGCCGGCGCCGTTCATTCGACCGCACAAAGGGTTGAGGGACGTGAAGGATCTCGATGCAGCGAACGACTCGGGATTGCTAACGCCGAGCGTGCTGGAGGAGGAGGGGAGGCGACTGACTGCGGCGCCGGCGTACTATTCGCAGAGAGGGGGCAAAGGGGGAGTGGAGGACGAGACGGTCGAGGACGAGAAGGTGAAGAGAGAAAGGGAGAGGTTCGTGAAGAGGAGAAGGGCTGAGATGCTGAGGAGGGGGTGCGAGGTCACGCTGCTGGCGGCGATTGGGGCGGTGGTTTTGCGTGGAGCGGTGGCACGGAAGAGTTTGGATATGTGGAGCAGAGGTAGGGTGGTCAATGGTTCCCCTGTGGAGGCACGATTGCTCACGATTATTCCAGCAGAGCTGTCCGGTTACGTCGCCCTTTGCACGCTGCTCGTCCTGCTCTACCCGGTCCGCCTGTTACTGTCCCCGCGCAAAAGGTCCAAAGAAAGGCTCCGACTACGGGATCGGATACATGTGCCCGCTGCATTCGACCCGGCTCCGCTTCTATATCCAGCGGCGATACCCGTTTTTGTTTCTTTGTCACTATACCCTAGCATGGAAAAGCTTCTCTTGCCGAATATTGTCCTTGCGGTGTCCGCTCTTCCGCCGGTACTCATTCCTTCATACGGCCGCGGGATAGGGTACAGCATGGAGCATTGGTTTATCTCCATTGTTCCCCTCATAATATCGGAGCATACCGACATTCCTTCGAAGATCACGGCCGCCCGACCATACCTGTTGAAGGCACCAGCAGATCGTATAGATTCGGAAACCATCGTTTCGCTTTTCGCGCTGCATCAGGCGCTTTTACCTCCGCTCTATTACCTCACGACCACAAGCCTTCTTCCCGCCGAACTGCACCTGCTTTCTATAACCCTTATCAACCTTCTGCTCTTCTCCACAGGCCCGCAGATGACGATTCTCAAGTCCATACTTTGGATTGGCGGAGTCCTGCTCTTTTTGCTCTGTGGCCATACTCTGAGATGGAACGTCGCGCTGGCGCGCATACCGAAGTGGAGGTTCAGGCGAGCAGGGCGTATCATCAAAGCTCAACAAACTTTCCTAGGCATCTTGCATGAGGGCCTTCGATCAAGCCCCTCGCGGTCCAGGAGCAGGGGACACCTTGCTTCCGATAGCGATGCTGACGAGGACGGTTTCCCCGACCATGTCTCAGATGACCTTAGGCTCAAGCCTGTCGAATCTGCACCGGGGACGATCCAGCATGCAGCATCAGTTGGAACTAAGCTCGCTTTCGGAGCCTTTCGGGATGCAATACTTCCTTCTAGAGAGACTAACATCTCGGCTACACGGAGAGGACGCAGGCATACTTTATCGAGCATTGACCCTGGAAAGGATACGTCACGCTCTGCGACCGGTAGAGCCAGGCGCAGGAAACAATCTTATGCGCAATCGTTTCTCGCGCTCACGCCGATGCAGGCTACCGTCAGGAGATGGTTGTATGCTGGATGGGTCTACATCGCTATGGCACTTCTTATCCTGGCACCGATCAGGGTTTACATTGGGAAGTTTGCTCTAAACGGCCAAGAACCTTTTGGCTGGGCAATCGGATATCTCCTCGGCAATATTCGAGACGTGCGCTTTTTCATCTTTGACTGGGGCCTCTCCGGCTGGATCAACCTCCCTCCGCTCCCTGATTTTACTGTGGTGGACCTCGCCCAACTCTCGCGAGCCGAGTTCGTCCGCCAGATCGTTTTCGGCGGCGCGGCTAACACCCGTCTTCTCATCACGGGATATTGGGTGCTCATCCTCACCCTTGGCATGGCGATCGTCCTCTCCCTTTCGACAACCGTCGAGGTTGACACGCGCCGCAAGGTCTTCCACGGCATGATGGTCGCTATGCTTCTACCCACAATCTTCGTCGACTCATGTTTCATCGCCCTCACCCTTGCTCTTGTTCTCTCCGTCTTCTGTCTCCTCGACCTCATCCGTGCCGCCCAACTTCCACCGCTATCGAAACCGCTCGCCTATTTCCTCACCCCCTACGTCGATGGCCGCGATCTTCGTGGCCCTGTCGTTGTCTCCCATATCTTCCTACTCATCGGTTGCGCGATTCCACTGTGGCTCAGCCTCGCGGGTGCGTCGCGCGATGATGGGGAAGAGGGAGGACCGTGGCGTGGTTGGGAGGCCAGGAGTGCGAAGGACGTGAGCATGATGGCGGGCGTTGTGTGTGTAGGCATGGGCGACGCAGCCGCGAGCCTGATAGGGCGCCGCTGGGGCCGCAGGAAGTGGCCGTGGCTCGGCGGCAAGAGCCTTGAGGGCAGCGTCGCGTTCGCCGCGGCGGTAACCATGGGGCTCGTCTTCGGGAAGGCGTGGCTACGGCTGGGCCAGTGGGACGGAAGCGGTGTCGTTGGTGAGGGAGCGCAGGCATTGTGGCCCGGTTTGCGAGACGTGCTGGGATTGGTGAGGCCTGTGGATGTGAGTAAAGCAGCGTGTGCGGGTGCGGCGGCGAGCTTCATGGAAGCGGTGCTAACAGGCGGGAATGATAATGTGGTGGTGCCGGTGGTGCTGTGGTTGGTTGTCAGGGGATTGGAGGTTTAATAAGTAGGAGCAAGGGCAGCGCGAGAGTGCGTACGCAGCTGGCGATTATTGGCAGTCTATAATATAGGGATTATTCATCTCTCTCCGGGCCCTCTTCAATATTAGATACAAGGACTGAGTTGACCAACCAGTGACGTGCCACGCAGGCGCTCAGTGATTCCACCGAGATATAAATAAGATATAATTACTTTACATGCGCATGCAGCAAGTAACTCCGAGAGGCACATTGCGTGTCAGAAATCCAATCCATCGTAACTTATTTCTACAAGCATATAAGCCGACGTTATGAGTAGTTGACGTTCCCCAGACGCAAATGCAGAACTGGAAGTTCGACATGAACGTCCGAACGACATATGAAGACGATTGCGAAGGATCATTGCTTTTGGAACTCGCCATGGACAAGGTTGATCAAAGCAGGTACAGAAGAGACAGCACTCTATGGGAGTCCGCCCCCTCGACCCCACCTGAGCTTTTACTTGAGCCCTTTACCGAACCCCCTGTTCAAGAGCTAGTTCGGTTGCCCAGAGGCGTTACGCATCATTCAACCAGGACCTGTCAGAAATCAAGCCGCATGCAAGTCGGTAAAATCATAAATAATAGTATGGATTTGTAAAAGGCCATTAGGTATCATTCAAAATTACATATGCTTGTAGGCAGTGGAGTCTATCGTTCGGGTACAAATGTGTAAAGATTAAATCTACAGTTTACAGAGGGGTGCTACAACTAAAGCCCAGCACCAAGAACAGCAGGGCGCGTGTAACTATGTCGCAGCTCTTTTTTTTTTTTTTTTTTTTTTTTTTGTAA
>RHKH01000012.1:402388-452056 GCA_009829795.1 Lasiodiplodia gonubiensis
TACATCTGGATGATGGCTTCAACTACCCATGACATGAACAAAAAACAAATTCACGCTAGCCTTCGGCCTCTCTGTGATTTGCAAGAAATGACACCCGAGTTATTTGAAGTGGTTGGATTTTGACCCTGGGAAAGGAAAACACATTCACAGCTTACTCTCCCCGCCGCCGCCGCCACGGATGTAGCTCTGGCCTAGCCTCAGCACTTCCACAGCCTCCCCGACCATTTCCTCAACAATGACCCGGGCAGGTTTGACATCCTTGATGATGCCGGCGACCTGGCCCATGAGGAAGGGCATGTCGACGTCCTTGCCCTCATCCATGTCTTTCTCGAACGGCACGACGCCCTGCTCGGTCAGCGCCTTGATCTCGTCCGGGCGCGCCTCCCACTGGGCGATGTAGTCGTTCAGCTTGACGCGTAGCGGGCGGCCGCTGATGACAAGCGTGCGTAGCGTGTCCTGGAAGCTGGCGTCGACGACAGCTTGCTTGTGCAGACGCGAGCAGCCGGCTTCCTCGCTCGCGACGAAGCGTGTGCCGACCCAGACACCCTGGGCGCCCTGCATGAGGCTGGAGGCGAGGCCGCGGCCGTCATAGATGCCGCCAGCGGCGACGACCATCGCGCGGTAGCGTTTGGCAATGTCCACGACGGCTGGAATGAGAATTGAGCTTGCGATGTCGCCCGTGTGGCCGCCGCCCTCTGCTCCCTGCGCCGCCACAATGTCTACGCCGGCCTCGAACGCCTTGACCGCGTGCTTGGGCGCGCCGACCATGTTCATGACTAGCACGCCTGCTGCGTGGAGACGGTCGACGATGCGGGTGGGTGGCACGCCGACCGCTGAGACGAATAGCTTCGCGCCGTTCTTGATGGTCACGTCGACCAGTGCGTCCAGCTGGCCGCGCGTGTAGTCATGGTTTGTCTTTCGCGCCGAGCCACCGACCTGCGGCAGCGCCAGGTCCACGCCAAACGGGAGAGTGGGGTCCGCAAGGTTCGCCTTCAGCTCGTCGATGATGGCTTGAAGCTGCTCCGGTGTGTAACCAAGCCCGCCTATCACCCCCAACCCGCCGGCGTTCGACACCGCCGCCGCCAGTGGCCCGCCCGACGTGCGCGCCATGCCGGCAAGGATGATGGGATACTTGATCCCTAGGAGCTTGCAAAGGGGCGTTTCGAGCGCGGGTGGCGGCGCCATGGCTGAGGTTGTGTGATTATCAACGCTGGATGCAAGAGATCAAGGCCGTGTCGCGTCAATTGGTGTCCGAGAAGACTGAGGGCGGACACAGTCTAATGTTAGCCGGGACATGGTTGTGATGGCGAGTTGAAAGGTAGGGGCTATCGGCTATCGGATCGCCGTTTCCATTGCGGGGAAGCGTCGCCCGAGGTCAAACCCTCGTTTTTTCGCTCATGTCAGGCAATTGAAGCTATCGTCCGGATGTGTAAGTAGAATTTTTAATTCGACATTCTCGTCCGGACGATAGCTACAACTACCTATATTGTTTTTTTCCTCATAAATGAAAAAAGCCGAGGCACAGTTACGCTAGATTCGAGGATCCTGCTTGCTATTCTTCGCGCTATCCACATCGGGCGGGGCGTTGCGGCCGAAGGCTACCGTGCGTTAGTCGAAGTAATTGTTCGGAAATAAACATGGAGTTAAGGTCCATACCTTCGCCTCTGGACGGTAGCCTCCACTGCCGATATAAGTTGAGCATCGTTCGCTCCATATTTCAGCTCTGGTACCCATATATACACACTTAACACATGACGTTGGCTTGTGTCAACGTGCCGCGACTCTGGCACACCATCATCATCGTGGCACACGCGAGACTTTTGATAACAATAGTGCATCTTGTACCCAACAGCCCAGACCTAGCGTACAGCAAGCAGAAATTCCTTATGACTTCCTGACTCCATTGACCTGTCCGTTCACCTTGCCGTTGACTTTTCCATTGGCCATCGTCTGCGGCGGTGGCGGCGGCGGCGGAGGTCCGAAGACCTTTGCTTCTGGGCCGGGGCGCACGTCAATTGCCTCCTCTTCCGTATCCTCATCGTACTCCTCGCTGCCCTCTTCATCGTACTCGTCCTCGTCGAGGTACTCGCTCTCCGTGCCTTCATCGTCCGGGTCAAGCTCGTGCGGCGGCACTTGGCCGCGACCTTGGGCTTGCATGCCGCGGCAGAGCTTCTCGAGGTTCTCGTTCTTCCGGCGCAGCTTTTCCATCTCCTGCTGGGTGCGTGTCCGCTCTTCGGCCATCTCGAGGATGTTCTTGTTCGTCGCCTCCTGCTTGCGCGTGAGCACAAGATTTTCCTTTTCCAGGCGCTTGGTCTTCTTGGACATTTCCTCCATCTCGCGGCGAAACGTCAAGAAGAGGTCGTTCGAATTGTTGAGCGTGTCCTCAACCTGGCGATCCGTCAACTTTGTTATCTATAAGAAGCATAGTGAACAGCGGCCAGACCCATAGGCGAGACATATGTAAACTCACCTGTTTGAATTTCTCCACGTAGATGTTGAGCTGGCTGCGGAGCTCCGCCTCAGTCTGCGAGAAGGTGGTGACTTGGCGAGTCAATTGGTTGGACTTGGACGATTCGACTTCCTGCGCTTTGCGTTGCTGGTCGAGCTTGGCCTGGTGGTAGAGGATTTCGAGCTCCTTCACGCGCAAGAGAGACTTGAACTGCTTCTCTCGGCACTCCCATTGGTCCAAGAACGACTTGAACTTTTCCTCGAATCTAATTGCACCAAAATCAACCGGCTGCAGCCATTGGTAGGTGCAAGACGACACGTACAATCTATCCAAGTCCGTATCCACCGGCTGCGGCTCCGGGTTCTCCTTCGAATTAATGACATCTTCGACATCCAACACCATGCGTTCGAGGCGCTCGTGCAGTTCCTCACGGTGCCTGGACTCGGTAGCCTCGCGCTGCACATTCTCCTCCTAACAAACGGCAATCAGCACTTGTCGCAAGGCACGGACAAGCGAGGCGTACCTTCAGCTTCTTGTTTTCCTTGGTGAGATCGCGCGACATCTTCTCCAGGCGCTCTTTGAGCGTCGTCATCTTGTTCAGATCGGTCTTGCCCGAGTCCTTCTCCTTCTGCAGCTGATCAGCGCGCTTCTTGGCCTTGACATGCTCTCGCTCCGTCCGCTTCATCTCAGCAAATAACGCCGTGTACCTCCTCCGCACTTCTTCAACCTTCTTCATCGGCGACTCGATCTGCGACAGCAGTTGCGACAGCTCGCGGTTCGCCTTCTTGACCTCGCGCTCAATCTCGACATCCTGGTCCTTTTCTCCTGCGGCATCCAGCTCCAGCTGGGCAATTTTCGCGGCGATCTGCTCCGAGGCGTCCCTCGGATCCGTCCCCTTCTTGTTCTTGGCCTTCTTGGGTGGCGGGCCCGCAGGCGCGGGCGGTGGGGCCGTCGAGGTCGCCATTGAAGGATGGGCCTCCTCCGTCATGGTACGATTCGGCGGCAGGGTTCCCGCGTATGGGAGGAACGAGACCACACAGGCGGGTTTGGTTGGTGTGCGCGCCCTGGAGGTTGTGGTGGCAGCGCGGCCACGGTTAAGAGCGCGCAGGACAGATGACGGCGAGCGTCCTTTACATAGAAGCTGCGGGAGGCGCTGCTGCTCGGCGTAAGATGGTCTGGGTGGGCGATCCGCAGAGAGCCGCCCGCAGGCTGCGCGTGTAGCTGAGGCTTGGGCGGGCCGGGAGTGGGCGAAGGCAGCGGGGCTCGTGGGGGGGTGCGTCAGGGCTCGGCCGGGGTTGGTGGTGAAGACGAGCGCAGAGCACCTTGGAGAGTCGGGCGTGTGGAGTGGAAGGATGGGCTTCGGCAGTTCAAATGGATCTTCGTGACGGAGGCTTGCACACGGCGAGGCATGCGCCTCAAGCTCAAATCCACAACACCCACCCCAAAACCACACATCCTTGGCCGCCTGCCGTCCGCTGTCGCGCCATCTCTGCTTGCAATCCCGCCGCCGACCCTCGATCCGGCGCCTTCGCCGCGGTGCAATGCCCGCACTGGCAAAAAACCTGACTAAGCAGCTCGCTCGGCGTCACTGCTGCCGGTGACGCCGACCATCATGACGGCCCTCGTCATCGCCGCTCGCTTGCTCTTCATCAACCTCCTTGTCATGTTGCGCGCCTCTTCACGCCCGACGCTGGCGGCCGCGCGGACCACCGCGCCCTTTCTGCACGCTTCTGCCGCCTCCTGCCGCGGCCTGGCCTCCGCGACGGGCCTTCACGCAAGCCCGAAGGTCGGATCGCAACTTTATGGTTTCACTCTCCGCCGAGCCAAGCATGTGCCGGAACTCGAACTGACAGCCCTCCACCTGCAACACGATAAGACGGGCGCCGACTACCTGCATGTCGCTAGAGACGACTCGAACAATGTCTTCTCAATTGGCTTCAAAACAAACCCGCCTGACGACACCGGCGTCCCCCACATCCTCGAGCACACCACTCTGTGCGGAAGCGAAAGGTTTGTCGCATGCTTCATGCGCTGCCAGCTGCTGCTAACTTGGGCCAGATACCCTGTCCGCGATCCATTCTTCAAGATGCTGCCGCGCTCGCTCTCGAATTTCATGAACGCTTTCACTTCCTCAGACCACACCACCTACCCTTTCGCCACCACAAACCCGCAGGATTTCAAGAATTTGATGTCGGTCTATCTGGATGCCACTTTGCACCCTCTCCTCAAGGCGAATGACTTTACGCAAGAAGGATGGCGCATCGGCCCAGAAAATCCTCTGGAGCCGGCCTCCAAGGATAACCAGCTGGCTTTCAAGGGTGTTGTTTACAACGAGATGAAAGGGCAGATGTCGGATGCAAGCTATCTGTACTACATCCGCTTCCAAGACCACATATTTCCAGATATCAACAATTCAGGAGGAGACCCGCAGAAAATCACCGACCTGACCCATGAGCAGCTGAAGAAGTTCCACGCGGACCACTACCATCCCAGCAATGCCAAGGTCTTCACGTACGGCGACATTCCTCTCGATGAACACTTGAGGGACATTGGAGCACAGCTGGACAAGTTCAGCAGGATCCGTGTGGATACGGACATCAAACTACCAATTAGCTTTGATGGACCCAAGACAGTCACCATGAAAGGCCCCATTGACCCTCTGGTCCCGGCTGATATGCAGTATAAGACTTCCACCTCCTGGCTCATGGGAGACTCGTCCAACATCTTGGAGGCATTCTCCCTTGGTGTGCTTTCATCTCTGCTGCTGGACGGTTATGGCTCCCCTCTGTATCGGGGTCTGATCGAGGCAGGGCTGGGCCCAGACTGGAGCCCGAACACTGGGTATGATGGATCTGGAAAGGTCGGTATCTTCTCCATTGGCCTCAGCGGTGTCAAGAAGGACGATGTACCTAAGGTAAAGGAGGCCATCTTCAAGACTCTAGCTGAAGCAAAGGACAATGGCTTCAGTCAGACAAAGATCGACGGCATTCTGCACCAGTTGGAGTTGGCTCTCAAGCACAAGACGGCTCATTTCGGCATGGGCCTCATGCAGCGCCTGAAGCCTGGTTGGTTCAATGGCGTTGATCCCTTTGATGCTCTCGCGTGGAACGAGGTCGTCGACGCCTTCAAAGCGGAGCACGCAAAGGGTGGTTACCTGGAAGGCTTGCTGGAGAAGTATCTTCTGAATGATAACACCTTCACGTTCACCATGGAACCGTCGGAAACCTACGCGCGAGAGATTGCAGAGGAAGAGTCTGAACGACTGGCATCTAAGATCCTCGAGACCACAAAGAAGTTTGGGACTGAAGAGGAAGCAAAGAGATTCCTGGAACAGCGCGAACTAGAGCTTCTCGAGGAGCAAGAAAATGGCAGGAAGCAAGACCTGGGATGCCTTCCTACGGTCCATGTCAAGGACATTCCGCGTCAAAGGGAGAAGAAAGACGTTAGGCAAAGCCGAGTCGAAGACGTCAAGGTGCAATGGAGGGAAGCACCCACCAACGGTCTGACCTACTTCCGTGCCGTGAACGTATTCGAGGACCTTCCGGACGAGCTTCGTGAAATGATCCCCCTCTTCAGTGATGCAATCATGAGGCTCGGTACCAAGGACAAGACTATGGAGCAGCTGGAAGAGCTTATCAAGCTAAAGACTGGCGGTATCAGTATTGGCTACCACTCGACGACTACGCCGACCAATATCCAGGGATTCGAGGAGGGTTTGGTCTTCGCTGGATCTGCATTGGACCGCAATGTCCCAGCGATGTACGACCTGCTTCGGACTCTCATCACGGAGACAAATTTCGATGGCCCGGAGGCTGAGAAACAGATTCGCCAACTGCTCCAGGCGTCTGCCAGCGGCGCTGTCAACGCAGTTGCCGAGTCTGGCCATGCTTATGCAAGGAGGTATGCGGAGGCTGGTGTCACGCCTGCGGCTCGTTTACGCGAGCAGACTGCTGGCTTGACCCAGGTGAAACTGACGACCAGTTTGGCATCCAGATCAGCATCTGGGCCTTTCGAGGATGTGATGAGCAAGTTGAAAACTATTCAATCGATTGCAATCTCCAACAGCAAGAACCTGCGTGTTGCATTGACGTGCGGTGCTGAGAGCTCCGCGTCCAACGAAGAAGCACTTGCCAAGTTCTTGACTACTCTCCCTGCAAACACGCCGGAGATGCCGACCGTCTCCCGTTTGACGACGTTCCCGCGTAACGCAAAGTCTTTCTTCCCTTTGCCCTATCAGGTCTACTACTCCGGTCTGTCAATCCCGACTGTCCCGTATGTCTCTGGCGACGGCGCGCCCCTGCAGATCCTTGCTCAGCTGCTTACCCACAAGCATTTGCACCACGAGATTCGGGAGAAGGGTGGCGCGTACGGAGGTGGTGCTTACGCCAACGGACTTGGTGGCATCTTCGGATTCTACAGCTACCGTGACCCGAACCCGCAGAACACGATCAAAATCATCAACGAGTCGGGCGTCTGGGCGCGCGACCGTGCGTGGACGGATAGGGATATCGAAGAGGCCAAGCTCAGTGTTTTCCAGAGCCTCGATGCGCCTGAGAGTGTCAGCCAAGAGGGCATGCACAAGTTCCTCAGCGGAGTGGACCACGAGATGCAACAGAAGAGGCGTGAGCAGCTTCTCGACGTGACGGCCGAGGACGTGAAACACGCCGCCCAGGAGTTTTTGGTCAACGGTGTGCCCAAGGGCAACTTGGCCGTCCTCGGTGAGAAGAAGGACTGGGTCAAGGAGGGCTGGACGGTCAATGACCTGCACATGGTGCAGGATATGGTTGAGGGAGCCGATGGCTCAGCTTAAAAGAAGCGTTCACGCATAGAACGGTGTGTATTATTGTATCATAACTCTACTCAGGGATGTAAAAAGAGACCACGGCTGCATGGGTAGCGGGACGGTGTTGGTGGGAATGGATGAGGTTTGCGACGGGTGGTGCTCCACTCGCTTCCATGCTGGTGACTTTGTGTGTGTTCTCGACGCGCGTACCGGACAGAACGCAGCGACCTCAGTATACTCCTCAATTGCTGACGGCCGCTGCCGTGCCCTCGTGCACGACAAGCGCAAGATCAATGTTGCTCTGCGCAACCTCCATGCAGACCCTCGGCTGCGCAAGCAGTGCAGATGGATCCGTCGAGGCTGCGCATCAAGCATCATCACCCAGGTATCAGAACTGCGGGCGCCTAAGCCTTGGTCCGGCGGACTAACCTTGGGGGAACAAGTAGGTAGTAGCAATCAATTCAGCCAATCATGTGGTGCGGGGATCGTCATGACGTCGGAGAAAACGCGTCCTCCGCCGCCGACGCGTAAATTGGTTTCGCGACGCGACTTCCCCCGAGCAACTACCACAATCCGCATGCACCTTGTAGCGTCGACGCCGCCTTGACTTGTCTTCTGCACTTCCGCCATGTCGGTCGCTGCAGGCTACGATGGCCTTCTTAGCCCCCCACTGTGCGTATCTCACGGCTCCCAGCTCACTCGCGATTGACCCAATCGTACAGCTCGACTCCCGCCTTTCCCGTCGCATCGCGAGACCACCCACCCGCATATACGGCGCTCAACACATTCGAACTCCCCAAAGGCGCAGACAGGCACTACGTGCAGCAATATGCCGACATGTACTTTCTACGGCTGGTGCAGTTGAAGCCGATCGTCGAAAAGAATGCAGCCGAGGAGTGGGCTAGCTATACGGTACATGCTGCAGCCCGTTCCATCACAACGAGGCGAGTGCTGACATGAATGGTTTGTGCGGTCTGGACAGATCAGAGACGCCAAGGCGCGGCAGGTTGAACGCGTGCTGGACGTCCGACAGGGCGAGCTCTGCTGGGTCGTAGGAACGGTGTACATGGAGATGCCGCTGAAGCCCAAGGTCCTGGAGGATATATCAAAAGAGGTACAGCCCGCTCCCCAGAAGATGCGCGGGCTGGCACAATGCTAAAGAAGTGGAGTAGCACTGGATATCCGCACCTCCGCCTCGCGAAAAATACATCTCTCCTGATAGTCCGGGCGAGATGATGCTGGAAGACGAGTCTGGTCGCCTCCGTATGACCGGCCGCTGCCTAGAGGACGCACTGCTCGTTACTGGTGCCATCATCGCCGCAATCGGCACAGAAAATTCCGATGGCGTTTTCGAGGTCCTGGAAATCAAGGTCGCCGACTTGCCACGCCAGCCTGAGCGCTGGGAGCTGGAGGACAGCGCAGGCGCAGTAGCTGGAAAAAGTGAGAGCAGGAAGCATGGCAACTCTACCAAGATCGCCCTCATCAGTGGCCTCCAGATCAGCGGCAACCACAGCGACGCACTCCAGCTCGACCTTATCGCACAGACGCTGACGGGCGAACTTGGTGGCCCCGAACTTCAGGCTAAAGCGGCAGGCATATCGCGTCTGATCATCGCGGGCGACTCTCTTGCCAACGCCTGCCCCATCCCCTCGCGTGAAGAGCTCGCCGCTACGAAAAAAAGCAGCGGCAAGAAGTACGGCTACGACTCTTCGTCCTACAATGCCGCGCCCACCGTCCACCTCGACGACTTTCTCGAGTCAATTCTTCCTACCATATCCGCGATTTTACTTCCTGGTGAGACCGACCCGGCAAACGTCCAGATTCCTCAGCAGCCGATGCATCCAGCGCTCTTTCCGAAGGCAAGATTATACGCGAAAAGCCCCTTGCAGAAAGAAGCTGTTGGTGAAGCTCTCAGCACGTTTGATCCCGTAACGAACCCGTGGGAAGGTGAAGTCGAAGGCTGGAGGTTTTTGGGCAATGGTGGACAACCCGTGAGTGATGTGTTCAAGTACGTAGAGAGCGAGGATCGGCTAGAGATGATGGAGAACATGCTGCGGTGGAGGTGTAATGCCCCGACTGCGCCGGACACGCTATGTAAGTCGCCTTCTGCCTAACTGTTTTATTCTTGGGGTGAAAAACTGATGTAAATGATATCCAGGGTGCTACCCTTTCCAGGACGAGGATCCGCTCCTCATCAAGGACTGCCCGCACGTCTACTTCGCGGGTAACCAGCCGTCATTCGACACTCGAGTCATCGAGGGTCCGGCAGGTCAGCGGGTCACGCTCATTGCTGTACCAAAGTTCAAAGAGACGGGGTCGATGGTATTGATCGACTCAGAAACGCTGGAGGTGGAGTTAATTGAGGTTGGTTTAGTGCAAGAGGACAAGGATTGACAGCGTCAAAATGGGCCTGAACGGAGACTCGAAATGGAATCCCTGGGAGAGATTAGGCACGGCGGGAGGGATTGTCAACGCGGTGACGCCGATTGCTGATACCCTGATCTTCATTTCTTTTATTCTTCTTGCATTGGCTCGGCGCGAACACGGTCTAGACGAGAGGGGTAGTAAAACAAAGGATGGGTAGGTTGATATGTAAACTGATTTTCACATTTGGGACAGCATAGCTACATCATCACACCACGAAGAGAGAATTGTGTATAACCTACAACAAGAAGGTCACAAATGTTAACCATGACCCGAGCGAGATTTATCTTATCCTGGGCTCTACGTAGAGTGCTTATGCTTTGCGCAGTGTCTTCTGATTGAGGGCACTTAGAGAGCGGTTCGTGGAAGTGATGTTGATGAATGTGCGCAGGATGATTTAGGAACATACGCTACCAGGTGGCTGGCTAGCGACTAGCCAGCTGTAAACAGGACACAGGAGGAGAAGAAAATATCATGATTTCTATCCGATTGTCCGTCGGATGGCTTCTGTCCCCAAGTTACCCAAAGTCCCTCCACTGCAGACAAATACAGAAACGTTGTTACGGTTTTAGCGAAATTGGGGATAAGCAAGGCCCAAGAGGCACCAGTTCACCTTGTTTTCTGTAGTGACAACTGCCCGCAGCGGAGTGACCCCATTTATGAAGGCTAGCGTGAAACTGAATATCTCTCATATCATGGGTAGTTGTCTGTTGCCCTTTGTTCTGAGGCCCTGCTACTTTTAATTTCCTTGAGCACCGCCTTCGCGACGTCGCTCTCGGGACAAGCTCCGGAGCCGCAATCGATTCTCCAAGCGAGTCGATCGCTTGAGCGGGAGATAGGGCTGTCTCGGCTCCGCTACCTACGTTCGATGTTATTGTTTCCTTTGCCGAAAGTGAAACGTTTTGGCCTGACCTTGCCACTTTAAAAGCCGCTGCGTCTTGTTCTCGCTGCGGATCCGCTAAACCGTTACCGCACCAGCCACAACTCCGCATCCGCTGTTTGCTCGAACCACGCGGAGCCGCACAAGACGTTGGAAGTTCTGACGAAATCGGCGAATTGGAACGCGTGGTTGTGGCTCCGTAAAATGACGTGAGGCGCATCCGCAAGGAAGCCGCCTTCCGGTAGGTACAGATGCGCCGCAATACTCAATGGAACGTGGCACAAGATATTGCTTGGATGATGAAGAGCGCCTTTTTTTTGTTTTCTTATGGCGAAGCTCAAAGTCAGAGGGAGCCGCCACAGTACCTCACGGTCACAGCAGCTGCCACCTCTTTGCCATCAGGGCCCCAAACCCTTCCGCAAGGCACTACCAGCGGGGTTGCCCGGTTGAGCCAGTGCTGAGGGAGCGGTTCCGCTGCAAACACCGTGTACACTCTTCCCTCAACTGGCACCTTTGCCGACTCCAAAACCTCTTCCAACTCCCCAATATTGTTCATGCTCGCCACGCTCGCAGAGTAAAACCTCAACGTTCCCTCTGCAATCTTCGTCTCATGCACGAAGAGGCCGGTCTTGCCCCCCTCTAAGCGACCTAGAACCACATCCCCGCAGTTTGTCAAGCCGGGGCTGGTCCACTCCACATCTGCCGCGCGCGGCAGCTCTAGCACCTGCACTACAATGCAAGGAGGTGCCAGAACGTCATCCTCCTCTATCTTACCACTCCACCCCACTGCCTCAAAATCGGGTAGCTTCCGTCTTGCGTCCACCTCGGCAACCGGGGCGCCACCGCCGCCGAACCCTCTTCGACCCGCGTTCCCAAACTTTAAATCCCATACGTCCACCACGTCTGCATCCTCATCCTCCTCATCCTTGTCCTTTGGTCTCAGCTGCTCGTGAATGCGTCTCCACGCCTCCCTCGCCACGCGCGCCCTCATAGCCCCTTCTTCTCTGCCTTCCGATGCCGAGACGAACGCCGTCCCGCACGCCCACCACCTGACACCCATCGCGCGGCCTACGCGCCAAAGGTGCTGCAGCGCGAGGACGGTTTGTACAGCAAACGCTGATGACGAAGCTCGTGATGCTTCACCACTACGCTCGGCGAACCACGGTGCGTCACTCACCACCACCATGTCCATGCTCGCTGGCACGAGCGGGATCTGTCCGGCTAGGTGCACCATCCCCACACCATGTTTCGCTCCTGACGGCACAGCGACGGCCTGTGAGTAGGGACCAATGTTGGCCGGGGCCCAGTAGCTGCGACTCTGGACGTGGAGGCCGCGGCGAGAGAAAGTGCGGTTGTTGGCGACGGGTAGATCGACGGTGCAGGAGAGGGCGACGTCGACACCTTGAGGCAAGGTGGAACCACAAGCAACCGTGACACGGGCGGGAGGATTGGCGGCGCGGGTGAAGAGGGTGCCATAGATGGGATTGAGGGTGGTGAAGAGAGACATGGAGCGCAGTAGGAGGGTGGCGGACGTGATGTGGGCCGGGGTGGCGGAGTGGTGGGACAGAAGAGAGAGGAGGTGGGTCGTTATAGCAGTGAGTTGGCCAGTTGGCGACAGAGTTTCGTTCTGGGGGGGAGCAGTGAGGTTTGAGATGATGAGGGTGCTGCCGTGTAGGGAGGCGTGAAAATCGAGATGGTGGATATGGCTAGAGAGTGCTAAGCTCTGGTCTGTCGTACTATCGGATACCCTTTCAAGGCTGCTCAGTGGAAGGCCTCGACCAAGCTCCTCGAACTCGACATCAAAAAGGCCTGGGGCCCGCAGGTTCTCCAGCGCGTCGTCGTGGCTTGCCGTCTTCTCTACCACCTTTGCACCTTTGAACCTCACCAAGGCATTTCCGCCTTCCCCTATCACACTCTTTTCATCGATGTCGACGTCAATGCGGCATTTCCACACACAAGACGGCCCGTCTACGGCCAGCGTCTCGAATTCGCCCCCCTCGCCCATGACTGCGCCCTCGCCTCCAAACCTAGCGGCGGCCCTCTTCAACCGCTCCACGGACTTCGGATCGGCAACATTCTGCCAGAGAAAGCCGTCATCCAGACCTCCACTCGACACCTTGATGATGCGGGCGTCCTGGCCGACGGCAGCCATGTCCCGCAGCAAGGCGGCGTCGGAGTAGGGTGGTAGCGTCGGATACTGCCACAGGTAGCCAAGCGGCACGAGGCCGAGGCGGGCGCAGACAGACTCAACGCGAGTACGCTGGTAGGTCGACAGGATGGCGCCAGTGCACACGGCATTCGCGTCCGGATGTGCGGCCAGCACGCGGCGCAGCAGAGGCAGGAGGGACTCGGTCTCATCCTCGACGTCTGGCGTTGGCTGGGATGCGTGGTGATAGTCCTTGTCGGTGATGACAGCCTGGCCGAGGATGGGCTGGCGATATAGCGGCAACTTCAGGGCTTGTTCGTACAGCGGGATGATGGTGTGGCCGACGGTCTGATACATGAAGCTGTTGATGTCTTCGCCTTCCTCGTAGCTGCCGGCGGCTTGCGCCGGGTAGAGGTTGGCTAGGGCGACGACATCGTGGCCGTTCTTGAGGCAGTGTAAGATGGAAAAGAGCGAGTCTTTGCCGCCCGAGATGAGGGCGATGACGTTGAGACTGGATGACATGGTGAAATCAAGAAGTTGAAGGAAAATTTACGCGAGGAAAACTACAATGTGCTTGCCCGTGGCAGGAGCCGCTCTCCGGGGGACGACCTGGCGGCAATGGGCAGCGAAAGGCCAGTCGCTGCGCGTCGTAGGTGGTGGTTTGGATATGTACCGTTTCGGCAGGCGGTTGGTGGTGGCTTCCTGCCGCTCCGTCTGCCTAGCGGGGCCGGAGGGCCGGGCGGCGAGGCGCCGGCACTCAACACCACGGCGCTCTCACGGCATAGCTTGTGCATGCTCTTCACGCGTGCATCAGCTTGCATCTTCAGGCAGGCCGGCCGGTGTCGGACATAATGCCGTCAGTGCACACCGCGGCGCATTGAGCTCTGATGCAGCCTTCATTGACCGCCACTTCCTTGTGGCGGTACAACTCACTCGGGCTGCATACGCATGAACACTTGCTCCAAGCACACAACCAATCCGCTCCTCCCCGCCCGCGCTCCGCTGTTCCGCGCGGTGGGCTAGTCGTTAGGACACCACCACCTTCATCATCATGCATCCGCCCAGCGCCCCACGTGCTGTCGTGCCAGATTCCAGACCGCTTCCTCCACCCTCACCTCCACTCCCGCTACCCATAGCCGACGCGCCCCGTTGCCCGTCGCAGGCCCCACTTCCCACCCTCCATGGCCGAACGGTCAAAGCCAATACGCACGCTTTCCCCATATTCCCGCAAACGCAGCCTCCCGACCGCCAGTTCTTCCATTCCACCTTCTAGAAGTGAAGCGCCAGCAGATCCGATCTTGCGGTCTGACAATCGCTTCGAGAACTTGCTGCCCAATCACACCCTTGGCCGTCCCTGCTTGACCGGCCAGATGCAGAGCCAAATTCCCCACCAACCCATTCATTGTGTCTGCCCATCTCAGCTGTCCTGCTCCGCGCTAGGCCCTTCCCTTGCCAGCCGCGCCCCGCCCGCCAATAAGCAGGAACACATGCTCAAGGACCTCTCCTTGACCGGTTCCCAAACCACCTATCTCGATCATCTCACCGCGCCATTACGTTACCCCACTTTCATCATACCAACACCGCTCACGGACGCCAATTATCCCCACTCCCAGGTTGGCCCTACAACAGGGCTGGCCACTGGCGCAACGGGCTAGCCCGGTCTCTGACCTGCTCGAGCAATTCGGATTAAACGAACCACTCAGAAAAAAAGACGCACGACGTTCCCTCTTTTCTGGCCCTGCAGGGTCCGTGAAGTGGCCCATATCTTCCGAAACGCTCAGGACCCTGGGCCAATTTCCCTCACTGCTCGCCATTGGACCTCGTGCGAGCACAATGACACCACTCCATACGCCGCCCATCGCCTCTCCATTTTCGCGGCCGCGGGGAGCAAGCTGGAGCCAGAGCTCGGAACGCGCGTCGGCCAGCCCGAGTATTGAAGAAATGTAACCTATCGCCCGTGAAACAAACTTTTGCCACATGCAAGGCCTCTCTCGTACGTTGTTTGAAGTCTTTGTCGTCTCGACTAGATGGCTATGTGGACTCTTTCATGCAGAAGAGAGGGAAAAAAAAAAAGTCAAGGACTAACCTTGCAACACACACCGTCGCTGAAGGGAACAAGAATCATGTTTTCGGTCCAAATACATGAGACGGGAATGTTGTGGCAATTACTAAGTCTTCTTATGCGTATAAGATATAGGAAAAGGTAGAAGTTGGATATAAAGTGTGTAATTAGTGGTGGTTTGAGAGAATTATTATGTGTAATGTGGGTGTAATAAATCTGAGGTGTTGTTGCGCGTCTTGAGAGAAGAATCGAAGGATGGGACGAGCAGACGAGGTCAACTGTCTCTCTTTTTCCCTCCAGTGAACGCAACATTACAAGAAAAGCAACAAGCTGAGATAGAAAAAAGTGTGTAAGAGAGAGAGGAACTGGAACTAATAGAAGCAGCCAAGCAAGTAACGCTAGCAGCAACAAGCAAATAGCACTCGTGCTCAACTTTACGAGAGCAGAGTAAGCGACCCTCCCACCCAACCATTGATAGCAGTAGTAGTCAGTTCCTCAAAGTGTGTAAAAGAACCACCAACACCTTCACACCTTCCCGATAATCCTTTCCGAAAAGCCTACCCCCAGCCAGATAGAAAACTTGAAAACTAACAAATCGCTAAACTCGCAAGATGCTAAACAGCAAAACAGCCAGCCGTTACCAGTAGAGGCTGTGGAAAAGGTGGTATTGACGACGAGGAAACTTTTGACTCTTTTCCACTCGCCCCAGATGTGCTTCCCAATAGCCCGATTTTTGTTTTTAAAGACCCGCCAAGTCTACCGAAGCCGCCCAGCGTGACGTCGTTCAGAAGACGAGAAATCGCCTGCCGTTAGGAGAAAATTTTGGTTGTCATGTCCGTCGTTAAGAGTTTACGGTGCCTATCCGTCGCAGACCGCTTACTCGTCCCGCTTCCTCTTCTTCTGCTTCTTGTCGTTATCCGACAAGGAGCCGGCCGACGAACCGCTGGACACGGCAGCGACGGCGTTGTAGAGAGCAGCGCCGAGAGCGTTGGAATCCTGGCTGTCGTACGACGAGGCCGACGACTCCTTCTGCCTCCTAAGCTCCGACTCGTCCATGACACCGAGCGTGACGGTGCCAGTGCCGTGAGTGCGCTGGTGCTGAGAGAGGTTGTCGCTGCGAGAGAACTTCTTGCCGCAGTCGGTGCACTCGAAGGGCTTCTCGTGCGTGTGCAGGGAGCGGTAGTGACGCTTGAGGTGCTCCTGGCGGCGGAAGCGGCGGGAGCAGAGCGAGCACACGAAGGTCTTGGAGGGATCCTCAGTGAGCGACTGCTTGCGGCCACGGCGGCTGACGGGCTGAGCGGTCGGGGTGATGCTGTCCTCAGAAGCAGAAGGAACGCCAGAGCCCGACTCGGACGAGGCGTGAGTAGAACCAGAGGCGGAGACCTTGTTGCTGCGGCTGGCGTGCGACCTGCCCAGAACGAAGTCCGAGTCAGAGTCGTCGGCGCGCCTCTTCGCGCGCCTCTTGTTCTTGGCTTCGGTCATGTCGTCGGAGAAGGAGCCGTCAGTGTCAGGAGTAGGGAGGCCGTGGTGAGCGAACTCGTCGCCGAAGTCGCTGAAGTTGTCCTCGTCGACCAGGCTGTCGTCCTCGAGCGAGAGCGAGGAGAAGCCGGTGCGCTGGCGCTTGTTGCCGTGGAAGGCGGCGTTGTCAGCCGTGGAGAACTGGACAGCGTTGAAGTCGTCCTCGGAGTCGAGCTCAAAGAGGGGCTCGAAGGTCAGCTGCTGCGGGTTGGAGGTGAAGTCGGCGGCGGGCTGTTCGGCGCGGGCAGTGAAAGCGTCGCCGCGGAGCATGAGCTTGTGCTCCTCGTCGTCGCCGGAGCACAGGGTGGGCAGGCAGGCGAAGTCGGTGCCCGAGGAGACAGTGAGGTTGCGCGGGTCGCAGAAGTCGGCCTCGCTGTCGATCGGGGTGCGCGGCAGCGGCGAGGGCGAGGGCGAGATCGAGGGGCACGAAGTGGCCGAGAGCAAGTACGAGGCGGCCGAGGTGGTTTGGGGCTGGTCCTGGCACGGGTGCGAGGTAGGCGGTTGGATGAAGACTGCGCCCGCGTTAGCCAGGGTCCACGCTTCGCGGCTAAAGCAAACGCGTGCCAAACGCCCGGGTGCCACCCAACTCAAAGCGCACAAAACACAAAGCACTTACCAGGCGTCATGGGAGGCGACTGCGACCTCGTCCACTCCTCACCAGCAAGGATCTCGGAGAAGACTTCCTCCTCACAGCCCTGCTTGACACCCTCCATGCACTCGAAGGTGCCGTTGACGGGCGTGGGTAGCGCATCGTAGATGGACGACGGCGGGCTGGAGATGGCGCTGCACGACGAAGAGAGCGGCGGCGTGGCGGGAGGGAAGCGGAAGTCGAACTCGGACTCTAGGGGAGTCAGGTAGGCCGCGTCTTGCTGGATGAGCAGGGTGGGCTTCTGGTGGATGGGCTGGGGCGAGGCGAGCGGAGTCATCATCTGCGCCGGGTATGACCTTGCTGCGTAGGCGGTCTGCGAGCTGGAAGAGGAGGGGCGGCCATAGCACATGTTGGAGGTGTACATGTGCATGCTCTCGGGGGTCGAGCCCAGCTGGCCGGGGAAGGCCTGGCCATGCGGGTGCGGCGTGAAGTGGCCGTGCTGGCGGTTCTCCGGGCTGGGGTCCGGGTTGTAGTAGAAGAAAGGCGATTGACCCATCATCTGGGGCTGTGGTGCGAACGGAGACTCCATTGTATCTGCGGGCTATCGTGGAATGTCAGCGTCCATTCCGGGCCCAGAAGAGCAACGCACGTGGCGACTGACCGTCGACTAGACAATGGCGAGGAGCGAATTAAGAATGGTGTGTTGTTGTTGTTGTTGTTGTTGTTACAGGCGATCCAAAGGGCGCGGTATTAGAGTAGTAGATGGTACAGGGAGGTCGAGGTGGTGTATCAGGTGCGCTCGAGAGAGTGACGGACAACAGCAATGGAGGGATCCAAGAGGCTGTCTACTAGGTCTAGGTTTACACGGGTTGCTTGGGCATGAGCGTCGGCAGGTGTGTGTCCAAAAGAAGGGCTGATAACAATCGAGGCTACTGTTACACAAGAGACAGAAGGTCGAGAGCTATCGGGGAAAGCGAAGTAATAAACGGCAGTGTTCTGGAAGAAAAGGTGCGAAGGACAGAGTTGATAAACCCTGGGTTCAAGGAAAGGGCAACGAGTGGATGGGGCGTGGGTGTGGATAAGTAGGTGGATGATCAGCGAAGGACGAGACAGGCGATTAAGTCTGAAGAAGAAAAGATGACCAGGCACAGTGGCAGAGGACGCGGAATTGGTTAACTACCATGGGAGGGGAAGTCGGGAAGGCGCAGCAGGCGGAGCCAACGAGACATGGAGCGGTGCATGCGGCGCGACCCCTGCGGCCCTAATGCACAGGCGCGTTACGGCCCTGACTCGCACGCAGCACGGCGCACGCGGAGTGGGCTCGAGGGCCGCGCGGCATAGCGAGAGGCATATTTTTATGCCTGGTCGCAGCACTAATATTGGCCGGCGACGCCCTGGCCTCTGCCTCACAGCCCGCCCGCCCCGGGCGAATGGCGGCGCGCGCCCGCCGCCTGCGAGATTACGACCCGCGCACCACCCACATCATCGCGAAGCCCGCGGCCATACGTGAAACTCTAGTGCGCTGCATAAAGCCAGTCGCGCTGCCTGCTGCGCGCTCGCGTGCCACACCCAGCGCGGCCAGCTGAGAGCGCACCGCAGAGGGCCGCCCATTGGGCCTCGCGACCCGCCGCCCGCGGCCAAACACGCAGTGTGACGGCCTGCGGGCTCGCCGTTCAGCCTGTGTGACGGGCCCTGTCGAGTCGCGCCCGCCTATCAGTCCGCGCCGCCTGGAGGCAATCGATATGTTGCCGCGAGACGTGCGACCCTGATTTTCTGCTTGGCCGGCCGCATGTGAAGTGAGATTTGTGGATTCCGCCCACCTGAGCGTCACCTTTCACATTGCCGGTGAATCCCAGATCCAGATGTACAGGGTGCCACGCAAGACAGCACTATGATGTCGCCGCCTGCGCCCAGTGCGCCAGCTCGCTGTCATTATTGTCAAACGGCTCGCGGGCACTGGTCCCGCAGCTTCACCGTCTTGCTGAAACGCGCTGGGCTGAACGTCTCGCCCACACCTCGCCTTTATGCGATCGATCGCGGCCTTCAGCCCGCCCGCCGCACCGCGCCGCGCCGCAGCGCAGTGTCCGCCGCAGCGCCGGAGCAGCAGCAGCAGCAGCAGCGGCGGCGGCGTCGGCGGCCCGAAGCCGCACGAGCAGCAGCGTTGGGCGGCAGCGTGGTGCTGGCCGCGTTGTTGTCGCGCTGCTCACCGAGGCGGATGTGGTTTTCATGGGTGTGGGGTAAGTCGAGCAGCCCATGGGTCGATGGCACGCTTCGGCGGGTGGTGCGACGCAGGACAGCTGGTCGTCGTGGAGGGGCGGCGGCCCCGCTGACTGGCTCTGCCTTCCCGGCTCATTCGAGCTGCCTGCCGCCCGGCTGTTTCAACACCACAAGTGGGCAGCGTGATGGGCGACGAGACGACGTCCGCCAGCGATAGGCGCCCGCTATCAGCCGTCGCACAACAACGCGCTCCCCCGCTAGGTAGAGCCTTTGCCTCCGCTCGCGACTGCGCGCCCGTCACCCGTCAGCGTGCAGCGGCGCTCGTAAGTAAGGCCTTCAGCTGTGCCATTCTCGTGATGATCATGCAATCGCCAGCATAATCTTCGTACTCGATGCTATTCTTGGTCCGGGCGCCGTCCAGCAGCTCCCGTTCGGGCGGCCGCCAATGCATGCACAACCTCGGGTGCGCGGCGCAATCGGGGAAAGCGGCACGGGCACGCACCACTGATGATGCACAACCGCACGGCCCCCAGGCCGTCATTCTGCTCTGCTCCCATCGCTGCCATCGCCCGCCGCCACTGGCTGCTGCGCTTCGAGAACGCAGGTCCGACCGCCCGACCCGTCCGGGGGCCCCCGATGCTGAGGGCGGCCGTTGGTCGCTAATGCCAGCCAATCGTCGCGATCGGCAGCTGTGCGGTGCTATCTCCACATGACCGCTGATGCCGACCTAATGCAGGAACGACGCAGGAACAACCACGGCTCGCCGCCCAGCGCGACCGTTTCAGCAGCCCGTCGCCGCAGTCGTCTCTCGCGCCTCAGGTCGCGGCTGCTGGCTGGCGCCGTGTCGGAGGGCATTACTCGCGACGTAGGCAGGTCCGCTGCGTGGATAACTCAAATGGTGTTGTCGGTCCGAGACGGGACCCTCTTGCGATTCAGCACGCCGCTCGCGGGACCTGGCGCTTGTCTCCATCCATATTAGCCTGTCCCGCGCGCTGGTGCCCTCCCAGAGCACTGGCGTCGGGGAAGCTGCACCTGGTTCCCTTAGCTCCTTCCAGTTCCCTCGCGCTCGTGCGCCCGCTGCGCGCGCGCCCCAGACAGATCGACGTTATCAGACAGCCGAGATTGCGTAGAAGCTATCGGCTCTTCCATCGCTTCGAGTGGGCTTTCCAAGGTTCGACCCTGCTTTCTTCAGACGGCCCGCACCTGAATCAAAACACCCCACGCTTGGACGGCTTTGACTCGTGGTCCTGCGTGCAAGCATTGACAGTGCTGTGAGATCAGGTCGAACGATAAGAGACGGCGCGGGCCTCGTGCCGCACTCCTCAGCACCGCAGCTCGTCCCCGTCGTCCCATCGCGGTGCGAGTGAGGCGTGCGGTTAATTTGGCGATGCCCTCACTGTCCACGCGCTCGGGATGGCGGTGCCTCCAGCAAGATGGGAACCTCACGTCAGGATCTCCATCAAGTTAGCTTGCGATCGTGCTCTTCCGCTCCGGGAAAGCCATGATTGCCATGGTGCTTTTCCGGAACACGCCACGGCTGCCGCGATCGTGGTTCGTGGAGAGGCCCTGGCTCGAGCTGGCGGTCCAGCGAAATGAGGTGTTCATGCCATTTTGTGGACCCTCGCCTCCAAGAGGCAAGCCACGCACCGCGGGCCTGACGAAGGCGACGTGTGCTGGAAGCAAGCCTGCGCGCTTCCGTCCCCACAAGGACAGACCCTTCGGCAGCCGCAGACGATTGGCCGGCCACACGTCGCTGGACACTGAAACCCGTCGATCCCGCACACCAGTGGACCCTTCGAAGCCGCATGGAAACGCCAAGAGCGGGCCATGAGTCGCGGTGCAGACGGCCTGGACTTCCCGATGGCTTCTGACTGCGAGCACCGGTCAACGACACAGAGGCGGTCAAGTTCGACGTGCACACAGTGCAACTCACCGCAAAGACGGCTGGTCCTTGGACGGCCATTGCTCCTAGGAACACCGGGCCGGGCCTGGTGCCGCTCCAGAGCATCTGGACGGCTGATCATTGCACGAACAAAGCGGCGGCACGGCTGCCCAGCTGCACTGCGAACACAGGATCTGGAATTTGCATCGACTCCCACCCTTCCGTTCGGACCGTTTTCGCCACAGCCGGCGGGACGGTTAACGTTACTCATGAGATAAGCTGATGATAGAGGTGGTGGACAGCGCGCGGTAATTGCGCGATGGATAATACCTCAGCGGTGCTGACTCGGCGTGCGGGCACGCAAGAGTTGCGGAATGCGGATTTGCATAGCATGGCTGCCAGGCGCAGGCGTCCGCAGCGGCAACACCTGTCTGCATATCAGTTCAGGCATCGAGATCGCTGCGCGCCGGCGCCGCTTAGACTTCACAGGTTGGACCGCTCTATTGAAACCATTATGACGGCACAGAGCCCTTCGAGGGTCTCGGATATAGAAGATCATAAGGTAATCTCGTGGGATCCTCAAGTCAGATGAACAGATCAATGGCTCTCTAGCCGGTTACGGAACGGCGCAATCAGCCCAAGGTCCGGGGTGCAGGAGAGCCGCGCCAACTTTCCCACGTGGGATTTGGGAGTGATGAAATGAGGGCTGGGATCGAGAATGATGTCTTCGCCGTTGCCACACGGTGTCTACCGCTCCCGCTGCAGGGCAAGACGGGATGCCCGTCAGGCCCTGATGTTTCGGATTGCTCGTGCCCAACGCGATCTGAGACAAGATGCAGAAAAGTTTTTCAGCGACCTGACGTACCAGAGCGCAGAGAAGTGCGACGAGCGAGAGAGGCGACGGCAACTTGGTGCCGCGACAGGGCCTGGCCCACGCCCCGTCCTCCCCGGCGCAGCCGAAGCCTGTGAGCCTATGATGAGGCTATGGAAAGCAAAGGCCGCGGCGGCCGCGGATGCATCGGGGACTGGGACCGTCGTTTGCCAGGCGAACGCTTTCGCGCACAGCGACGTTTTGCGCACGCCAGGGACACGGGTCGGAGATGAACGCGTTGAGGCGAAGGGCCGGCGGCGTACCGTGTTCGATGGAGCAGATGGGGGATACGGATTCCAGAAGCGCCTCAGCGTCGCCCGCGCGCGCAAGTGCTCGTGAGGCGGCAAAGCCTCGACTTGCTTTGGGCATTGCGCGCGCGCGACGTGCTGTCTGCCACTTGCAGGAGTGGGGGAGGGGGAGGGGCATTGGGACGTGGATGTACAGGCCTCAGAATTGTGTATGTTGAAGTCATGCCCGGCATGTGGCCGGGTCAGTCTCTTCCTATCATGTTTTTGGTGGTACTTTGTACCGTTCATCACAGGCCTTGTGTTGAAGAAATTTCCCACGATGGGCACCTTTTGTCGCTGGGCGCCGGAGAAACGCGGCGCCCGGCATGCGGGCCGAGGATCAAGCGCTGCGGGCGCGCTATAAAACCCTTTCCGCAGCGCGCAACTCTGCAAAATTTCTTCTTCGTGCGGCTGACGTGACAGATATCCCGTGTTGCTTGATTCATCTTTCCAGTGATCTATACCAAGCGTCAGTCACGTCCCAGAACAAAAATATTGCACACCGAAGCCCATACACTTTACGATGGCGCCTGGTCAAGTGGCGCTGTCGTTGGAGCGGTGATCGGACATACCCCCGTCCCCCATGCGTGGAATCAATAGACCCTGGAGATCTCAATATGCTCCCCATCCGCATCGTGGTGGCTTAACGCACAAAAATAACCCGTGTATTTTTGGGCAGCGGAGTACTGCATGCTGGTCTATGCCAAAAGATGATGCTACGTAAGCCTGCAGATGAGCATTTCGCATGTCTGCTCGCTCTGCTCGTGGGCACGGCCGCAGGCTGGCGCGGCGGCCCTCGCTGGCGGCGTCGCCGCACCCCTCTACGAATCGTCGCCGATCTTCTCCAGCTTGCCCATCTCCCGCTTCTCGCCAGACTCCCCTATTATCCTAATCCGGTCCAAGCGAACCTTCTCCCCGTCGCCCTCGCCGTCGACCACGAACATGACCAAGGAGGTAATATTCTGGAATTTGACAAAGCGCAGCTCCAGCTTGGCGGTGCCGGTGCTCGCGTCCCAGTCTTCCGGCTTGATTGCGATCTCCTGCGTGGCCGGGATGTCGTCTGCTTCCTCGAATCCGAGGTTGTAGGCCCTGTTCGTGTAGAGCTTGATGGTGCGTGGCCGCATGGGCACCTCGTCGGCGTCTTCGGAAGGCTGGGGCGGGAACGAGGTGAGGTGGACGGTGTGGACCTTGAGCGTCGACTGGAAGGGGATGTACAGCATGAGCTGCTCGTCCGTGTCGCTCTCGACCCAGTCCGGCTCGCCACCCGCCTTAGCCTTGCCCTTTGCCGCCTCGGCGCCCGAGGGCTTGCTCGTCGCGAACAGCACGCGCGCACCGCCAGCTCCCTCGGTATCCGCGTTCAACAGATCGAGGCCTCGGACATCGACGTGCTCCGTGGCATCACCGTAACCACGCGGCAGGCTAGCGCCAAGCCAGCCGCCGCCAGAGCTGCCGCCGGCGTCGCCGAAGCCGCCCGACGCAGAACCGCCAGCCTCAGCCTCGGCGGCGAGTTTCTTGACAGCCTCGGAAAGCTGGGCGGCGTTGGCGCCTCTTATCCTCGAAACCTCGCGGGTGTTCTTGAAAATCATAAAGGTCGGCATGGCGGTGATGCCGTACGTCTGGGCGACCTGCTGCTGGGTGTCCGTGTTGACCTTGGTGAAGGTAATGACGTTGGGCCGCGAGAGAGAGGCCGACAGCTGCTCGTAGAGCGGAGCTATCGCCTTGCAGGGACCACACCAGTCGGCATAGACTAGGTGCAAGAGGTCAGTGCCGACGGACCAGGCTGAGCGCGGGACCACTACTTACAGTCGACGACGACGATGCGCGAGGACGAGAGCAGCGAGCTGAACTGCTCGGGCGACTCGATATTGACGGTCTTGGACATGCTGGCTGGGGTTGCGGTAGAGAGGCGGGGTATCTGAGGATGGTGGGGGACTTGAGCTGAAGCTCAGGCTGCAACTGGGCTGTCGGCGGCGCTGAGTCAGCGGCGGCCCGCATGTTTGCGCTGTTTGCTGCCGACGGACGGGCCAGCCCGGCCGTAGCACCGCAACTTCCCTCCATCACCGGGAGGGTCATTTCTGACGTCAGTTCCCGTGCCCAAGCTGTATCGAACGCGCAGCCAACTCGCTGTACCGCCGTCGTGCCAGTGAGCGAACTACTGCTCCAATCCGACAAGTACTCGGCTCACTCTTCGCTCAAAGTCTGCTGTTCTATGATGTTGGCTGCCTTCGCAAGTCCTCACCCGCTCCGAGGATAGCCAAGTATCCAGCCATGACGGCGTCATTCGCACTTCCGGTGGTCTGGCACCCTAGCAATCGTCTTGGACTCACGCCTTGGCAACATCACCCCGAGAGACGTATTTCCGCATTTGTATCCGGGGTAGTGGTGTCTTTCTGGGACCGAAGGCTTGCGCGAGCGCCATCCCAGCGGCTTACGGACGGTCGCGTCAATGGCGCTTTTCGTCGATTCTGCCTAGCGTCGCATAACTTATGAGCACTATTGTGTGGACGGTAGGCTATTGAGGCCATGATACAGACGGCGACCTGGGCCTAACAACGGCGAGTCGAAAGCAGCCGGCATGAACCCTTCTGCAACGGCGGATCATTGTTACGTCGAGATCCAACATCAATGCAATTGTGCACGGTCAAGTGACTGTCTAACGAGGAAATGGGCCCAGGACCAGCGCGCGGACGGCGTTCAGGCGGCCATGGCTCCCGCCGACGACCTGGAGACAGGTACCTGGGTCGAAGGAAACTTTCCCGCCAACTCTGGCTCACGTCATGTCTGACACGCTTTTTTCCCCTCGAGGCCCGAGGTTCTGGCTCGGGAGTCTGCACCACCCGCGTGTTTCACGACGACAAGTCCAATCGGCAATTCGCGACCTCCGCCACAGTTCCCACGAGAGGCCGCAGGTGCTCGAGCTTGGAGGCGTTTTCTTAGGGCCCGCTAGCTGCTGCACTGCCACTGGTGGCAGCTAGGATGTTGCCTGCGGACGCTTCTTCAGCTCGTCCGCTTCTGGCACAGGCCTCACAAGCCACACCACCACGACGCCCTCGTATCTGTGCAGCCAGCGGCGGCGCGCTCGGGCAGACTCCGCTGTAGCCTACCACACTACGGCGCGCGGACTGGCAATCCCCCAAGAGCTGGTCGGCCCGGAGCCTAGTTGGCGCGGTGGCAAGCGGGCGCTTTTCCTTTCATCGACGCAGCCTCTCAAATCAGTCTGACCATGCAATTTCCCCATGCTTCCGCCTGGCCCTTGCTCCAGAAGTCCTCGACCTATCACTTATATCCGTCCGCGGAACGGGAGCGCCTTCCCGCGAGCATGTGCGCAGCAGCCCAAAGCTCCTGTAGCTTCACAGTCAGGCCGCCGCCGCCCGACGGGGAACATCCCTACTGCTGCTGACTGCGAACTGTTGCACCATCCTCCTTGCCTATCTGGGCGACTCTACCCCGACGCCACAGCATCGACAACTTCGATCGTACTGTCCAACATTCCCGATCTGGAAGGCGCCGTCGCACCTGGCCCTCTGCTCGAAATTACCGATGAGAATCCGTGCCCGATAACAGAATCGCCCTCTTACACGTGCTACTAGCAAACCCTCAGCCGCGGGTCTTGGCCGTGCCGATCTGCTCAGAGATTAGCACGAGAAAACCCTGAGTCTCAGGATTTGCCCTGCAGCGGTTCGTTTATCCTCTATCTTGCCGATCTGGAGTAGCATCAATTGACACGTGTGCCATCCAAACACCACTGCAAGTGAACAGCAGGCTGCTGACGTTGCCTCCTCCGTCTGCCCCAGGCTCCTTCGTGCACACGCCGAAGCTGTGTAGCCAACCATTTCTTGTGCCGCGGTACCCTAGAAGGCCTCCTGCATGCACAAGTCGAATAAACTTCGACCGTTCTTCCTTCCCGCTCCCCTTCAATTGAGCTGATCTACGGAACAGGCCTTTCGGTAGTGATGGCGCGCTCATCTCCCATCCTTCCATCAGTCTTTCTCTCGTGGCGCATCTGGACCACGCGAGCTGCTTCCTTCTCAAACGCTCGGTCTGTATTGGAACGCGTCATGGGCTTATCGCTATCTCGATCTTCAAGTGAAAAGTAGGCCTGCAGGAAGAGCGCACGCCCTTTTTTCCCGTCTCTTTTTTCTTTAAACGATTCCTCCTCGGTGCGCCACAGCTATGGTACGGGCGGATCTAAGCGCGGATCTTTTTTTGCCTCTTCTTTGCTTTTTCCGCCTATGTGAGGCTGGCTGGCTTGGCTGGTGGCGGCGCCGCCTCCGCGCATCTCATATGCAGGGCAACGATTCGATAGTCACATCTATTTTGCTTTTTCCTTTTCTGCACGAGCCCGCCACGTGCGTATGCATTCCTTCTTTCGCCACCTACTGTCGCGTGGCTATCGGAAAGTGGATTCTCGATCGCTTTTTTTTTTCTTTTGGCGAGATCTCCCATCTAATGGGCCGCCGATTGTGGAGTAGTGGTTGGACGGAGGTTTGATCTGTACGACCGATCATCTGCCCCTGCTTTTTCCCTCTCAACGTTTAAGGGATCGATCTACGCAGGGTCTAGTGGGAGGAGCACATGTGCAATATGCATACCTGCATAATGGCTGGACCCCTCCAATCCCCCCACGAGTCAAGACGGACGGGGAAGGAGGATCCGCATAGATGGTGTTGCGTCCCAAGGATACGGTATGTGGGGCCGCCTGGCTGGTGCTGTGAAGTAGTTGATATGATTTTTCTCCCTCTGTCCTTTGCGTCTGCGGGTAGGGCTCTTCAGGAGATTTACTCCTTAGCTACGCGAGGTTTTGCCACCTCCATGGCGTCTCGTATACCTTGATGAACGGCCGGCATCGGTGGAGCGGAAGACTTTTTTCCCATATTTTTTTTTTCTTCCCTAAAGAAAGATCGTGATACCATCGGAGAACAGGAGATGGTAAGACTATCTCCAGGTCTGCTCCATTCCCACGCAGGTGAATATAGACGTCCGAGGAAACCTGGAAGTTTGGAGTCGGTGTCTAAATATCGTGCTGCTCTAAACAGCGCTCAGTAACTTCATCTTCTCGGCTAGATGCGCGGAAATGCTCATTTTGCACACACTCATTGATGTAGACATGCACTGCTTTCCACTCTACCTCGGCCTAGAAATCGAGCCACATCCACAAAGCACGAACACGCCCTGATATTCACGGCAAAGGTTGATGATGAACGGGTAGGCTTGAGCTGTTGACGTAGGCAAAATTTCCTCATGCCCGAACTTCAAATTATGGAAGCATTTTACAAAGCACGCCTCCGCAGGGGACAAATCGAACGCGAACATATTTGGGTCCTACCCATTCCCATACATTGGCTCCTTGAGATCAAATACTCAGGCCAGGCGGATTCCTTAGTGATCCTTGGAGCGGCTTGAGTAGTGTTATCGACAGAGCTTCAAGGTGTTGGACCAAGGCTGAAGGCAGCACGTTTAAACACAGTTGCCGTGTTCCCACGTTATTTGAGATTACGCCGCGCCAGTCCCACGGTTGACTTATTCCCGTCCGGAAACATTCTTGTCTCTTAGTGTCTCTGGATTTGTTCTGAAATGTTTACCAAAGAAGACTTAGGTGAGGAAGGTAGGGGTCCCCACTAAAAATGAAATAAGCTTATATCTTGGTGAGGAATCTTCTCTGGCCTGAACTCATTCTTCATCGTCATTTCCATTTTCGACCTGTTGTTGATCTGTCAGGTGGGGAATGAATGCAGCCTCCCATGACCTCGAGAATCACTCCCTTCTGTCAGCTCTGTAGCGTATACCCAGATAGGCACAGTGGTTTGAACCCGTGTAATATGTGATAGTCTCCGGTGCTACTCCAGATAGTGCACTCGTACAAGGTACGTAACTTTATTATTACCGCTTGTGCGATGCATGCCTACTCAGGGATATCGAGGAGCAAGAAGACATGCATCGTCGTAAATGAACGGGGAGAAAACGAGAAGCGGAGCAGGTCGGACAAACAAAGCAGACGAACAACCCAACGGGCTGCAAGGAAAAGACATATAATCGTCTACACATATGAGCCTTCTCCACCCGAGCCCGTATAGCCATCCCGGCTCTTGGACACAACAACCACGATGCCCATGATGGCGACAATGAGGACCAAGGCTATGACAGCGAGAATGGGAGCGGGCGAATACGCTCGTCGAGAACGCCGCGTTAGTAGCGGTTGCTCTTCCGCATCGTCGTCTTCGTCGTAATCGCCTTCGTTTCGGGGCCACCTACTGTTCGACTCCGGGATGTGTGAGCCGGGGATGGAATTTGCGGACGGATCAAAAGAGGGGTCATCGTTATGGTGGTGGTGGCCATGATCGTGGGGGTGCGAGTGGCCGGGATCGTGGGAAGAGACATCACCCACGAGCTGCAATTGCTTGTGTCAACCACGGAAAAGAAGCAATTGTGGAGGTAAGAGATGCTTACCCCACCGGAATCGTGCCCGTCAGTCATGGCTGTCGTTGAAGAGCTTCTCGCTCAACACAACAGAGGCGCAGCCCGACACGAGCTTTCGGCTTCGCTGCTCCACCGTACCTCTCCGGGAGAAAATGGGAACGAGGAGCACTAGTGAGAGGTCGTAATTTCCGTGCTCTTTTTTCGACAACGACGAAGTGTTGATCGGCGAGGCGCAGCGAAGAGGAAGGACCCTGCAAGGCAGCAGGATTCTCTTCCTGGGGCGAAACAAATTAGTCGAGCGAGAACCAACAGCACATGGGAGTAGCGAACAAGGCAGCCCCTGCAAACGGATCAATCACTGGCTGCCGGAGACGTGGAGGATGGGGCGAAGTCGAAATAAAATTAAAGCGAGCAGGCGAGATCTTCAAGGGACCGGTCGAGAAACAGGAAACCGCCGCCTTCTTGCCTCATCTTCCCTTTATTTGTGGACCTCTGAACCCAACCGTTGCATCACATGCGTGGCGCCATAGATATGCACTCCGCATTTTTCGGCCTGGCGATGTAGGGTGCTCTAGCCTAGGTTAGACTGCCGCGACCTGCCCCATGACCACTCTTGCTCACTGCGTCATGCACGCCATAGCTGTCAGATAAGAGAAAATCGAAGGTGTGCCGATCAACACGATCTCCACGCGGGGTTTAACATCACAACTACGTCACGACAGCGCCTGTGGCACGCCATTGTGTCTTGACGCCTTTGGAACATCTCTATCGCCAGGATGGTTCAAAGCTGTAATCACGGGCCACTTCCGTCCTCAAGTCGACCTTCCATCCATCCAGCATGTTCCCGACCATGATATTTTTAACAAAGTCCCACTTCTACTTTATATACGGCCCGGGCTCTTCCTATCAGGTAGTGTGCAGAGGGCAACTACCCTCCACATGCTACAACCTCAGCAGGACATGCAAGGCGTTCTGACGACTCCGTACGTCTTCTCTCCGCGTCTCACTCCAGTCAAATCCGTCGCCGCTTCAGCTCTGGCGGCACCGAATATTTCGACATGGGAATTTGATCCAACTTCTTTTCCCGACCTCGCCACCCAGCATTAAAAAAAAAGCAAGGGACAAAAAGAACATCGCTGGACTTGAACTAATAGCCGATGGATCCGCCGCGAATCATCGAGTCTGCGATCGTGACCCAGATCACGTCTTCGCCGGCTGGCTTCTGCTTTCCCATCCTTTGAGCGTAACACAGTTGGTGAGTGCGGGACGGCCCCGGCGAACGGCTATGTGCAAAACAACATGGGAAGCGGAGCGCATCGTGAAGCTGGTTTGCCATTCGTTTAAAACGTGGAAAAAGAAAGAAGTAATACCGGAGTTGAACCAGCTACCTTCGGATCCGCCGGGAGTCTGTTGTGCTGGTAGGACTACCATCTCAGGTAGATTCCAACGCGGAGGCTACTCACCCAACCCCGGACCACTCCCGCTGATCAACACAAGTGTAAATCAGGGACTTTAATGCTAAGATGGAAGAACAAGGAGCGAGCCATTCCAAGTTTTTCAGGTCGCTCCATACAAGGACGACATGCTGCTCTGTCTCATAGTCTCCCTTTTCCACACGAGAAAGACTGAAAGTCATCGATGGGGTTGTGTGATGATATGGCCCGTGCACACATGCACACACACACAGAGTGAGATATTGTTTTTCGAACCAAGCGGTGTGTGCGTTGGTGGCCCGACAGAGGACCCGCGGTAGGCGCGCGGGCCACGGGGAGAGACACCGTGCTATGCAGAGCGCTCGTGAAGACGGGATGCACAAAAAAAAGCATGGACAAGCCAAGTCGGGAGGAAGGGAGGGAGGGACGGAAGCGGAAAGCCGGGGCCTTGGCCCTCTCCGTGTGCACACCGCCAGCGGTGTACCCAGGCGAAGGTGGTCGAGACAAAACTGAAGCGATATTCGATTGCTTCTCGAAGGAGTGGGGGCTCGAGAGGGGTCAAAGGTGCTTGGGCCGCCGAACGAGACCGAGATATGGCCGGTGAGCATCGCGGCGACGCAGAGAGGCTCTTTCGTCGCTGCAACGTCCCATGTGGAGGTTGCGTTTCTGATCCAGGCTCGCCAACCGCAAGATTGCACCAGCACGCCGCGAGGGGGTGGCCCGCCCTCGCAACGGCGGTGGCTTGATCGCGCCTTCTTGCAGCCGAATCGAACTCTCGTCGAAGCGGCCCTGGCCAGGTGGTGTGTCGGGCATTTCCAATATTTGGAGATCGTAGATACGCCAATGTCCGTCAGGCCGCGAATACGCGCGTCATGACCAGGCAGCCACACGGTGGCCTTGCAATATCGCGGGCCAAGAATAGAGGCTGTGGAAATAGAACGCCATGCACAGAGCGCCACTTCATATCAACACCGCAGCGGCAGCATGTGCTGCACAAAACACGTCTGCCTGCACAGCGGGCACTCGGGCTTCTCGCGACACCAGTCCCCGATGCACGTCCAGCAGAAGACATGGCCACACGTCGTCACGCTGGGGTCCTTCATCTCCTCCAGGCACAGCGTGCACTTGCGTTGCTGCGTGCCCGGCATCCACGCCAGGCACTCGGCCTCCGACAAGTCGACCCGCGGCTTCGCCGCCACGGGCGTGTTTGTGCTTTTGGCGATGCGCTTGCTCTGCTCCTCGCCCGACCCGTTGTGGTTCGTATCGAAGAGCAGCGCGTTGTTCGACGCGTAGTCCTGCGCGTTCAGCGACACCTCGACGCCGTGATCCAGCACCGCAGTGCCGCCTGCCGCCGACCCCGCATTTGCAACCATGGTGTTCTGGAGGTGCAGATAGCTCTGCACCGCCAGCTGCAGCACCAGGAGCACCCCCAGCACTTCGTAGCCAACCCGCTGCTCCGAGGGCTCGATGCGCCGCGTGAAGATGTACCGGAGCCCCCACAGCCGTTTGCCAATCTCGTAGTAGGCGCCTGAGAAGTAGAATGTCGCCAGGCTGACGGCGTAGATGGGCGACGGCGACGTGATGGTGTCCAGGTTGTTCAGGATGTACGACTGAACGCGATGCGCGGCACCCGCCTTTTTCCGCGGGAGCTTGCGCAGGTTCGCCTCGAGTTTCGCGCGTATTCTTCGCCTGAAGGCCGGCAGGATCCTGTTAAGCCCGTACGGCAAGAGTATGGTTGTGACGATGTAGCCGCCGCGACGGCAAACGGCGGGCAGGCGCAGGGTGTCATCCTCGACCTGCACAATGTCGCAATATTCCTCGCCGAGCGTGCGATTGCCGACGAACGTCGTCAGTCCGAGGTAGAGGAGTTCGGCAGCAGTCTTGGCCTCGTTCGTGTAGTTGTGCGCGAAGCGGGCTCCTCTGAGCTTGCGGAGGATGGCCGATAGCTGCTCGAGTAGCACGCCTTCGAAATACGAATCCTTCTGGTGCGAGCGGATGATATCAGGCGCCGCGGCGAAGGGATACCGGCTGGATGATGTCATGGTCGTCTGCGTGGGTGGGCGTTGGCGATGAGTGTCGCGGCGAGACGAGAGGTCGTGAGCTGCCCCGAGACCTCGGCATCAAACGCGCCGAGGCTCCACTCCACACGTGTCTGGGCCAATTCGCAGAAGAGCATCAAATCCAGGTATTATTATTAATATAGCGTTCTGTGTGTGGTCTAGAAGCCGAATCACCTTCTACCACTTCTCATATATGTAGCTCGTGAAGCTAAGTCGTATCCAAGCATCGTCTAGCCATTACTCCATGCACAAGAGTCTACGCCTTCTCCCTCCTCTCCCAAACAACCATGGCAGGCCTGAGCGGCTGCGAGAACATGGACTGGAATGCGTCAGCAAATGAGTTGAATCTGTGGAGAAAAGTGAACCTACCGAAAAGTCGGTGCCAACCACGTTGTTCGAGTTGTCAATGTTCCTGAACTTGAACTCGCGCACCAGATTGCCCAGGATCGTCTGCAGCTGCACGTACGCGAATTGCTCGCCAATGCACCTGTGACGACCGGCGCCGAAGGGCAGGTAGGGGCTGTTGGTACCCTTCGACACCATGCCGAAACCATAGTCGATCTGTTCGTCATCGGCCGAATCGTTGCTCGTCGACTTGCCGTCCCAGCGGTGCGGGTCCCAGTGCTGAGGGTTGGGAAAGTGCTCGTCCGACGTGGCCGAAACGCCCGGGGAGGCGAGGAGGACGTGGCCGCTGGGGATCGTGTACGTCTTGCCGTGGTTGGACTCGATCAACATGTCGTTCTTGACCTTGCGCATGATGCTGTGGATCGGGGCGTGGATGCGGAGCGTCTCCTTGACTACCTGCTGGTGGAGAGGCAGTTTCGCAAGATCCTCGTGCTTGAGCGAAGGAAGGTCGGATCCGAGCACCTGTCTCTGCTCTTCGAGCAGCTCCTCGGTGATATCCGGCCGCGAGGCGAGACGAAGCACAATCCAGGAAATGGTAGACGACGAAGAGTGCTGGCCGGCCATGAGAAGCGCAATCATCATGCAAGCAATCTCCCGGTCGGGGAGAGGAGTGCCGTTCTTGTACGTCGAGCCCATCAGGTTCCAGATCATGTCTTCCTCCTCCTTCAGCACCTTGCCCTCCCTTCTGGCCTTGATGATGTCGGTGTAGACCTCAACCATCTTGTTGTGCGCGAAGTCGCGGCGCCTGTTCTGGGGCAGAGGGGCCCAGGGAAGCATGAAGTTGATCGGAGTGAAGCCCATGTCCAGGTCGTGGTACAGATCGGCGAACGAGGCATCGAATTTCTCACGCACCTCCCGGCCCTGCAGCGAGCGCGAGGCGGTGAAGATGGTGATTTCGGCCATGGTCTGCGGCACATCAATGGTGCCGATTTCGCCCTTGAAGTTGGGAGTGCGCTTGACGTAGTCCTGGACCTCGGAGGTGATCAGGTCGACGTAGGAGCGGAGAGCGTCGCTGGTCAGACCGAACTTGACGAACTGCGGCACGAATCAGTATCCTGCACGGACTCAGGCGAAGCGCGGTGG
The DNA here is from genome assembly GCA_009829795.1 of Lasiodiplodia gonubiensis. Lineage (NCBI taxonomy): Eukaryota > Fungi > Ascomycota > Dothideomycetes > Botryosphaeriales > Botryosphaeriaceae > Lasiodiplodia > Lasiodiplodia gonubiensis. Next base: position 435,895 of record RHKH01000012.1, read on the forward strand.
TACCTTCTTCTGCTCCATGAGTTTGGAGTTGGGGCAGTCGTAGACAACATCCTTGCCGAAAACCGGAGTGGTGAGAGGGCTGTAGATCTCCTCGGCATTGACATCCTTGAGCTTGCCGTTCAGGATGAAGTCGTTGCCCTTGGTACCCAGGCAGACGGTGGTCGGCTTGCCGAGCAAAACGAAGGTGAAGACATCGCCGTACTGTTGATGCGCGATCGCGGTCAGCCAAGGCCACGCGAGCCAATCGTAGCCGAACAAGAATACGTACCTTCTGGCGGTTCGAAAAGAAGAACTTGTACGGGTCCATGCCATAGGTGACGGTGCTGCCGATGAACGGCACGAAGTGGAAGACGACGGGAGGCTTCTTCGGGTCCTTGAAAAGAAGCTGCCTCAGGACGTTGAGGAAGATGGACGCGAAGAAGACGACAGCGAAGCCGACGGAGACTTGGGTGGCAGTGGAGGCGGACGAGTACCACTCGGCCGCAGGGCCGGCAAGCTCACCGAGGACACCCATGGCGGAGCGGGGAGGACGTCGTGTTGTCGGGGTGGTGGAGGAGGTGTAGGGAGACGGAGGGCGGCGTAATTATTATCTTGGACGCAGGTACCGATCTGCTAGGCGGTGAAAGGGGCTTCCCAGATGAGATGGCGCCCATCCAACGCCTGGGACGTTTCTCACGCCACGACAGCCGACAAATGCCAGATTTTTCTGTCCTTTGGTTGGCTAAGCTCTGCAAGATGCTGATGTGCGCCGCAAATTTTGAGTTGCGCTGGCGGCGCGCGCAGCTGCTGCGCCGAATTACGAAGCAGCCCATTCGACTGGCTTCCCAATCCCCACCGACAAAACGTTAGCCTCGTACGGTCCGCGCACGACTAAACGACGACCCCGCGGGCGCTGCTTCGTTCGTCTCGTACCATGCCGCCGGCTGGTCCCAGCAAGAATCAGGGTCCATTGCGTCGCTGTTGCTTCGCCACAATAATCCATGGCTGTTGGCTTCGATTGAACAGCAACACGTGTATTTCTCGCGTTAATGGCCAGCTGCGCTCCAACTAATGTACATACAAGAAGTAGAAAGGCATGTAGCTCGCCGTTGCCCATCCGTAGGGGTATCTGACGAACTAACAGCTGACGAAGGCATCGTCCAGTGTTTGGGATCCCTACGGAAAAAAGCAGGAAATGCGGGGGCAAGAGCAAAGGGTGCACAGCCGGCGGACCCCCTTCCATTCTCCCCTCCTAAACGAAAGTACAGAGGGGTACTGCACCCAAAGGCCAGCGCGAGGAACTAGAACAAGGGGTAACTCTGCCTCAGCAATTTTCTTTACGGGGAGCAACATCTGTGGGCAGTGGAAGCTATCGTCCGGACGTGAATGCAGAATCGTTGATTCCGCATTGCCGTCCGGACAATTGCTTCAATTACCCATAACATGAGCGAAATACAAACCCACGCTAGCCTTCGGCGGCAATACCCATATGTAAGCATAACCTAAGACACATGGCAAAAGCCGTGAGCCATGACGCCTCTTCGCCTGAGAAATCAGAAGAGGCAACGCCGCCATCGCTGATTAGGAAGTCTTGCTGCCCGTCAAGAAAGGAAAGTGGTCCCACGAATTCATGACAATGACATCGCTTCAGGCCCCGGGGTACTTGCTCGTCTCATCGTTGCCGAACAGCGTCTCGTCGCCCTTACCGCCCATCTCCATGAATTCCTCTGCGTTTCTGTTTTCCGACGGCGTGTCCTCCTTGTTGGCTTTCTTGGCCTTGCCTGCCTTTGCCGGTGACTTGATTCGCGAGCCGCTGCCATTCTTCTCATAGATCTTGAGCGGCGGGGCATCGCTTGCAAGCTCCACCACTTTGCTGACCTTTACGTCGTTAATGCTGCTCAAAAGCGTTCGCTCGCGTTGGACTTTGCGCTTGGCGAAATCGAGATTGCCCAAAGCTCCCGTCAAGCCATCGGTTGAGTCAATGCTTGCGCTAGGGCCACAGGCGTTGCGGGTCCATGGATGCTCAAGACACTCGTCAATGGTAATGCGCTTGTTGACATCGACGGTCAACATCTTGTCAATCAAATCCAGAGCGGGGTCGCCAACGGAGTCCCAATACGGGCTGGGGTAGTCAAATCTGCCCAGTTTGATCTGTTGAGACAAGGTGTAGGGATTCTCTTGGTTATAAAGCTCGTCGGAGAACGGCGGAAATCCGCAGAGACAAATGTAGAGGACGACGCCGAGGGACCAAACGTCCACGGCACGGGTATAACGGCGGTGGTTAGACGACTCAAGAATCTCGGGGGCAACGTAGCTTGGCGTGCCGCAGAGCGTCGTCGTGAATGACTCCTCTCCGATGATTTTTGCGAGACCAAAGTCGGCAAGTTTGATATTCAGGTTCTTGTCCACCAGGAGGATGTTCTCCGGCTTGATGTCTCGGTGTACGATGTTGCGCTCGTGCTATCGCAAGTGTTAGAAAAAGTTAGTTGCAACAAAGACACAAGAGGGCTTGCTTACCAGATACTTGACTCCTTGGAACAGCTGCACGAAGACCTTTCTTGTCTCTTCCTCACCCAGCTTTTGCTTCATCACGATCCAGTTGAAGAGTTCTCCTTCCGGAGCCAGCTCCAACACAAGGTAAACGCCATCCGCCTCGTCGAACGTGTCTTTGAGGCACAGGAGGGAGGGGTGGCTAACGCTCATCAGGACGGCGATTTCCTGCTGCAGGCCTTCTACCCTCGAGCGTTCAGAAGGACCGCCACGTTTCTCGAACTTCTTGACGGCAAACCGCATCCCACTAGACTTTTCGATGCAGAGGTAGACAGACGCAAAGTGGCCTTTGCCAAGCTGCTCCTGGACGCTGTATTGCTCGCTGAAGCCGTTCGTTGCACGCTGGCTGCGCGGGTAACGGAACATGCACTTGGCTTCGTCGACAATGTGGATTTGGTCACCCTCGTGGAGCTCTCGGCGTTTGTTTCGACCGACGATTGCATCGTTGACGAAGGTCCCATTGGCCGAAAGGTCCTCAAGCACCGCAACGGCGCCACCGCCCTTGTGTTCCAGGAAAAGAAGGCAGTGGCGGTTCGAGACTGCCAGCGAGGACTTGATGACACGATCTAGATCAGACGACCCGTTAACATCACCCACAAATCCCGCATCAGAGGAATAGAATGACGTACCGCACTCGGGATGCCTGCCGATCAGGTACCCACCGGCCGGAATGCCATCGTGCTGCTTCTTCTCTTCATACTTTTCTTCCTGCTTCTCCAGTGACCCCCTCCTCATTACTGCCTTCCCAGATGGTAGAGGTGGCGGGTTAGGTAGAGGGCATGCGCTACGCTTCCTCAGCACCAGAACGTCTCCGAACTTGTCATCCGTGGGCACCAAGTATCCCCAGACGCCTTCGGCTTCCTCATCCTGCACCTCATACCAGGGCCCGGGCGGGTATAGGAATTGCGAGTACGGCTGGGTGTCTGAGGGTGGCGATGACAGACCGTTACGTTGCGAGGTCTCGACGGGTCCTTTGCTCGCCACCTGCGAGATATCATCGGTGCTTCTGGGCGGCGGTGTTGCGGTGCCCTCCTTGGAGACATCGGTCGTGGTAGAGCCACCCTGGGTGATGGGCGAGGGAAAAGCGGCGTTGTGCACCTTCAGCGGCGTCTCAGGGCCCTTGTCAGCAGCGACTTGCTCGGTGCGCGGCTTCTTGTACTCGGTATCTTGCTCGCCGGTGGATTGCTGGTTGCGGGCAGTTAGCGCACGAGGACTGCAAAGCCCAGGCATCGCGACGCACCAGAGCGCGTTTCAATTGACTCTTTTCGGGTTGGGGCGCCATGATGGCAGGCAGCTGGAGCTGTGACTGCCCGTTTCGGATGGCGAAGGACTCGAGATCTGCTCGTGCGCGGGTAGGTGGAGATGCTGTATCGGAAGAAGCGCGGGGCTGTGGACGTAGCGAGGGGAAAATCAAATTAGCTAGGCTAGGCAATAGAATGGAGGAGGATGGCGTTGCAGCCTTGAGAGCTTGTCGGAGCGCGACTGGAAGGCCTCCGCGGCGGTCTTGGCGCGTGGGTGCGACGGGCGGCGGAGCTCCGAAAAGATGGAACCACCGCCTGATTCGCCTGTGACGCAACCCCGCCTACTGCAGGGTCCGCCCACATCGCTTGTGCTCTTCATCAATCGCGATCGCGACGCCCCTCAAGTACTCGCAGATCGAGAAAGATGGCTGCGAGCGCCCCTCTTCCGTTCCCTTTCGTGTCGGCTGAGAGATTTGCGCAGGGGTGCGAGGATCTCGTGGCGCTGGTTGAGCGCTCCGGTCGTGAGCACGACTGGCAACTAACGCCCATGGTATGTCTGCTCACGGCAACAATTGTCCATCACCTTCACGGTTGACGGACGTCATAGCATCAAGGCTCGCCCGGCCTGCGCATTGTCCGCCTTCTCACACACCAATCAATCATCTTTGAAGACGCAGCTCACGAGTCGTTCGACCCTGTCGAGGAAAGTGACGAGGCAAGTCTTGGGCTGTCTATTCGACTATCTCGAGCTTATCGGTGCAGGAGGAATTGCCACCAGCCCAGCATGCAGCGCAATCACCGCGGGTAGAGTTCAGTGTTGTACTGTCTCCCATATATCGCGTCCCGGTTCTTTACTTCAGCCTGCACGATGTGCCCGCTAGTCGCAATGCTGCCGTGGACTACATCCAGGACCTACTTGTCCCTCCGCATTTCAGCGCCCAAATCAAAAGCGTAGGGGTCATGGGCGGTATCAGCATGACTGTAAGTCTCAGGAATGGCAATGATCGGGGTGAAGGGGGAAAGCTGATCGCCAGGAAGAATCATCCGGTGACAGATATGCCCGTATTCTTCGTGCATCCATGCAACACTGCCACGGCTCTCGAAGAAACCGCTTCAACACCGGAGCCTTCTCCGTTGCAGTACATGCTGCAATGGCTCGGGATAGTTGGAGCGTGCGTTGGCTTGCATCTACCAATGGACGTCGCATTACAAGCAGATCGAACCTCTTGAGGGAACCAAGCGTGGAATCGTGCTCCTGCCATTGCAATTAGACTTGACTAATCAGAAGAGAACCGTAACGCCGCCAACTACCTTGTCGGAGGAAGATCTTCCGCTCTCTGTCACAACGCGCTGCAGCATTGTCAGACGCGCCGCCGGGCAGTGATCGGGGAGGTAATTCAATCGGATTCGTCCATCTCCATCTCGGCCTCGTCGTCCTCCTCCTCGTCAGCCGGGGGTTGCTCGATCTTTGTCCGCTTGGCATCGCCGGCCTCCAATTCCTCGTTCTTCCTCTTGGAGCTGTCGACGCTCGCAGGGCTGTCAACTCCGTTCACAGCGGGAGGCACGGGAAGCGATGATGGTGGGTTGTTGAAGATGGATTGCTGGAGAGAAGTCGTAGGAGCAGGAGCCGGGGCTGGCTGGGCAGCTTGGGGCTGGTTGAAGGTGCCGTCGAGCTTCGCAACAAAGTTGGACTTGGTCTTGGCATATTGGATGATCTAGAAATCCAGTCAATAACATTGCTCCCTGTAAATGCGCAACACAAGGTGAAGTTGAGTTCGCACCATCTTTTTGCCATGGAACTCCTTCTCATCGAGGTTTCGCATGGCCTGGGTTGCCTTTGAGATGTCTTGGAAGACAATGTGTGCCTGGCCGCGCATCTTCATCGTCTTCAGCGTGACAATGTCGAGGACGCTGCCATAAGTGCTGAAGAGTAGATAGAGCTCGCGCTTGAGGTCCTTCTTCGGCATCTTGTCGGTGAGGTTCCTGCAGTATAGCCTGAAAGGACTGAGTAATCGTGGTCCTCAAATAGCCATGTCGGTGCCTGTCACTTACGTCTGGTTGGGGGGAGGGCCCGCGGACTTGGACTTGTCAGCCTTTGCGGCGTCGGTCTTTGCACGGCCTGCCATTGCGAGTGACGCGCGTCGTGGATGTTGCGGTTGTTAGATCAGAGGAGGCGACGCGCCGTAGGTAGAAAACGAGAAGTTGCGGGTTTGTGCGAACGCGGTGGAAGAAGATTGGATTTATGCGGCGGGGGTGACGTGAAGTTCTACACCCGCGACGAAGCTATTGTCCTTAACAGTGAAATCAAGAATGCACCGAAGTCTCGCCGAGCGACGGGTCATCAGCCCCCGGTCGCAGCTGCCGCGGCGTCATCAGCCCCCTCCAACGGTGCCCAGCCCACGTTCACTCCCCTACAACCCACCTCCGCAATAGTAGAGAGCTCCTCCTATTGCGGCAACAACCCCCTCAGTTCGACAGCAACGACAATGGCGCCATCCGAAGTCCATCACCTCTTTCATCACCCGGTTCATGACCACTCTTTCACGGCTGATCGCTCCGGTGTTGCTGTCACCCGCGAGAACAACGTCGAGCTCTACGAGCGTTCAGGCGGCAAGTTTCAGCTCAGCGACGTCCTCACCGGCCACGACAAGACCGTAACTGGTGTCGATATTGCGCCCAACAGCGGCAAGATTGTGACTTGCTCTCAGGGTACGTACGCTTCAATTGGGGCCGATGACGCCCCGCCGGCATCCCTGAAGACCAGCCTCAAGACTGACAGCACCTTCCCTTTGCACGCCACACAGACCGTAACGCCTACGTCTGGGAGCCTACAGCCGCGGGATGGAAGCCGACGCTCGTGCTGCTGCGCATCAACCGCGCGGCGACGTGCGTGCGCTGGTCGCCGTCGGAGACCAAGTTCGCAGTGGGCAGCGGCGCGCGCGTTATCGCCGTGTGCTACTTCGAGGAGGAGAATGACTGGTGGGTGTCGAAGCACCTGAAGAAGCCCATCCGTAGCACCATCACCTCCGTCGCCTGGCACCCCAACAGCGTGCTGCTCGCCGCCGGCTCCGCTGACGGCCACGCCCGCGTCTTCTCCGCCTTCATCAAGGGCGTCGACCAGAAGCCCGAGCCCAGTGCTTGGGGTGAGCGCCTCCCTTTCAACACCGTCTGCGGCGAATTCCTCAATAACACCACCGGCTGGGTCCACGGCGTCTCCTTCAGCCCCTCCGGCTCCGCCCTCGCCTTCGCCGCCCACGACAGCAGTGTCACCGTCGTTTACCCCTCTGCTCCCGATGCCCCGCCCAAGGCTGTGTTGAACATCAGCACTCAGCTGCTGCCGTTTGTGTCACTACAGTGGACCACTGAGGACACCCTTATCGCGGCCGGCTACGACTGCGAGCTCTACCGTTTCCAGGGCAACGAGGGTGGGTGGCAGTTGGTTGGAGCCCTGGAGACGAAGGTCGAGGCGGCCGGCGGCGGCGAACAGGAGGAGAGTGCCAGAAACATGTTCAGGCAGATGGACCTGAAGGGCAAGGTCAAGGATGACACGAAGCTGCACTCGACGCACCAGAACACGGTTCTGATGATGCGCAGCTACCAGGAGGCTGGCGGCCAGATTTCTAAGATCAGCACCAGCGGTGTTGACGGGAGAGTTGTTGTCTGGGATGTTTAGATGGCAGATACCCATCGGGTTAGGCGCGATATCATATGCAGAAACACGAGAAAATCCGAAAATCCCTTGAAAGTCATGGCCACGTGTCGGTGAAGTTATGGGATGAGATATCAGAAAGAACAGCGTAAACTCTCGATTCGTATCCTCGTGCGCTCTACGTACTACGCACGCAAGCACTATTTAACGACCCCTAATGTCTGCAGACGAAGGAATTTCATGCATAGACCGAGATAGGCCACATGATCGCGTAAGAATAGACGTAGCCTACCACCTCCTAGAGATGTCGAATCCAATAACGTCCTCTGCGTTTCCCTACTGCACAACCCAAGCCAAGAAGCACAAGGTAACCTCCAAACCCGAGAGGAGAGCCGGTACAAGCCTTCCCCTTTGTAATCCTTAGAACGCCGGCGCTATACTTTTGATACACTTTTGTACACAATCTTATCCCGATATGGACGACTGGTGAGTAAACGGTAGAAACTGGTGCAAGTGAGGCTTAGGCGATGTTACCCGCCAGCCCGAGGAAGAGCGCTTGCGCGGCCAGCTGGAGAGTCCAGATGCCCACCTTCTTGAAGCGGCGTGCACGCATCTGACGATCGTCGTTGATGTCGCGGGCAAAGGCTTCGTAAAGCTACATGAGGTATCAGTGACACAGTAGTAGTAACAAAGAGGGGTCCACGAACCTCGCGGGAAAGATCGTCCATCAGACCACTGTCGTAGATGGTCCAAGAACCGTCAAACTCGCCGGCGCGCTTGACGACGCGGCAGTTGACGGGAATGAACGTCCTTTTCGAGTTTATGTACGCCACAATGGGGCGAATAAGGGCGTTGTTGACGTAGGAAATATCGTTGGTGAAGAGTGGCACTGCGGCGCGGACATCGTTGAACTGAACACGCATGTCCATGACGAGGAATCTCTTGTCATCTTCACTCCTAGCCTCCGAGAAGTCATCTTCAGATGTATGATTTCTGGACACCGTTCCGTGGAAGTCGCCACCAAATCGATTACCATGAGCCGTGACAGTGGCCTCCATGCGGTCGTAAAAATCGGACATGACTTTTGCGATGCCCTCTTCATTGTCCGCAGGGAACATGATGTCAGCGACAATATCCACGTTTCCTTCGTGGATCCAGCCAAAGGGCCCTTCAACGCCACGATTGAGGTGGTCAATGCTGAGTCCGTCAATCCTGATACGGCTGTGCTTCTTCCATTGATTAGGGCCACCTTCGGAGCTATCAACCAGCTGCCCACTGGCGTAATTGTGCGTCTGCCGGGGATGGATAGTAAAGAGAGAGTTGTCAATTGAGCCAGACATGTTGTTCGCGGATAGGAAATCGTAGAAGAGCCATTGCTTCCTCAGCTGAGGCAGGTCACAGGAGTAGATACTGACTGGGAATGGCCTGAATCCATCCGGTTGGTAGACAGTTACGAGCAAGTCTTCCATCTTGAAAGAGTCCAGCTCAAAGTCGCCAGGCTGGTGGTCGTGCTTGTACGACCTCGGATCGATATACTCATCTGGAGTAATCAGGTGAGTTCGATCAACGACGCCGCGAATCCCTTTGATTTCAACGTCTCGCAGAAGTCCCTTTCCGTTGAACCATTTTGTGAACGACAAGGTCACGTTGACTGTGTTGATGGTAAGGTCGAATTGGGTGTAGTTCCCGTCGTCTTCTCGAGCGACCGAGCCGTCGGTACTGGAATCCTTTGTCACAGCTACGGCTGCGGCGGCGGCTGCCGATTCTCGAGAGCCTTTGCTGACATTGCCTTGACCTTGACCCGGCCGCCTGGACACAAAGACGTTTTTGAATGTGATGACACCATCTCCCCATTTTGGAATAATAGCAGACTCGAAAACGACATGAACACCAGAAGATTTGGTGAGGTAGTTTCCTACAGTCCGAGCCAATGTCTCTTGCGCGAAGACCGTGTTCACCAGAAAGATGCACATGGAGAAGAATGTAGTCGTACCAACAATAATCCAGGCGAGGTGGCCTAAGAGGATCCAGGAAAAAAAAGCACTAATATCGTCCATGTTGAATTTCCGTCCACTTCTAATAGAGAACCATTTGAAATGGACCTTGAACCGAGACCATGCGCCATTAGCGGCGGCGAGTAGCTCCTCCTTCGTGGGCCGGTGTGGAAGGTGGGGAAGCCGGTCCATGAAATTCTTCCCAGCGCCTGCACCAGCGGCAGCATTCGCGGAATCGGTCGCCTTGTCAAGCTCCGGGGAGTTGGACACTTCAGACTTTGCGGGAGAAGCGTTTGTGGTCGCGCGCGTGGTTGGGCCATTACTCGCCGAGCTCTTGTTTCGTCTGTTCAGGATTCCTCGCCGCCTTCGAGTTGTAGTATGTGCGGATCGGTTCCATGCCGTAGCTGCGCACTGAAACGTGATGCCGCCGGCTTGCGGCCTTCGTGGTGCGGTAAGGAAGCTGCTCGACGGGCATCTGAGACCTAGCAATGACGTCGTGGTGATGTGTGGTGAGCTTGAAGGCGCGAATAATGATTGAAGCGCAGGGCGCGTTGACCGTGAAAATTGGCGGCCGATGGGTGCCGACGCAAGTAAGCTCTCGCCCACGCGGCGTGCAGCGTAGAGCGGGCGCATGGGCAGGTCGACAACAGACAGCAAGGTTCCTCCGCCGACCCGAGCGGCTACATGGCGACTCATTGTTGCTATGCCGAGAGCATGACGGAGGGCGCTAGATGCCGTTAGAGGAAGAATGCAGGGCAAACGCGCAGTGAGGAAGGCGGAGAACGAGTTGGCTGGCTCTGTGGGAGCATGGAAGAGGAAGACAGGATGACGCTCGTGCTCGAAAACTGGAAGCGCGCGACGGCGATCGGCCTGTCGGGACGCGCTCGGGCCACAGAGCCCCCGAGAATTTGCTGGGCGCCGGGCGGCAAGGCTTCACTTCCGCCGTCAAAAATTCCTCGCCCAGCTTTGCCCAACACCAGACTTGCCCAGGATGCCTGCTCCGACCGCGCTGCTGCGCAAGCCTGACGAGCTTGCCGAGGAAACTGCCATGACTGACGTCCCTCAAGGCAAGTGATCCGTGATTTTGTGCAATAGTAGCATGCTTCTAATATCCTGCGCAGAAGACGGAGTGCTGCTTGATGTCAATGCTACCGCCGAGATCGAACCTGTGCCCACAGCCGGCCCGTCCGAGGAGAGCATGCAAGTCGACACCGAAGGTCGCCCTCACTTTGCGCCCGCCAAAGACATCCCGCTGTCCATGCGCATCGAGACGCGCAAGGTGCCCATTCCGCCGCACCGCATGACCCCGCTCAAGGCTTCCTGGCCCAAGATCTACCCACCGCTCGTCGAGCATCTTAAACTGCAGGTGCGCATGAACATCAAGAATAAAGCCGTCGAGCTTCGCACGTCGAGAGCCACCACCGATACGGGCGCTCTGCAGAAGGGAGAAGACTTCGTCAAGGCCTTCAGCTTGGGCTTTGATGTTGACGACGCCATCGCTCTCCTGAGATTGGACGACCTCTACATTGAAACTTTCGAGATCAAGGACGTCAAGACCCTGAACGGAGACCACCTGAGCAGAGCCATTGGCCGTATTGCCGGCAAGGACGGCAAGACCAAGTTCGCCATCGAGAACGCCTCCCGGACGAGAATCGTCCTGGCCGACCAGAAGATCCACATTCTTGGCGGCTTCAAGAACATACATGTTGCAAGAGAGGCCGTCGTCTCCCTTATCCTGGGTGCGCCGCCGGGCAAGGTCTACGGAAACCTGCGCACTGTCGCTTCCAGGATGAAGGAAAGGTTCTGATCTAGTGATGACTCAAATCGAGCATTGGGCGGCGTTCGTGACGGTGATCTTTGCGGATTTCGAAAAGGGCGTTGGGACGGTTACGGATACCATTATGGTTATGACCTTACAGATTTCACAAAATTTCAATGCGAGAGCCTTTCTCCTCAGTGTCACCCTTGTGTTTGCTTGTCTGTCTGAGCCGCACGTCTCTCGGAATGCTGGAGAGTGAGTTCCGAACAGGAGTGTGGGTCTGCCCCGTTCCATTACCTTGCATTCCACCAACCAAATTCGTGATTTTATCCAGCAACAAGGGCTAGTGGGCTGAATATAAGGTACTCGCTGGCCAAACCATACCTGGCCTCAATAGAAATCCTCTTGAAAGTCCGAAAGGGGTAGCATCGCTGTGGAACGAACTCAATTTGGAAAGAATAAGCTGCTCAAGGTTCCTGCTCTCAACTTTAACGAATAACCATGACCTTCCCCTGCGTGTCGGTCTCCTGATCCAGGTTGTGAATCGACGTCGCTTCATCGTTTCCGTCTTTGGGTTTCATCTTCGAATTAGTCCATATGATCGGAGATATTCTTCGCGAGTATTGAATCCTCGATGGTTTGTCCGACCAGATCAGATGCAGAAGAGCTTCGTTTGGGTTGTTTAGGATCCACGGATATACCTAGCTCTTTGGCATAGGCAGCTTCTGAAGAGCAATGGTACTTTTCAGGTCTTCCCAATTCACGGTAAACGTATGCTAGTAGCTCGATAGTTCCTACACTGATTCGTGTCTCCGTATTGCTCGCATTTCCTCCGCTATTTGTCTCGGGTTGCCCAGACACACGCACCTCTGCTTCAAAGTCAACCAGCTCGTCAACCGGCTTGTTCCCGTGCCCTAGCGCGTTCAAGCAGAACTCAAATGCCCTCAATATGTGCCACTTCCCAACAGGTTCACTTCTCGGACGGTCATACCAGGCGATGCTAATATTTTGGACACCTGCATGGAATAGCTCGAAAACCATAGTGTCCCAAGTCTTCTCCTTCAGCTTATGCTTGATCCTAGTCTTAGGATTGCCGCGAGCTTATACGTCTAACGCAAGTGGTCAAACCCAAAGTTCTTGAAGTTGCCGGTGCCAATGTTCAGATACCATGTTGGCTGAACATTGGGGTGCATATGGTTCCTCTCAAAGTAATTGATAAGAGCAAGCGCGTCAGCGAGGATCCTGTTCGAGCCTGGTCCTGGTGAGACATTTTCTAGAATCCCTCGTGGAGGCTGAAAATGATGAGCGCGGGTCTCGCTTCCGCTTTGAAACTCAATTCTTACGGCGAGCCGCTTCGAGTCAGACTACTGCTCGAGCTTGCTAAGATTATCCAGGAGAGCACACGGAGTTGGCTGGGCACTACGACCTCTCTTCTTTATTTCCACCACAATACTATATGACTGTCGGAGTTTGAGACCCCTACTAACTGATATTGAGTCCCTCCCAATCCTTCTTGTTGTTGTTCCGTCCAGTGGACCGGAACGCTCTGTTTGCGGCAGATTAAATTTCCTGCGCCCATTTGAGACTCTGTCCGCACCGTTCCCTACCGTCTGTGAGCTTGCAGCTTTGGACCCAAGACGTCGGTTGATTATCGATTTCTGCGTTTTAGGCTCCACCGTCCTCCATCTTCTATTCTATGAGCTCATCATGACACGCCGTAGTAGCTTCGCGCCGTTTACTACTTAGGAAGAGCCCTGGAGGATACGACCACAGAAATCAAGCGTAACTGCCAAGTGTACACAAAACTAATTGCTCGACAAGCTTTCTGGTAGTAAATATGGTATTCTGAAGCGAACAGATCAGGATACATGTGTGCTCCTCTGCATTTGTAGTGATACCTGTTGTAACGCTGATTGGTTGGCATGGTGAGACTCGCCCAATGGGTTGGTTCCTATAAGGCTTTTCTCGGGGTTGGATAGAGAATGGCGTACACAGCACAAGTATTGCCTGGAGCCCGGCATTGACCAAGTCCCGCATGGAGGAACCTCAGTTCAAGACTTGGCGGATTCCTGCAGACTTCATCACCCTTATGATTAATCGTGCAATTTTTTTCTGGGGTCATCTGTGGCTATCGTATTCATTGTTCCCTCAAGTGTGCGGTAGGGTAGCTTGGTCAGAGCCTCACAAAGTCTGACGATTGTCCGGAAAATGGCGCTACGCTGGAGTGTCATGATGGCAGGATCGGACTTAGGGGATGGTAGAAGACGTAATTCAGCCTCCTCATTTCGTAAGCGGTGTCCAGGGCTTAGAGGGCACCCAGCCCTGTTAGTGGCCACTCCGGAAAGGGAATTCGACGTACATCCACCAAGAGTCTGGTGCATCCTCAAAATGCAACCCTTCTCTCCCTTCTCAGCTGCAATAGAGTCTCGCATGTCTGACTGCTGTTCGGTCCGACAGTTCAAGGTGGCTGGTCATAACGTTATCGCCCCTTAGGACTTTAACCCCCGCCCTTGTCTGCCCCTAGGGTCGTTTTGAGCTCGCTGAAAGAACCGGAGGGGCGCTCATCCAAAGTCTGCCCTGAATCCGCTGATCTGGGCAACCCTTCCTGGGTCGCAATTCATTTGCAAATAAGTAATAGAACATTCCGTGACTACCATCGTCCTACTCACTAATATTTAGTACATACTATAGACGGGGCTCCGCAAGGGGTTACCACTCAAAATGCCTTTAAAGAGGCGATATATCTACTACCCGGTATTTTATTTCTTATAAATAGAATAGTTTTACCGGATATCTCTTCTCAAGGGGGAATTTAAGGGCTGAAGAATTTAGGTTCGACAAGTTAACTATTTCTAAGCCATACTATGCAAAAAGTATTTTAATAGTATAAGTGGTAAGGACAACTGTCTGCCTTGCCACTTTAGTTGTGTTGAAACGGCTGGGTGGCGTAGCTTTTACTCCCGCTGAATTTTATCTAATGGGTTCGTGGGTAATTACCGACTTTACTACATAGCACGTTACTGTGAAGCTGGCTGCCGTAGGGACCTCTCCTTAGGCGCTTGCGCTTAGTTAAATAGATCGCATAGAGATTGTATTCTGCTATTTACCGGTCTTTTATAGACCTGCATGCTGATTGCTGGCTAGTTTGCCTGGAATTAACTGGAAGCTTGCCGGTGTTCGGGTTGGTTTTCTATTGATTTAGCCTCAATTTCACGCGAGGATCTATGACTTGACTCGTCTGCAGACATTTCATCAGCCCGAAAAGTCGGGTGGAGCAAAAATAGTTTGGGTTGAAATATTGCTCCAAAAGTCCTCATAGTCATCTCGTCTTTATCCCTAAATTTCTAAACGAAGTACCATAATAAGCCTAATCTAACCTACGCCACCCCTGTCCTCTTTCTCTTCCCTACCGCCACTACCGCTAACTCCGCTATCAGCTTCCGCGGCCACAGTTCCACAATCCCCCCACCTCCATCCTTCCCGAGCAACCGCCGCTCTCAATGTGGAATCTACCTGACTATCTGGTGAAGAAATCGGGATCAAGCGAGGGTGAATCTATTGTTATATCGGAGCGGCCGAGACCCTGGCAACGGGGAAGCGAAAGTGGAGTTCCCGCGATTGGTTCGGCTCAGAGCGCCGATTGACACGCGGAACTGTCAAAGGATACGAGTTCCCTCGTGGACAGGCTACTGGTTGCTTTGCTTAAGCTGTAACGTCTGTTGATTGAAGCATGGTACACAACACTGTTGACGACACACCAGCGCCCGATCGCCATTTCTCTCTACTGACCAGCATTAATGGCGTCGGAAGGATTGTTTAAACTTTGCAGACCTCGTGCATGGTCGGATGGATTACACGGACAACGCCCCCTCGAGTGAACGTAATGGGTGCGGGTTCTCCTCGGTTGCAAAAAAGCGTGACAAATACGCCAACATGGGCGCTGGGGATGATGGTCAAAGTGCTGATCACTCCCCAATGATCAAGCCACAGCCTGGATACTCCAGCCAATCACTGGGCACGGCCTCGATTTCCTGAAGACATCAACCGACGAAGCAAATGTGGTGCCATTCTCTCTCAATCTCCGGAAGTGATTGATTAACTCCGTCTTAACATCGGGCCTTTTCGAGTACGACCTGCGTGAAGAAATGCGCATTATTTTTCATTCCTTCCCTTTTCTGGCCTACACGGATAGAGTCACTGACACCATCAAGCCACCCCGAAAAAGCTAACGATAAGCTCAGCGCGGTGACTCGGGTGCAGCACTTTTCGTATCAACGCTTTGACAAACTTCAGATCGAGCAGCCGCAAAAGACGATACAGGAGAAAGAACATGAAGTGGTGGCTGCATAAACATGGGCGATTCACAAGTAACCAATTTAGGATGGAACCCAAGGTTTCAAGTGTAGTAGTCGCGGGGGGTTTTCTGGTAATATAAGGAGTATTCTTCTACCCGCCTTAACAGTACTCGTTTTAGGACAGGTACGATCCGAAACTAGGCCACTGAGCAAGATCAAACGGAAAGCCACTGTGAAGAGGTACACAATCCAATCTCCGAAGGTCTTCCATTCATTTCCCCCAGCTACCTGCGCTAAGTACTATCTAATGGACTACCTATAACCTACTCCACAGCTGAGCAGAGTAACCGTTGCTTTCCCCCAATTGCTTCATCTCTCGCCTCCCCTTATTTTATCTAACAAAAGACAAAACTTTCATGCCAGTCTTAGCCAACAAGGGGATGTGCATGTACAGAAGCGGAGGCAGACATAATAAGAAAAGAAGAGGTCATCACCGAAAAGCACTTAAGGAAGATCCCGAGATCGAAATGCCGGTCTTTGTTGGGTGTGAAGAAGAGAGTCGTAACGGGTCGTGGTACTCATCGAACTGTGGGAAAACCAAGCAGAACGCGTAAAGGGTATATAGCCGACCAGCAGAGACAAATCTGCTTGAAAACACAAGCAAAATGAAACGAACAAAAAAAAAAAAAAAAAAA
>RHKH01000012.1:461599-491201 GCA_009829795.1 Lasiodiplodia gonubiensis
CGCGCTGGTGCGCTTCGAGTTCGAGGCCGGCCACGGCCAGGAGGGCACCAAGATCCTAATGGTCGAGTGGGAGGACGACGACGCGACGCGCAGCAACCGCGGCGACTGGCACATCTCGTGGGAGGGCAAGAGCACCGTACTGCCCGCCGATGACCAGACGAGCAGCGACGTCAACCGCCTATATTTCCTGCTGCCGCCCGGCGTACCCGTCCCGCCCACCATCACCCTCACCCACCGCCCGGCCGACGCATCTAAGCCCGCCGTCACCTGGCGCACCAACTCGCTGCCCGCCATCTTCCCTCCGGAGCTGGGCGCCACCGCGCGACAGGCGGGCAAGAAGGGCGTGCTGCACACCATCTGGGCAAAGCGCCGGCTGCAGGCGCTGCAGAAGGAGATCGATGCCGAGGCGCGCACCAACGTCGAGGGCATCGCCTTCGTCATGGCCATGCAGGAGAAGGAATGGATCGAGCAGAACTTCGGCGTATCGTCGCGGCCCAGCATCAGCCTGCCTAAGAACGACAACCCGGCCAGCCCGAGCAGCCCGCGGTCCCCCGGAGGTGGCCGCCTGATGGATAAGCTGAAGGGACTGAAGATCGGGACGAGCGAGAAGGAGCTGGCAACGCGCGAGGGCAGCGCCAGGAACGAGGGCCCGGCGCCCG
The DNA here is from genome assembly GCA_009829795.1 of Lasiodiplodia gonubiensis. Lineage (NCBI taxonomy): Eukaryota > Fungi > Ascomycota > Dothideomycetes > Botryosphaeriales > Botryosphaeriaceae > Lasiodiplodia > Lasiodiplodia gonubiensis. Next base: position 462,259 of record RHKH01000012.1, read on the forward strand.
CTGGCCCGCTGTCGCCCGAGTCGTCAGACGTGGCCGTGTCGTCGTTCGCTGCGTTCAAGGAGAATCCCGCCGTGCTGGCCGCGAAACCAGCGCAAAACCAGCCGGCACACGACGCGCCGCGGAGGGTTGCTGCTGCGGTGCCGCCACCAGAAATCCTCGCGCAGCAGCAGCAGCAGCAGGCGGCGGGCATGGGCTCGCTGAACGCGTTTGCTGGGGGATTCACGGTGCCGGCAGGGCCGCCGGCGGAGGACGACGACCACGAAGACGACTTATTCGCCCTGCCCATCAGCCCGCGCAGCCCGGACATGTCCAAGAGTCCGTTCTCGTTCGCGGCGAGCGATACAGTGAAGTACGCGAAAGACCAGAAGGCCTCGTGACGAAGAGAGATGAGGGCAATGCGATCATCGGAGGGCGGGCGTTGGGAGCGCACTGGCGGGTAGCTACATATACCATTCTCGGGACTGTGTCGATGTCCACGTAGGCTTCAAATGGATACCTTTTTTCGTTTCTCCCCGGCGGGCTGAGCTGCACAGCGCCAACGTGAGGCAGTTCGGAAGATTGCGCGGCGGGCAAGGGAGCTGCGGCTTGGGCCCCCCCCGCGAGTCCGTGCGGCTCTGCTGCAACTTCGAGCTTTGCCGCCATCTTCGAGTCGCCCCGGCCAACGCCCCGACATCACCCTCGCCGTCCCTCCAACCTCGCAACCTCAGCATCCGCGCCCTCGCCCTTGCATCCTTTTCATCGCGCGCCACTCTCCGACGCTCTGCGCACAGCCGGACGCCATGGCGGACCTGAACTTCCTTGACGGCGAGGAGTACGCCGAGCTCAAGAAGTTGAATCTCGAAGTCGTAGGTCCCTCCCTCCGGCCCCCGCATCGCACTGGAAGCGCCGGTGAGCTGAATTTAGTGCTGGTGCCTGCAGCTTGACAACTTCGACGACTTCGAGACATGGGAGAAGCTCGTCCGCTCCGCCGAAGGCCTCGAGGGAGGCTTGAACCGCAACTCGAGCCCCAACGCCATCGCCGCGACCCGCGCCATCTACGACCGCTTCCTCGCTCGCTTCCCGCTCTTCTTTGGATACTGGAAGAAGTATGCCGACCTGGAGTTCTCGATCGCCGGCACCGAGGCCGCCGAGATGGTCTACGAGCGCGGCGTTGCCAGCATTGCCAGCTCCGTCGACCTGTGGGCCAACTACTGCGGCTTCAAGGTCGAGACCAATCACGACTCCGACGTGATTCGAGAGTAAGTATCATCGGCTGGCCTTTCCTTCCCCGTACTCAACATTCAGCTCCCGCGGCCGTTTCGCCGGCCTTGTGCCGACTGCCGACCTCCGGTCATCCTCCCATTCCTCCTCGGCCTGGGCGTAGCTTGGAGCTTGGTGAGACCTCAGTGCCAACCTCGACGACTGTGTTGCGACCTCTCACGCTGTGTCATCAGACGCTTTCCTTGCCTTGTCTTTGGAAACTGCCGCGAGTGGCAGCTGAGCAGAAGCATTCCCTCCACCGATCTCGCATGAATTTGGATCACCCTAACCGTGCTCTCGAAAACTCACACTGAACTTGTTTGCTGCCCTACCCGCTCCGTCTTTCCCCGTGTACATTCGGCGCGGAGCAAGCTGACCCTCTTTCCCAGACTCTTCGAGCGCGGCGCCGCATGCGTCGGCTTAGACTTCCTCGCCCATCCCTTCTGGGACAAGTACTTGGAGTTTGAAGAACGCCTGGAGTCCGTCGACAGGATTTTCGCCATCCTCCAGCGCATCATCGCCATCCCGATGCATCAGTATGCCCGTTATTTCGAGCGCTTCCGCCAACTTGCCCAGACTCGCCCCGTCACCGAGCTCGTTCCTACCGACATGCTCACCCAATTCCGCAGCGAGCTCATGATGGACCCAGCCTCAAGCGCCAAGACCGAAATTGAAGTCGAACGTGACTTGCGCGCCCGGATCGATGCCTATCATCTGGAGATCTTCCACAAGACCCAGACGGAAACGACTCGGCGCTGGACCTATGAGCAGGAGATCAAGCGCCCGTACTTCCACGTCACCGAACTTGATGAGGCCCAGTTGCTCAACTGGGACAAGTACCTGGACTTCGAGGAGGCTGAGGGTGGCTTTGAGCGGACCCAGTTCTTGTACGAAAGGTGCCTTGTCACCTGCGCGTATGAGGACAAGTTTTGGCTGCGTTATGCCCGTTGGATGAACAAGCAGGAGAGCCACCAGGAGGAGTCGCGCAATATCTACATGCGTGCTAGTTGTTTGTATGTCCCCATTGCCCGTCCGACCGTCCGGCTTCATTACGCCCTCTTCGAGGAAATGTCTGGCCGCGTCGACATTGCGCACGCGATACACGAGGCAATCTTGTTCAACCTCCCCGGGCATGTTGAAACGGTTGTATCTTGGGCAAACCTTGCCAAGCGGCAGGATGGTGTTGATGCTGCCATCAAGGTCTACCGGGAGCAGGTCGAATCACCCGAGACCAGCAACAGCGCCAAGGGCGCACTTGTCGCCAAATGGGCAGGACTGCTCTGGAAGTCCAAGAGAGATGCTGCGGGCGCGCGCCAGCTCTTCCAGAGCAATTCCCAGGCTTACCTCGGTGTCCGTGAGTTCTGGGAGGATTATCTCAAGTTCGAGATGGCGCAACCGACCACCGACGCGACGCAGCCGGAGCAGACCGAGACGATCAGGCAGGTCCACAATATGATTTCTCAGAAGAGCAAGCTATCACAAGAAGAGATCAGGCAGCTCACGTACGACTTCATGATTTATCTTATGGAGAATGGCGATGAGAACATGGCCAAGGAGTTCTTCCGCCTAGACCAAGTTGCCGAGGGAGCCGGTCCATCGCTTCTAGGGAGTTCCACCCACGCTGCAGCGAGTCAGAAGGAGGATGCTGTTCCTGAGCTCATGGGCGTCTTCGGCAAGCAACAACAGCTGACGTTGAACAGCTTGGTGAGACCTGATCCTCAATCCTATATTGTTAGTCACTGAGGATTCTAACGACCCACAGGCCCTCCGATAGAGCGTGGTTTTTTCTTTTCTTTTTCTTTCTTTTGGGGGGTCTGCTATCAACACGTCGTAGTCTTCGCGACCTTTTCTCACCCGAGGTTGTTCTAAGCGTGTTTCCCCCTTTTCTACCCTCAAATCGAGCACAGCGCCGACTCGCAAATCTACACGAGTCTGCAAATAAGTCATACGCTTTGATACCATCGAACCACTCCAGCAACCCACAACCATGGACGACGGCGTTCTTCAAAAATGGCTTTCGTGAAACGGCTTCTTGCATCCTTCTTGTTTTCATCGCTCGTTTGGCTTGTCGATTCCCCTTGCTTTCTTCAAACCGGAGTAAAAGAGAAAATGCATGAAGAGACTTGCGTCTTTTCAATTTGGGTGGATTCGATGGTTGGTTGCCCTTTCGTCTTGTTTCCAACTTCCCCACATCCTCTTCGTTGATCGGACAGAGGAGTCGGCTTTGGCGTAGACGTCCTCATGGAGGGCCGAAAGGCTTTATTTGACTGCTTTATGAAGATTTCGCCTTGCATGTGTGCATGAGATCCGAGGCAGATGAACATTCGAAGACAATGCCCAATGGAGCGAGTGGCTTTTTTTTTAATAAGAAAATAAATAAAAAAGCTACCTTGCTTCCTTGAGTAGGGTAGGAAATGTACCAAATGTGAAAAAGTTAGACTGGGAAATCGGAGATGATAGCATCAAGCAATGAGAGAAGAAAAAAAGTGTTGGCATCGTTTGAACCTTGGAACCCCGGTGGTGCGCTCGGATTGGAAGCGGCAATTTAATGAATGTGATGATGCTGGCATTATTTCATGGAATTAATCCAAGATATAGCTATTAGCTCTGGGTACTGAACTCCATTAGCCACCTGTCATTCAGGTGAAACGGCTTAAAGACACATTCGGCCCAAAGACCTCGATTCACTGGACTTCATCTGCTGTCTGGCCTCCTAGTACATTTCGAGCCGTAGAGTGGCTTTGGTAATACGGTCAGATGAGTTGTCCGTCAAGTATTGATCCAGCAGCGTGCATGCACTGTTTGCTTCCATGTGGCTAGGTTAGCCTCCAGCTTCGCAACCAGTGTTTTATACAAATGTAGGCCTGGAACGGGTGAGGGAGGGCTAGAGAACGCCATCGCATTTATCAAGCAGACAGGCCGTCACTCATAGTGCCGGATGCTGGGAGAATAGAAAGTCGACGGTTGGCCATGGACGATGCAGTCTCGATAATATATTCTAAGACGGAGGGTGAGGTGTGTGAATGTAGAGCCACACTGTTCATCTCCGGGTTCATGATATTTACAGCATCCCTGCCGAGGAGGAATTTGAGTATGAAGGGTTCCTTGAGCTCTATGGATGTTCAAGTGATAGTAAACTCCTAACACCTATACCGTGCCGACCCATCGCCTCGCAACGGCCTAAATGCTGGCAGTCTCCTCGGCTTCGATCTCAACCCCCTCTACAGGACCCATGTCCTCCTCACCAGATCCGGGAGTCCCGATTTTCGTATTGTTCTCCGCCACGGCATGGGCCCCCTCCGCCTCATCCTCCGTGACTGCACCACTCGCCACCTTGCTTGCATTTCCACTCTCCAGCCTCTCCTTTTCTTCCTCCATGGTCTCCGCCGCCTCCCAATCATCAACCGCCTCCTCGACCGCCTTCTTCTTGTTTTTCTCTCTGCTCTCCTTACTCTTGTTACTTAGGCTCAATACGGTAAAGCTGTTCGAACCAGCCCTTGTAGTCTGCTGCGGACGCATCCTTGCTGGCGCTGCCGCTTTGGCTGCGACCTGACTCCACCCACCATTGGCGGCGCTGTCCATCTCGCGACGGAGAATGTTCAGGCTGGCGTCCAGCCGACAGAACTGGATACTTCCAAGGGCGTGTGAGCGGATCTCGCGGGCGAGGCCGGCCCTGATGTGCTTGAGAGTAACCTCAAGGTCGCGCTCCGAGAGAGCGGCACTGGCTTTCAGGACGACCTCATCACTGGGAAGGAAGGAGATGTCGAACTGGACCGCCGGTGCGGAGTCAGTGACAGGGCGGATGGCGGCACGCAGTTCTTCGATGGTAAGAGCGAATCGAGAGTTCGTTAGCAGAAAGCCGTTGTACGGATCGCCGACAACGTTGCTAGCCTTGAGCTTCTTCGTTGTATCGGTGGCAACAGCCGGAGCCGTGGCAGTGGTTGCGCGTTGGTTGTAGCGGATGCGGACGCACTCGCCTACAGTCTTCGTCGGTGCTGAGACGAACCTTGGGGTCTTGTAGATCACTACGTGGCGATGAGGGTCAGGATCCATGCTCTCTGAGTCCAGACCGAAATCTTCAGCCAAAGCATGGATGAATGCGCGCTGTTGGGCAGCCATGGGCTTGAACCGAAGCCTTTTCTCTTCGGGACTGGTGGCAAAAACGCGGAACTCCCTTTCCTGTGTCTGAGCCCATTGAACATTTTGCTGATATAGGGAGAGTGTCTCTGCCGAATAAGGGATGTGGTCATCCTTGTGAGCTTCTGGGTCCACATTGAGAGCTAAGGCAAGCTTGCGGTTACGCTCAAGCCTCGCGCATTCGTCATCGCATTTCAGCGACTTTTTCAGGCTTCCTTCACTGTCCTTAGTGGCCAAGCATTTCGCTTCTTGTTTGTTGTGCTGACAAGGGCAAGTGATCAAGATCTTGTACTGACACGGCTTGCTTTCGTCACAAGCGTAAGGTGAGTGGCACTGATTCGAACAAGGATGACCACAGCAGACCTTTTCCTTCCCGCAAGCCTGCTTACAAGATGTCCCGACATCCTCACATTCTCCAGGCTTGTGGCAGGTCTTGCGGCAACGGTGGGCACCGCACTTGAGTTTCTTGCCACAAATTTCCCCGCACCGCGGCTCCGCTAGCCAACAGGGCTGGTTCTTGAGCTGGTTCTTCCCGCATAAGCATGGCTTGACGACAAGAAAGGGGCACTTCGGGCAGTTTTCGTCGTCCTGGTGGCAGTTGTGAGCGACCTGTGGATGTCCGCAAGCCTTCGGGCGCTCGCATTGAAAGCGACATGGAGGCGGCTTGGTACCGCACGGCAGAGGAGGCTGTAGGACGGTTCTGCCACAACTGCAGCTGATTTCATCGAAGACGGCTTCACGACAGCTGCCGCAAGGTCCTTTATGACATAATTCCTGACAATGATGGTTGCCGCATTTCAAGAGGCGACCACAAGGACGCGTGCAGATGTGCTCGGCTTCAAAATTGTCCTCCCGGACCTGAGGGGCGGCATCAAGCGGTCGGGGCTTTCTGCGATTGGCCGCGCGTTGCGCAGCTTTGGACTCTCCGGGGCAGCATCGCTCGCCGCATTCGTGACGTCCACAATTCAGGGTAACGCGGCATGTTCTCATGCACTGGGGCTTCTCCTCCACCCCTTGGTGGCAAACAGTCTGGAGCGAGATTCTTCCACAGCGGCATGGAATGGGGACCGTCATCGTGCAGGGCAGACAGTCTCCGGAATGGCAGATCTGGCGACAAGGGTGACAGCATGCCAGCGGCTTAAGGCAGGGCTTGTCGCAGCTGGGTATGCGGTCATCGCAGTCGGTCCGTGCCTCTGCGGCGATGTCTCTGAGAGGGGTCTTCCCACAGCCGCAGTGCGTGATTAGGTCTGGAGAGCGGGGGCAGTGGGTCGGCTTCGCTTCCTGCGGATGGCAAGTCTGTTCACACTGATGCTTGCCGCAATCGAAGTATCGGTAACAGATGTTAGCGCACTCGAAAAGTCCGGTCCACGACTCAACAACTTCTTCTACTGCCTCGCTCTCGTGAATGCGCTGGCTGTCCTTCTCGTCGTTCTTGTCGCAACACAAAATCATCTTCTCGACCTGTCCACAGTAGCACCGAGCCTCTACGCGGACTTCGCAGGCACCGCAAAGCCCCTCGTGACACGCTCGCTCACAGAAGTGCTCACCGCAGGGCATGAGCTCGCCACAGACCTGCCTGCAGCTCCAACCGCTGTCATAGTCAGTGTCGAGACATTTCCTGGTCTTCGATTCTTTGCCGCAAAAACAGAGCTGGGTTGGTCCTATTTGAGTGCATGGTGGACAAGGTCCAGCATGGCATAACTCAGGGCATGGATGTGGGCATTTCTTCGGCAACACACGATCTCTCGAGCAAGTATTGCCGCAAGAGAAAGGTGGTAACCCAGGAAGAGGCTTGGGGTCGACTTCCTTCTCGCACCAGCATGTGAAGGTCATCGGGAGATCATCTTGGGGTAAGTTGCAGCCCGGGCACCTCCACTGACGAGGGGGAGGAAGATCGCCGGATTGCGCTTGTTGGCGGGCTGCTGCAGAGCCCTCGTTTGAAGCCCACTTCTTGATACAGCCAAGATGAAAGACAGTCCAGCATGTCCGGCAAGACCAACTCTTTGAGTTCCTCTGGACCTCGTTTGTGCAAATGGCGCATTCGTAGAGGCCGTTGTCGATGTCTTCGTGGACGCGGGTAGCAATGTCTGGAGCGGTGGATCGTGAGACGCGGCGTTTACGAGGCTGCTGCTGACCCTTCGGAGGCTTAGGAGTGACCGTCTGGCCTGGAGTGAATTCCAGAGCGTCTGCCTGCAGCTGGGGAGAATCCGTAGAAGGGACGTCTTCCGACGTTGTCAGTTGACCACCAAACTGCCTTCCTTGAAATGTCCTGACGCTTTGCCTCCCAGCAGTTCCTCTGGCAGCGCCGCCGCCGCCGCGGCCGCCTCTGCGACCACGCCTGGCCTGATTGGCATCATTGCTGTTGCTCGCCGCTAGAGCCGGCGATGTATCTGTCGAAGATGGCTGGGGGGTTGGTGCTACCGAGGCTGGTCTCGAAGCCGGGGTTGCGTCCCTCGCCCGTCCACCCCGGCCGCCCCTTCCACGGCCGCCTCTGCCCCGAGAGACGGATGGCTCAGGTGTTTGGTTGTTGTTCGGTTGCTCGGCATTTGCCTGGGTGCCGCCTCGCTGGGGCCTTCTTCTGTTGCGATGGCGCCTGGGCGCGTCGTTCGACGATGGGGCTTGAGGCGTGGGTGCGACCTCAGCAGACATGGCGGGCGAGGCGGAGGGGAGCTGCTGCTGCTGAAGCGGGTGGTAACGGGAGAAAATTATTCGTGGGTGTCGAGTGCGGAAGGCTGGAAGGGAGGAAAACACGGGCGCGAGCTTCAAAAAAACAGCCCGCTGGAACAATGTGAAGGAGAAAGTGCAGTTGCAGTTTGGAGCGACCGTCACTTTCTTATCACGGCGGTCTCAGCTCCAAAAAGTCGCAGCAGCTGCGGCGCAACCTATGACGCACGGTCCGCTGAGTCACTCTCAATCACCGGCAGGCGCTGTGGCGAAGCCAGTAGCTGCGCGCCACCGGCTGCCCGGGCCCGTGCCGCTGCCGGCTAGATGCAGTGCCCAAGGTCTACGGCCTGGACGTCGCGCCGGGCAGCAGTGGTGGCCTTCGAGCACGCGTCGGGGAAGCCCGTCTTATCGCCGCAGCCCGGGAAAAACAACGGGCCGAGCAGCCAGCGCAACTGCAGGCGGACCACTGCGGTCATCCCAAGCAACAAGCACCCCAGACTACTTCCATCATGGCTCTCCGAACCGTTGGCGCGATAGCTCTGTCTATCTCCGCCGCCTCCGCCTTCCAAGGCACCTCCCCGCTTTTTGTCGTTTCGTCCTCCCCGTGAGTCGCTTTGCCCGCCTGAGCTCGCGAGCTGCGCAAGCTAACCCTGCCTCACAGCGCCATCCCCGACTTTGCCAGCAAGAACATCCTCTCCGCCGCCGCCGCCGCCCAGTCCGTCGAGCAGCTCCTCGCTGGCTGTCCCTCCGAAACTTACGTGGTTGTCAACCAGCCTGGCGTCTCGCCTACCGACTTCGAGCACAAGTGGTCTGCGCCTTGGCTGCGCTCCAAGTTCCGCAACACCGACGCCTCCATCACCACCGGCTCCATTAACGAGGTTGTTGGCGGGACTAACGCCGACGATGTGGCCAACTATGTGGAGAGGCAGTGCAAGGCCACCCGGATGAACGTCGACACATCGAGTAGGTCCGCCAGTGCACTGTGGAAGAACGTCGGCCTGACAGGCTCATCCAGATGATTATATTTCCCTCGACGATGCTTCTCCGCGCGTCATCAAGCTCGACTTTGTGGCTCCACCCACCTCTGCTGCTGAAAGGACTGTCGAGCTCGCTGAGAACGGTAGCTACAACCACAAACTTACCAAGAAGCTCATAGCTGATCGACAATAGACTCGTTCCTCGACGCCTTGATGTCGAGCGTTCAGGAAAAGAGTTACACCGTCATCTATACTACCACCCCTCCCGTGGTCGACCAGATTCCGCCCCCCAAGCAGCAGCATCCAGTCCAGGGTTACGAGATGGATAACACGTTCCCTCTCCACACCGAGATGAAACGTGCTCTGTCCGACCGCGCGAAGGCTGCAGATGATGTGGCCCTCTTTGAGAAGTATCAGTTCCTCTCGCCAGGTAAGCACGCACTGTGCACTCGCGCTGTCGAAACAAAAACTAATCACGAACCCCTAGGCATCTTCATGGGTCTTTCTGTTAGCATTGTGCTTTTCCTCATCCTCTATGTCGGCGTTACTGCTGTCGCCGGGCTCGAGGTCTCTTATTTTGCTTTTAGCAAAGAGATGGGCCCAACTGCGCAAAAGAAGCAGCAGTAACCTAAACAATTGACACCAGACCATTCACTTGGAGCTCCTCCGATGGTAGGGTTAACCTTGGTCCCTGTGCAAAGCAGACTTTAGCAAAGCGCCGATTGTGGGGAGGTCGGGAGGTGAAACGGGGCACAGATGCACGAACTCTGTTCGCAGACGGCTGGGGCACGCACAGGCACGGAGATGAGCCACATGCTCAGAGAAATCTTGGTGTGCATCTGCCATATGGTCATCAGCCGCAAGGTGGGCAGTAGTTGGAAAGTTCTCGAGCAGGTTCGCCCAGGCGGACGATACGATCTAGTTGCGGACTGTGGGTCTGCCCCTTTACACCGGCGTTGTTATCAAGAATATTTTTTGAGTTTCTGTCGAGAGTCTGCACGTGATTGCGCCTGTTTCCAGCTGAGCGCCAGATCAAAGCACCAGGGATATAACGGGGGCAAAACCTGAATCCAACTCATGTCGTGTGACAAATACTTAACTCCCATACACATATCCCAAACAAAGCTCTTCCACCGCGTTGGTCAAGGTTCTCGTTTTGAAAACATGTATTACCTCTCGTTACAAGGGCCCTGCGGGGTTTGTGCTGACTTTCGGCTTTGCGGAGTGACATTGCTTTCGATGTTGGCCTTTCCTACTGAGGCTACATACCTTAGCATCGCTAAGCGTGCCATGATTGGTCGAGCATTTTGACAGGACCAAATAGCTCAAGTGAGATGATATACCATTTGCCCCGCAATCTGGGGTTTCGTACCCAGCTGTCTATACGTGGCCGCACGAGAATGAGCTGTGAAGATTCTCAGAGACACCATATCTCATCACAGGGCACCGATTAGGCGAGAGCCAGTGCAATAACACGGTCCATTTAGGTCACCACTTATATTGCATTTTGCGGGAAGTAGCTAGATAAAAGGGAAGAACAGCGATAATCGAATGCCTTGTACCAGAAATGAAGAACAAGAGCTAGTAAAACATACGACAGCGAAGTGGGGGAAAAAAGAGATTCCTTCCTTCGAAAAAATCTAAGGCCAGTCACGCTATCCACCCAAATATATGGGATGTATGTACGCCGGCCTCGCCCGTGAATCTTCCTCGTCCCTGGAAAGCCAGGTCCAATCTGTGAATCCGGGTTGTCGCCAGGGTGATGGCAAAGAGGGAAAATTGAAGTAAAGTTGGAGAAGACAACGAAAAACAAGCCTGCAGCCGTCGGATCAAGGAGCCAGACTGGAGATTTTACTCGTCGTTCCTGAAAGGTAGAGAGGAGAGGTCGGTTACTCGCTGCCTTCGGCGAAGCCAACCAGCTCGTTGGCGAAGTTGGACACGTCCTCGAGGTCGCGGCGGGCCTTGTGGCAAGGCTGGCCGCGGATACGGCCGCAGAAAGCGGGCATCGCAGCGGCATCAGCAAGAGCCTCGGCGGCACGCTTGAGCTTGTGGCAGGGCTGGCCGCGGATACGACCGCAAAATGCGGGCTCAGCTTTCGCGATGGCCTCACGCTTCTTGTGGCAGGGCTGGCCGCGGATGCGGCCGCAGAAGGCAGGATCAGCCTCGGCCTCGGCCTCGCGCTTCTTGTGGCAAGGCTGACCACGGATGCGGCCACAGAATGCTGCTTCGGCCTCGCGTTTTTTGTGACAAGGCTGTCCACGGATGCGGCCACAGAAGGCAGGGTCGGCTTCGGCGTCACGCTTCTTGTGGCAGGGCTGACCGCGGATACGGCCACAGAAGGCCGGATCCGGATCACGCCTGACGACAAAGATGTCTAGCGGTGTTGGAGTCAGCAAAATCTCTTCCGAGGTGGGGGGACAGCGAGGAGATACTTACCATGGTCACCCTCGGTGGTGTAGTTGGAGTAGAGGTCGCCAACCTTCTCAAGGAGCAAGTCGTTGGCACGCTTGGCCATGGTGCAGAGGTCGGCAGGACCAGAGCACGGCTCGGCCTCAGGGGCGGCAAGGGCAATGGCGGCAGCCTCGGCGGCGCGCTTGACCTGGGGGAAATCGGCGGTAGCGGTGGCGGCGACGGCGACGGCCGAGGCGAAGAGGATAGCAAAGGACTTCATGTTGGAAAGTTTCTGAAAGATTTACGCGTAGAATGAATGACCTGGTTGGTTATCAGAAGTAGAGAGGACGGTAGGCCTGGCGGGTACAAGATTATATAGAATCGTACATGTATATCCATGAATAAGGCTCAATAGGAGATGTCTCCCTCAATAGAGCTTGTCCCAGCATCAATAAGCAGAGCTCTTGAAAGGAATGGCAGGGATACTGTTCCCGCACTGTGGAAAGAGCCGATGGTTGGGCAAAGCCCATCGCCCGTGGCACGGTCGACGCCGTGCAAATGAGATGGAGCTCGTCTCTCAGTCCCAGTTGATGGCAGCGCAGAAGCAAGCTGCCGAGACGTTCGGGCAATAACAAAGGTTCCTTTGGTGGAGGCGAGGTTGGCCGAATGAGGTGCTCAATAGGATGGCATTGCCAAAACAGGCTTAGCGCAGGCCGACCCGACGGGCGTCTCTAGAACGAGCGAATGGTAGCGATGGAACAATGAGGCGAGAGGATGGGCATGGATTGGTGCAGCAGGCACGTTGCTGCCGGGCCGAGGCGCCGGGAGGGAGGGGACTCAGCTGCGGGCCGAAGCTCGGCGCTGTGTCGTCACGCCAGCTCCCGCGCTCTTCGCGTCGCGACACGAACTTTCTCACGCTCGATGCCACCCCGATTCCCCCGCGCCAGGGCGCGCCCAGCCCTCGCCACAAGCTGGATATGTAGACGCAGTATCGCTGCTTCGTCCGCTGCGCGCGCCGAAAAGCCCTACTATGTCACCACTCCCATCTTCTACGTCAATGCCGGTATTGCTCTCTGCTGGCTCCAATCGCTTGCGCCTTTGCACTGACAAAACAGCCCCCCATGTCGGCCACCTGTCCACCATGGTCCTTGCAGACATCATCAAGCGCTGGCAGCTCCTGCAAGGCAAGAATGCCATGCTGAGCACCGGCACCGACGAGCACGGATTGAAGGTTGGCCCATTGCTCCATCCCCAGTGTGCTGCAGCTGCTCACCTTCCCAGATCCAGCAGGCCTCGGCAAAAGCCGGTAGCGAACCGCTCCCCTTCTGCGACAAAGGCGCCGACATCTTCAAGGTACTGGCTGCCCTTCTTCAGCAACAGCCAGAGCTAATGGCAAAAGAACCTGGCTGCCAAAGGCCTTATCTCGAATGACCATTTCGTCCGCACCACAGACCAGGCCCACAAGGACGCTGTGCAGTACGCATGGGTACGTGACGGCTGCCGGCAAGAGCCCTTGGCACAGTGACTGATCGAGCCAAAGCATTTGTTGAAAGAGAGGGGCTACATCTACAGCTCCAAGCACGAGGGGTGGTACTCTGTCAGCGATGAGACATACTACCCTGCTTCTGGTGTCCATCTCATCGTCGAGCCTGCCACCGGCCGGAAGATCATGGTATGTTGCACCCCTCGCCTTTGGCCGCGCGCTTGACTGAGTGGGGCCAGGCCTCGATAGAGACGGGCAAGGAAGTCGAGTGGACGACTGAGATCAACTACCATTTCCGTCTTTCCGCCTTCAAGGACCAGCTTCTGCACTTTTACCGCAAGAACCCGGGCTGGATCATCCCGCAGTCCCGCATGGACGATGTCGTCCAGGCTGTTTCCTCCGGCCTTGAGGACCTCTCCGTATCCCGCCCTACATCTCGGCTCACTTGGGGCATCCCGGTACCCGGAGACGATTCCCAAACCGTCTATGTATGGCTGGATGCGCTGCTCAACTACGCAACCAAAATCGGCTATCCTTGGCCGCCGGGCAGAATGGAATCCAGTGGCTGGCCTGCAGATTGCCATGTCATTGGCAAGGATATCACACGGTAAGCAGAGCCGTCTTCACCACCCGACGCAGCGTGTTTACGTCGTCCCAGTTTCCACTGCATTTACTGGCCGGCTTTTCTTATGGCCTTGTCGCTACCTCTTCCCAAACGGATCCTCACAACCGCCCACTGGACCATGAACAGCCAGAAGATGTCCAAATCCGTGGGTAATGTCGTGAACCCTTTCTTTGCCCTCGATCGGTTTGGGGCCGATGCAATGCGCTATTACCTCGCCCACGACGGAGGCATTAGTCAGGATGCAAACTACAGCAACTACTATGTCGTCGAACGCTACAAGAAAGGACTGCAAGGCGGCTTGGGCAACCTGGCTAGTAGGATTGTGAAGGGAAAGGGCTGGGATGTTCGGAGAGCGGTAGCATCCGGCAAGGAGAACATTCCCCGGCGAGACACGGAACAGCAAGCAAAGGCGCGGGCTCATTTTGACCTCCTCAAGCATCTTCCCGGTGCAGTCCGACAGAAGTTGCAGGCTCTAGATGTGAGCGGTGGGTTGAAGACGATCATGGAAGCTGTCTATGAGGTGCGTTTAGTCGGGTGTTCTGCTTACCGCTGTGACTGCTAACTCCATGTTTCCCAAGACCAACCGCTACCTCCAGGAGGCTGCTCCATGGAACTACGTACCCAAGGCCTCGAAGGAGATTCCTGCCGCCGAGCAATCCACTCCCGCTGTCCCGGAAAAGCACCGCCCTAATGTAGATCGAACCATTTTCCTTTGCGCTGAGACGCTGAGAATAGCAGCCATCCTGTTGCAGCCATACATGCCCGGCAAATCGGCGGAGCTACTGGACATGCTCGGCGTGAACGAAGACAAACGAGGCTTTGAGTTCGCGGAGGTTTGCAAGGACCTCGATTACGGCACCAGCAAAGCCAATCTGAAGACAACAGTGCTCTTTCCCCGCATTGGTATCGATGAGCTGGACTGAAACTATGTCGAGGATTACGGTACGCCAGCTCCAGTCAGATCGTGTACGGTCTGTAAAAGAACAGTGTACGATTAATGTAGACATTGTAATCACAGTGATCTGGCCCGGTGAAGGAACGTACAGCCTCTTGCTGGCATTGTGAGGCGATGACGGACAGGGTTCAGTGCTATTTCGCGACCTTGTGATCAGGTGGCTCGACGTGCCCAATGGGAAAGCAGCGGGGCTTCGGGCTGACCATGCGGCCCGCTTGCGCTACTACATTCCCCGGCTTTGCGCTCCAGTCAGATCCATCACGTTTTTGCAGTTTCTCGCCCACCTCGGCCATGGCCCCATGCGTCGCACACGCATGAGAGGTGAGCTGAACGCGGACGCATCGACTCGTGTTCTGGCATGGGCGAATCCGAACACCGGACCGAGCGAGCAGCTCTGGAGCGGCCTTTCACAAACGAATCCCTGACGTCGCGAGCCGAACCGGCGGGTTGATAAGCAGCCTGCCGACGCACCGTGCATGAGCGTAAGCCGCGTCGCTCAGTCACACCTTGCGCCCTACCCCGGGACCCTGCTCTGCAGGAACGGAGGAGCCAGCTGAAAGCAGCGAATCGATACTGATGCCGGCCCCTCCATTCAATAAATGATCGCTCTCACCGACACGCTCGTCAAGCAGCCACCGTCGTGAAATCCACGACTGGCGGGCGGAAAATGGGAGGGATGAAGAACGAGTAATGGCGGATATCCTTCCACATCCGTCCTTCGTTCTGGCGGTCGAACAGCGGCTAGACCTGTCTTAGGCCCGCTACCATTCCTCGGCGAACGAGCATCTTCGGGATGGCAGGCGATGGGGTTTGCGCGTCAGCCCTTGCACTTCTCGATCCAAAGCACGCCAAGTCCGTCCCATTTTCCAAGTGCCCGGTTCCATCATGCAAGCGCAATCTACACCCCCCATTATTTTCCTTTCTTTTCCTTTCCGCTCCACGTCTGGCAAGAGTCATGCCGCGAGCCACGGAAGGATACGAAGGTGGTTAGCATGTACACATACAGAGGGAGGTGTATTGCAGGCAAAGGCTGGCGCGAAGAATCGCAGGATCCTCGAATGCAGGGTAGCTATTCCTCAACTTTTGTTCCTTTCTGGTGTTTTGAAAAAACAAAAAAGTGCAACAACGTATGGGTGGTTGAAGCTATCGTCCGGACGAAAATGTTGAATTAGAACGGCATGAGCGAAAAACAAATTGACGCCGGCTTTCCTCTATAATGAGCGTTGCAAGGATAGTACGTGGGATTGACTTGCGTCGAGAGCTGAGCGGAGGCTGGTGCGCCGATTCGCGACCCCGCGTTAGCTTGTTGTCTCTCGTGTTCGCCTGATGCCATGTCGATGTTTCCAGTTCCTGCATGGGGCATTCCGCACCCCTGCTGAGCCACTGCGTAAGAGTGCATGGTTGGAAGTGACGGCTAATTAACTGCCTGCAATTTAGCCCCCTTTACTCGATTTAAGGGCATTTCGTTCACTTGAATTTTGCGCCCTGTGAACTAACTCTACAAGCGAGAACAGAGCTAGGGCTGGTGACAGGGAATGTCTACGCTTCTCTCTCACCAGCTTATCGCTCACCTCCTTCATTACTCTATACAACTCTTCCCGCCTCTGTTGCACAGGAAAGCGA
Organism: Lasiodiplodia gonubiensis; assembly: GCA_009829795.1. NCBI lineage: Eukaryota > Fungi > Ascomycota > Dothideomycetes > Botryosphaeriales > Botryosphaeriaceae > Lasiodiplodia > Lasiodiplodia gonubiensis. The sequence goes on from RHKH01000012.1 coordinate 478,353, forward strand.
TATTACACCAACGAAGGGCACTTCGCTGTTCTTGTGTATTGGCTCCCTGCAAGCTGACATAGTAGATCTTACCTAGGGACTTTCTGCAAGGCTACAAGCTTCGGTAATATAGCCGATGACGGAGGGACGGGGCTTTCTCTCGCCAGAGACAGTACTCTACGTGAATAGGCGTGGGCGCTGGCGCCTGGGGTCTTGTCTGTATTCTAATGCTTTGCTTTAACTTCTCACGCAAGAAGAGTGGCGCGTCCTCTGCGAGACGAGGGCAGATAGGATAACGGAAACACAGGCCTACGATTCGTCGTACGAGCGATGTAACCCAAAGCCTGCACAGGTAAATGACACTATCTTCTCTATATTTACTTCCCATTGTTTTCTTCCTCTATTCTTCCAACTTCCTTCATACAGCGAAGCCACCGGAGTTCTTCTGCCGTGGCTCGCCAGCAGCCTCAAAGGTTCCGTTACCCAGGAGCCTCAAAGCTTGAGCGGTGCTCTGCCCAGGGCTGACCCAGGTGACGTTGTGACCGCGTTCCTTCATGAACTCCACAGTTGAGTTATCATAGGAATACTCAAAGCTCACATAATACGGCACGAGCTGGTCGTGAAGCCTAGGCTCAGCAAGCGCCTCAGGCGCAGTCATACCCTCGTCCAGCATGTGATGGATGTTCTGAATAGTGGAGGTGATGATGCGAGATCCACCAGCTGCGCCGACAGAGATGTAGAGAGTGCCGTTAGGGTACTCTATAATGACGGGAGCGATCGAGGAGAGTGGGCGCTTTCCAGGCCGGACGTAATTTGCCGGGCTGGGAATGTAGCCGAAGGCGTTGGATGCGCCGGGAATGGAGAAGTCATTCATCTCATCGTTCATGATTACACCGGTTTCCGGAACCATGAGCTGCGAACCGAAGAGCAGGTTGATAGTCGTCGTCAGAGAAATGGCCATTCCAGACTTGTCGGCCGTGACGACGTGGGAAGTGCCGGGGGTCTCCAGACTCTCAATCCCATCAGGATTATAAGCAGACACATTCTGCGTGTGAAAGTCCGAGATCTTGCTGCGGATCTGAGAGGTGGTGTTCTCGCTCAGCATCTGCTGCATGTATTCGTCCATGCCATCGACGAAATCGGGGTCCCCTAGCTCCGTTCTCTTTCAACTTGGTCAGCTACACTGCTCATGTAGGAGGATCCGTTGTGTCGCAGCTGCTAGCACTCACTTCGCCATACGCAAATCTGATTGCCTCGTCCAACCTGTGCGTCGTGAGGTTGATGTTTGCAGGATTTCCGAAATCTTTGTAACCCTCTACTATCTTGAGAGCGGAGAGGCTGACTATACCACCGGACGGTGCCCCACCGGTGGTCAATCTGTACCCTCTATAATTAATGGAAACCGGTTCCCGAATCCTAGCAGTGTAGTTTCGAAGGTCGTCCAGCGTCATGGTGCCATTGGCGGCCTGCAGAGCAGCGATAGTGGCATTCGCGATTGCGCCGGTATAGAAAGCATCGGGGCCTTCGTTGGCGATGACCTCCAGCGTATCAGCATAGCGCTTGCGGGTGATGGTCTCGTTGAGCTTGACGCGATAGCCGTGTGGAGCAAAGTCGATGGCCCATGTGGGGTCGTTGACAAGAAAGTCGTCCTGTCCTGCAGTCGCCGAGTCCATGTACTTGACGAGATCCTCGGTGACGCGGAACCCGTGCCTCGCAACCTTTACAGCAGGCATGACGAGCTCCTTCCACGGAAGCTTGCCGTAGCGATTGTGCAGGTATTCGAGGCCACGCAGCTCGCCAGGGACACCACTGTGGTGGCGAGATCAGCTTCATGCCCAGAATAAGCTTAGAGCTGGTGGACTGACCTGGCCAAACCTCCGTAGATAGACAAGTCGGTGTCGTTGGTGTACATGCTCTCAAAAGCCGCGGCAGGTGCGGTTTCTCGGAAGTCGATAAACTCATAGGAGCCGTTGGAGCTGCGCACCGTCATGAAGCCGCCGCCGCCAATGCCTGGGAGGCAGTCAGTAAAGGCGAAGACTCCTCTTCTCGTGGGCGGGTTACCGGAGTGATACATGCCAATCACACCAACGCAGAGAACCGTGCTTACAAGAGCATCGGCAGCAGTGCCGCCGGCCTTGAGCAGGTCAGTGCCGATGGAGCTGCATTCTGAAGACTCGGAGGCTACTGCGCCCAGACGCGGCTCGGCCGACTCGTGCTGGGGGTAGGCGAGAACGGACTGCGAGGACAGCAGGCTCGTGAAGAGCCCGGCCAGCGAGGGCATCAGGAGCTTCTTGGACGGCATGTTACCAGCTGGCGGGGAGGGCGAGGGTGAGCCGGGCTTACAGGACGGAGCTAGAGGAACAGCACGCGGCCCAGCGCGGGCAATAATATATGTCTCCTCGGGTTGGGCGACGCGTCGTCGTGCGGAGCTCGGACATGGTGACAGACGGGGAGCGGCGAGAGCATGGAGAGATCGGCCAGTCTGCGGGCGCTTGTCAGTGTTGACAGGCTCGTGGACAGCTCCCCGGCTGATAGGTATCTTGCTTATCGCCCCGCCGAGATCGGGCAGCCGGCGCCACGTGCTCAGCCTTTCCGCTGCGTTGCAATTACCTAGATATGAGCGCTGATCTCTCGGCCGCGCGCCAGAACTTGTCATTTGCCGAGCATGAAGGCTTTCGTATACAGCGCAGCCGAGGGCTATCGTGAATTTGTCTTTCACTCATGTCAGCTATCGTCCGGACATGAATGTACATTTGTTAGTTCCACGTTTACACCCGGATGCTATGTAGCACCGATGCTGCTTTCTTCTGGGCTACCCCAGATTCGAGGATCCTGCTACGTATTCTCCGCGCTAGGGCATTGCACCATGAGCGTTCGGATGCCGCCATGCCGCACCTCGGCAGTCTACGTTCTCCTTGCATCCCTCTGCTATCTCCGAGCCGGACGTGCTGAATGGGCCGCTAGCAGGCGTCCGCGCAAACCACCAGAGCCGTAGCCAAGCATCTCTTCGCTCCACCGCGGCGTGTCCGTTTCCGTCGAGCAACCCCTTTTGCCGACCAATCAAGCGTCGCCCTGCGCAGTCAAGTAAAGTTACACAAAAACCCAAAACCTTCAGACGTTCGAAGTTCCTCGACACTGCTTCATCTCGCATCTGCACGCATCCGGGGCGAGCACAGCATTCCATGCGTTTCAGACGTTTGACGAAACACGCCGCCGTGCCCGGACCAAACCCCCCACCAACGCATAAAAGCAGTCGCAGGAGTGGCCGGCTGCTCATGGTTTTCTGGATACGTGTTTGCCTGGTCCCTCAGAAGGCTGCCTGCTTGATTTCCAACGCCGGGTCCCCAAGAAGAACCCCGGGCCCGGCGTTGGTGCTCCAAGACTAATCCGCCGTCGGCAGGCAAACAACAAAGGTGGTGTTGGGCGATTAGCACGACCCCATCTACCAAGATCTGGCCAGATGCGACGTTTGACCACCGACTTAGTACCCCGGGTCCCCGTACCGGCGACGACATGGCCGCCTCGTGGTCTCTCATGGCAGCTGCAGGTCATCCGCACACGAACCCAACCACAGCCACACGCCTTGCAGTCTCGCGCGCATGACATAACTGGACCGGGGTGGCGCGACGTTCGAAGGTAGACTTAGCGCCTGGTTCTGCTCTCCCTATGCCACATGTCGAAGCAGGGGGAGGCAAGTCGGGAGTAGGGATGGATCCGTTCACCGGTTGTTTTTGATGTGGCTCGGGCTCGACCTTGACCCCACCACTACCAACCACGATTGCCCATGTTACACAGGAAACCCGATCCTTCAGATGTTTGACGGTCGACTTAGTGTGCTGGACTCGAAGCGAATTGCTTTTTGCTTTCTCACCACGTCTCTTCGCTCTTGGCGCCGACCCCTGACCCCGGCCACTCAGCATGGAGCCTCACGGGGCGTCCATGCTGAACCTTTGAATGGAGAAGGAGTAGACACTGCCAGATCTGCTACAGGGGCGCCGCATTTTCTGTAAAGATCCATCGTATAACAGCCATGTGTCCCGGCCACTACGGCCGAGTGGGCATCGAGTATGGCCCAAATAAGGTTGCAAAGGTATGCAGTGTCACAACCGACAAAACGCGGGGTAGATATCATGCATCTCATCGTTTTTCATGCGTCAATCCCGAGAGAGGTAACGCTGTATTATCCGTTATCGCCATTTGATGACCCCATGCTACTGTCTAGTGAGGCTTGGGCGCATGATTGATCATGAGACTCATCCCGCAAAATTGCAGAGATACCTCCAACCGACGTGTTTGGTTTCCTGAACGCCACATGCGACCCTGCGTCCCGCGTGCCGCTAGCCTTACGCCTTGGCTTTTCCCTTTTTCGGCTCCCTCCGCTTCTCCCAGACCTGCACGTAGCTCTCCTTCGTGAACAGTGTCTCCGCGCGCGCCTTTTCGACAAACAAGTCCTGCACCTCGAGCCAGTCCTCGCGGCTTTTATCCCGCAGCTGCACTCTCCACACCTTCTTCTCCGACTCCCCCTCGACACTGTCGTCCCGAATCCGGACGGCCTCGTGCGTGATGTTTGCGACAAGGTCATACCAGATTGGTTCACCTGGCGGGTGAATTGCGGGGTTCGGCTCGACGTAAGAACTCATATCAAGGCTTCGCGTGGGAAACGTGACGATGGTGGGATTGCGTTCGGAGACGAACTTATTCTTGCTGAAGCGCTTGATATGGAAGAGCAGGTACGGCGGCAGAGGGTGCAGCAGGCGGTAACGCTTGCGGTAGTTCAGGTGCTCTTGTGCTGAGACGCCGTCATATTTGGACAGGATTCTCGTCAACGGCACCTGAGGAATGATGTTCTTCTCCAGCTCATCCTGGAAGACTGGGCGAGGCGGGAGATCCAGAGTCAGGATCATGAAATGACTTTTTTCAGACTGCACCTCAGAATCCTCAAACCGGAGGCGGTCAGCCGCGTCGGCGCGTGCCGTGATGAGCTGGGACTCAATCTTCAAGCTGCCTTGGAAGACGCGCTGCACAATGCTGGAGCCAGGCTTGCTCCTGCTTCCACCGAGAGAAAGGTGCAGGTTGTTCAGAAACCACTGAAGGAAATCCACAGGGTCAGACTGCTCAGTGAGGGTGAAGCGTTTGGACGAGCGCAAGGCAATCTCTTGCAGGAGTTCGTGGGGCGAGACGTGCGCCTTGAATGCGCGGGGATTCCAGATCTTGCGCACCAACGTGCTAAAACGTTGTGCAAGCTGGGGCCTGGTGGAGAGGTCTTCGATCATGAAGAAGTTGCGGAGAGGGGTGACATGTGCAAGGGCGTGTATGGCGACATTGAAGTAGTCGTTGGCCTTGATGTTGTTCATACCAACAAAGCCGGGTATATACTTGCGGCCGACGAGATCCCAGGCGGATTTCTGTTCCTTGTCGAGCTTCATTACTTCCTCCTTCGAGAGCCTTGGGTCCGCCACAAATTTGATGTCTTCAAGAGACTTGCTCTTCACCTCGTAGCCCTCCGGCAGGACGTATACCTTCTTCGTCTCCAAGTTGATGTATACGTGGTGGCCCTCGTCCAGCGCGTGGAAGTATGCCTGCGATTTTGGCCCGCGGCCTTGGTAGTAACGCCCGCACACCAAGCACGCATAGACGTTGATATTAGACAGCGTGACGGAGCATAGCTTCTCAAAGTCGAAGTCCAAGACCCTCCTATCAATTGTGTCCAGGTAAAGATCGTTGTAGCCCTCGGCCGGAGCTGCCTGGCGCGTCGGAGCAGTGACAGCGGGCTCGTCGTCCTCGTCGCCTAGTGCGCCCGCGTCTTCCGCCTCCTCTGCATCGGCTGCCTGCCCAAGCCGAGGCGACGTGTGGCGGCCGTTCTGGCGAATGGGCAGGCCATTGGCGCGAGCTGCCTCGTTCTCGTCGGCGAGCTCTTCGGTGCGGGCTCGTTTGGCTGCAGGCGAGTCGCTCTGGACTGCATCATCGAGCGAATCAGCCTGCCGCTTGGACATGGTGTCAGAATGGCTGGGGTGTTCTCTGGGGCTGGAGCGGCGGGCTGCGGGCAAAGGTAGGTTGCGTCTCGCAGGTTCCACAGCTCGCCGCGGGAGTCGGCGCCAAGACGTTGCCGCTGCCCTGCCCGCAGATTTCACGCCGACCAACGCGTTGGGGTCCTTTTTGGGAGCAACACCAGAAGCGCACACGGCCCACTCCACTTACCCCCTGCGAGTCGCCGTTTGCCTCTGCTACACCCTTCACGATGGTCTGTACCCTATCTACCAGGCAGTCCTGCCGCTCCAGCTGACGCGCCCCCTAGTCCTCTCAGAACCCCACGCAGATCTTCGCGGAAGACGTGCAGGAGGAGAGGGGCGAGAATGCTCGTCTCTCCGCCTTCGTTGGCGCCATCGCTGTGGGCGACCTGGTGAAAAGCACTCTGGGCCCCAAGGGAATGGACAAGATATTACAATCTGCGTGCGTGCTGCCATCGCCCGCCTTGAACCCGAGCTAATGGCTGCCCCTCAGTTCCACCGGCGAGATCATGGTCACCAACGACGGGGCTACCATCCTCAAGTCCATCGCTCTCGATAACGCTGCTGCGAAGGTCTTGGTCAACATCTCCAAGGTCCAGGATGACGAGGTCGGAGACGGCACCACGTCCGTGGCCGTCCTGGCCGCAGAGCTGCTGCGGGAGGCGGAACAGCTGGTCAACCAGAAAATCCACCCTCAGACCATCATTGAGGGCTACCGGATAGCAAGCCGTGCTGCGCTCGAGGCATTGGAGAAGACTGCCGTGAACAACAGCAACGACCTTCAGGCCTTCAGGAAAGACCTCATCGCCATCGCCAGGACCACCCTCAGCTCCAAGGTGTTGAGCCAGGACCGCGACCAGTTTGCCGAGCTTGCCGTCGATGCCGTGCTTAGGCTCCAAGGCTCCAGCGATCTTACACACATCCAAATCATCAAGAAGGCGGGTGGGAAGCTCAAGGACTCGTACCTTGAAGAGGGCTTCATCCTGGACAAGAAGTTCGGCGTGAACCAGCCCAAGAGGATCGAGAACGCGAAGATTCTGATTGCCAACACTGCTATGGACACGGACAAGATCAAGATCTTCGGCGCAAGAGTGAAGGTTGACGGCACCGGCAAGCTTGCTGAGCTGGAGAAGGCCGAGCGGGAGAAGATGAAGGCCAAGGTGGACAAGATCAAGTCTCACGGCATAAACTGCTTCGTCAACAGGCAGCTTATCTACAACTGGCCGGAGCAGCTCTTTGCCGACGCTGGCATCTGCTCCATTGAGCATGCCGACTTCGACGGTGTCGAGAGGCTGGCTCTCGTTACCGGAGGCGAGATCACCTCTACCTTTGACCACCCCGAGAACGTCAAGCTTGGTCATTGCGACCTCATTGAGGAGGTCATCATTGGTGAGGACACTCTCATCAGGTTCTCCGGTGTCGCGGCCGGCAAGGCTTGCACGATTGTCCTGCGCGGCGCCACCGAGCAGCTTCTGGACGAGGCCGACAGGTCCCTTCACGATGCTCTAGCCGTCCTGTCTCAGACGGTCAAGGAGCCCAGGACAACGCTGGGAGGCGGCTGTGCAGAGATGAACATGGCGAAGGCCGTTGAGCAGGCATCGCAGAACGTCGCCGGCAAGAAGGCCCTCGCTGTCGAGGCTTTCGCAAAGGCCCTGCGGCAACTGCCTACCATCCTGGCCGACAACGCTGGTTACGACTCCAGCGACCTCGTGGCCAGGCTAAGGAAGGCTGTTTACTCGGGTATGACGGGCTCTGGCCTCGACCTCCTGACCCCTGGCGGAGGCATCGCGGACATGAGGGAGCTCGGCGTCATCGAAAGCTACAAGCTCAAGCGCGCGGTTGTTTCATCGGCGAGCGAGGCCGCCGAGGTAAGTACACAGGCCGTCGTCCCCCCAAGCGAAGATTCGACATGACTGACACGATGGCAGCTGCTGCTGAGAGTTGACAACATCATCCGGAGCGCACCGAGGCAGAGAACCCGCATGTGAGGAGGCAGGGATGTTGGCTAAGAGCACGCAAAAACCATAAACGGGATGATGTACCAGTAGAAACCATGGCATAAAACGATGTGGCTTGTTGTGCCAGAGCCAGCGGGCTCGGGCCGTTTGGAGGACGGACAACTACGCATGGAATGTCTTAAATGGATGCAGAAAATGGAACCACAAGAAAACCAGTGCAACATCCAGCTGCTGAAGAGCAATGATGTCCAACACGACTCATTAGCCGCATGTCTTGCGGGCTTTTCTCCGCTGCGTATGCCTTCACGGAGGGAGCCGGCAGGGCGGGCGATGCTATCAAGCTTTTGCATGCCAGGGTGTCTTCCCTGCCGATATGCCTTACATGACGGAAAAAGAAGTGTCGACTCCTGTGATGATTGCTTCAAACCCGCTGTGTTCTTCGCTGCCGCGGCCAACAGTGCGCTAGGTAGAGGGCGATCTTCAGCCCCCGCGGGGAAGCAATTAGTGCACCCGAACCAGGCCGGGGCAGGTTGCTACTGCGGGCTTTTTTTCGTAGCGGCGCTCGTGGTGGCAAGAGGCGCCCCCCTGGAGCGCCGCTATCTGGTTGATTTCTTGCTTCGACGGTGCCTCGCATTCTTGCGCACGCCGCAAGGGCCTGGCGACACGCAATGCGTCCGAGGCCTGCTTTTCTGCTGCCCACTGCTCGCAAGGGCTCGCCTGAAACGGCTGTAGGCGGAGCTGGGGAAAGGGATGGCGGGCAAGACGGGCTCGCGTCACCTGCTGCGAATGGCCGGGACAAGCGGCCTGCTGCGACAAAGGTGCGCATCATTGCTCTAGCGAGCAGGCGGCGCCAGGCACCGTGGCACGCACGCAGCGGGCCGTCGTCAGGCAGCGGGTGGTGGTTGGCCTTCGCGGCCAAGGGCAGGCCCCTCCCTCGTTCGAGCCAACCCCTGCCGCCAGTCTCACGCTCGCCTTTCAGCGCTTGGCCCGCACACCACACCCTCCTCGTGTGCTGACCTTCTTTTACATTCTTCTGCCAGCCTCGACCGCCCACCCTCCCCCATCCATCCCTTCTCATGCCTGTCTGCTCCCCGCTAAAAGGCCTACGCCGGGCTGAGTCCTCCATCGTCTAAACCACCTTCATGCCGCGCCGTCGGCCTCCCGGCAGGACGTCTGCCGCTTTGAGCTCGACCCTGATCGCCCTACTGCTCGTGTTTCCTTTTGTGGCCTCCGCTCAGCAGCAGCAGCACGGCCACCAAAACCACCATGCCGTCCGCAACTCCCCTCGCGAGGAGCTTCTCCGCGACACAGCCGACCATCGGCCGTGGTCATCCGCCCACCTAGACGCCCTGTCCGAGTCCGCCGCTCCAGGGTCCAGCCAGCGCAGCCACAACCTCAACAACAACAACCGACACCGCAACGTGCCCTTCATTCCCAAGAACGAGCGCGCCATTGCGACTTTGGCTCCAGCAGACCCCGAGTTCGCTGTTCGAGCACCTCCTGCCAGGTCGGCCGCCGGCCCCTCCGGCGGCCTCTCCTCGCGACATCGTGCGCGGTCCCTGCAGGATTGGGAAGTCGAGGATTTTGTCCTTCTGGCGACCGTTGATGGCAAGATTTATGCGAGAGACAGGAACACCGGCGAGGAGCGATGGACCCTCTTCGCCGACCGCCCCATGGTCGACATGGTCTACCACCAGCGGAACAAGTCCGAAAGCGGCGACATCCTGGACGACAGCCCTGAGTGGATCGTCGAGCCAAACCAGGATGGCGATCTCTACGTTGCCACGCCCGCCCCAAACATCGGCATCCACAAACTGAATCTGACGGTGAGGCAGCTCGCCGAAGAGCTATCGCCCTACGCAAGCGACGATCCGCCTGTTGTATACACGGCAGAGAAGAAGAACACGCTTTACACGGTGGATGCCGCGACCGGCCGGATCCTGAAGCAATTCAGCTCTGGAGGCTCGTCCGTCATTGACGAGGGCAGCTGCCGCCGGATCAGCGGGCTCGAGGGCATCGACGAGGACGAGTGCGAATCCATCGGAACCCTGGCTCTCGGTCGCACCGAGTACACGGTCGGAATTGCCAACAGAGACACGGGCACGCCCATATGCACAATCAAATATTTCGAATGGGCCCCCAACAACAGGGACCGCGATCTCCAGCTTCAGTATTCGTCGACCATGGACAATAAGTACATCTACAGCAAGTATGACGGAAACATCTACGCTTTGGACCACACCAAAGACAAGGAAAGAAACGTCTACCACAACAAGTTCGACTCTCCTGTTGTGCGCGTCTACGACATTGTGCGACCCTTCCACGCAAACTCTCGTGACACATCTCTAGTTCTTCTTCCGCAGCCTCCCGGGCCTGCCACGGTCCAGGAATATCAGCAGGACGTGTTCGTGAACTGCACCGAAAATGGCAGCTGGTATGCTATGTCCGAGATCAGCTACCCCGCAGTTACCGATGGTGCCTCGCCGGCTCTGTGCTACACGCTCAACTGGAACGACTTTTCCGCGGTCAATTGGCACGCGCAGCGAGGTTCGCTCAAGCCTTTGCTTGTTGGCGTCCACTCTTTGACGCACACTGCTCATCCCATACCGATGATTGGAGGCGCCGAGGATGTCTTCCCTATCGGTGCGCCAGAGGAGCCGGAGCCGGAGCCTGTGCAGACTGAAATCCCCCCTCCGAAACCGTCCATTGCTCAGGCTCCTGTGTGGCACTTGTCGGTCTGGACATTCTTAGTGGCGACTCTCTTCCTCATCCTCGGCGCTTCGCTGAGCGGCGACTGGAAGAAAACCCTACACAAGCCGCTGGAAAACTTTCGGTTCAATGCACCCCATCCTCCTCCTGTGTCACCAAGCGTGCCGCAGATCGAAGTATCCGAGTCACCAAATGAAGAGCCCCCCGCCGACCAACCGCCAGAAGAGCGCAAGGTGAGGTTCCAGATGGGTGACGAGGAGATCACCGTCCCCGGCGAAGAAATGCCGACCGATAACGGCACCGAGGGAAACTCGCAGTCCGGCCAGGCCCCCGCACGAGTCGACTCGCCTCAGCCTGCTGAAGAGGGTGAAAACGGACAAGAGACACCAAAGAAGAAGAAGGCTCACCGTGGCCAGCGTGGCGGTAGGAAGCGCAACAAAAACAGGAGGAATAACAATGTCGAGTCTGAGGGTGAAGAGACGGAGAAGATCGTTGCAAACGTCAAGAAGTTTGGTGAAGATCAAACCGATGGTGCTGACAGCGGCTCCACCAATGGACAAAGCATGTCGGAATTCTCTTCCGCAAAGCAGTAAGTATAGAGAGGTTCACTTTGAGTTCTTGCGCTGATTATCTCAGAATCCACAACTTGACCATCACCGACAAGGTGCTTGGTAGCGGAAGCGGAGGTACATTCGTGTTCGAGGGGAAATTCGAAGGGCGTGACGTTGCGGTCAAGCGTATGCTCCCGCAATATTACGAGCTTGCCGACCAGGAAGTCAGTCTGCTTACCCAGAGTGATGACCATCCGAACGTTATCCGCTATTTCTGCAAGCAAAAGGACGAGAACTTTCTTTACATTGCCGTCGAGCTCTGCCAAGCCAGTCTTTGGGATCTTTACAAAGACGGTCGAGCAGATGACCCATGGACGGATCAACAAATTAGATTGGTCAATGAGATCAATGCCGACGTGCCAAAGGCACTCTACCAACTTGCAGCCGGCTTGAACCACCTCCATAGTTTGCGAATCATACATCGCGATATCAAGCCGCAGAACATCCTTATCGCTTACCCGAAGAAAAACCAAACTGGAGGCCCCCGTTTCGTCATCTCGGACTTCGGACTCTGCAAGACTCTTCCGGACAACGTCAGCACTCTCGTTGGGACTACAAACAATGCGGGTACCATTGGCTGGAAAGCCCCGGAGCTTATTCTCAAGCCGAAAGAATCCGAAGGGCGCATGAGCTCAAGCCAGCGGGATTCGTCAACGTCCAACGATCCCGTCACCCAGGGTGTCAAAAGATCGGTTGACATCTTCTCTCTTGGCTGCGTCTTCTTCTACGTTCTCACCAATGGCTCTCACCCGTTCGATGATGAGGAAGGCTGGATGCAGATCCGTGAGCTTAACATCAAGAAAAACAAGTTCAATTTCAGTAAGCTCGAGTACCTGGGCGACGATTCGGAGGAGCCGATCCACCTTATATCTCGCATGCTCTCCAATAACCCTGTCGACCGGCCTACCGCTATGCAAGTCATGCAGCATCCTTTCTTCTGGTCGCCCGAGAAACGCCTCACTTTCCTCTGCCAAGTGTCGGATCGATTCGAATTTGAGCCGCGTGATCCTGCGTCGGCGTCCCTGTGCAGACTGGAAGCACGGAATGTTGATGTCATGTGCTCTGCTCCTAAAGGCTCAAATTCCAGCCATGCGTATAGCAAATTCCCTGACTTCTTGTCGAAGCTGGACCGCAAGTTCATCGATACGCTCGGCAAGCAGCGTAAGTACAATGGCGATAAGATGCTGGATTTGCTGCGCGCTTTGCGCAATAAGAAGAACCACTACTACGACATGCCGCCTGATGTGCAAGCCAAGGTCGGCCCGCTTTCGGACGGATATCTTAGGTACTGGACCACAAGATTCCCCAAGCTCCTGATGGTTTGCTATGAGGTGATTGTAGATTGTGGCTTCGATCAAGAACCCGGTTTCAGAGCCTATTTTGAGCCAACGGCTCCTTAGATGGACCCGTCACTGGCCACAAACATTTCTTTGGTATTTCTCACATTCTTTGTTCATGGTCAAGAGGCTGGGGGACGAAGCTATGTGATATGACTTGTACGACTGCGTTGGGTGGCTTTGGTCTTTGAGTCAACATCGATAACAAAATCGATTTTTCAAAAAAAAAAAAGGGGGGGGGGGGGCA
>RHKH01000050.1:0-29948 GCA_009829795.1 Lasiodiplodia gonubiensis
AAAAAAATATTAGGTAATCCGATCTCGCGCCTCCTCCTCCTCCTCCGCTTTATATACTATTAAATAAGGTTTAGTTGGTTAGACCAGGCGTATCGGCGTCGCTTATAAGAGGTCGCTCCGGGCCGTACCTTAAAAGGTGCCTACGAACGGACGAGAGAGTGGAGGGAGGAAAGTAGTATCTGGCGGCCTTTTATAAAGTGACCCCGCGAGTCGTGCTTCGTATATAGTTCTTAGTAGAAGGTGAGAAAAGGTAATAAATATATAGAGAAGTGTAAGAAACGACCTTACCGGTATAAGTTATAGCGGGTAGTAGGTGGTATTTCTTCGCGATAAGATATCCGTGAAATCCCCGTATTTGCTATATAAATTTGGCATGGAAGCCGGAGAAAAGTACCTCTCCCAGGGGGGAGTCAAAATCTGGATGAGGGGGAGTCAAATTCTCGAAATGGGGGAGTCAAATTCTCGAAATGGGGGAGTCAAATTTGTAGCGGCCTGCTATTTATTCTTCACGCTAGCCATCGGCTGCGAGAGGGGACTGTATGTAAAACTGTTCGCTTCTCAGCCCCTGCTACCGCCCACGTCGCCGCCTGCGCACTGGCCAAAACGAACGCTGGCGAGGAATTGTTACGATCTCAGCTCGGAAATGAAGGACTTGGTCTGATAGGTCGCTCAATCACGTGTGATTAGCTAGCGCGTCACTGCGCGTCACTGCGCGTCTTCCCCAGAACTCCGCCGACGCAGCACCACATCCGCATCCGCAACGCCGCCCGCAATGGCTCCGTCGAGTTCTCCATTCTCTGCGTCGCAGAACAAGAAACAAGCCACAATTTCAAGCTTCTTCTCCAAAAAACCTTCGTCGACCCCGAAGCCGCCCGCAGAGCCACCAAAGTCGTCACCACTGCTAGCCATTCAGCACGATGAAGCTCGCCAAAGGTCTGATGATGAAGACGAAGACGCCACGGCGCCCCGACGCAGCTTCTCTAACGCCATGAAGCGTGCACAAACCAGCGATGGAGGCAGCGCTGCAAGTCGCCCGGCGGCAAAGAGAGCCCGCAGAACCATCCACGATGAAGACGACGACGACGACGACTACATGCCTGGCCCTGATGCACGCGCGCCTTCGCCGGAAGAAGGCCAATCACTGGGTAGCGTGAGCGAGGCCGGCCTCAATGGCTCGCGCAGTCTCAGGGAGACCGACAGGACGACCAGATTCATCTTCTCGAGTTCACCTGTCCAGACGGAGAACCAGGAGCCTGACCCTGAAGAGACGAGAAGAATGAAGGAGAAGCTGCATCAGAAGTTTGTTAAGAAGCTCGGCAGGCCCGACAGCATCGCGGAGATCAAGAAGCGACACGGTGTCGTCACCGAGGACGCCGGTGAAGGTGAGGACGGCGAGGATGAGGATCTTGAGGACGAGGAGCCGCAAGCAAAGTCGAAAGCCAAAGGCAGGGGAGTGGTAAAGAAGGGAGGGGCCAAGTTGACGCCCATGGAGAAGCAGATCATCGACCTGAAACAAAAGCATCCGGACACCATTCTCGTGGTTGAAGTGGGCTACAAATTCCGCTTCTTTGGAGAGGACGCAAGGGTAGCTGCCAAAGAGCTAGGCATTCTCTGTGTACCAGGCAAGCTGAGGTTCGATGAGCACCCTTCTGAAGCCCATCTGGATCGGTTTGCTGGTGCAAGCTTTCCGACGCACAGGCTACATGTGCATGTCAAGCGCCTAGTCGCAGCAGGCCACAAGGTTGGTGTGGTCCGACAGCTCGAGACGGCTGCGCTCAAGAAAGCCGGCGATAATCGGAATGCTCCTTTCGTCCGCAAGCTCACTAACCTGTACACGAAAGCCACCTACATCGATGACGTCGAGGGCCTTCAGGGGACCGGTGCGAGCGCCAACCCCAACTCTCCGGCAACTGGGTATATTCTCTGCTTGACCGAAACCAACGCAAAGGGTTGGAGCACCGATGAAAAGGTCCATGTGGGCGTTGTTGCCGTCCAGCCCGCGACAGGTGATGTTATCTACGACGACTTCGAGGATGGATTCATGAGAAGCGAGATCGAGACTCGGCTCTTGCACATTGCACCATGCGAATTTCTCATTGTCGGCGACGTCTCCAATGCAACGGAGAAGATCGTCCGGCATTTGTCCGGTTCGAAGAGAAACGTGTTTGGCGACCAAGCACGAGTAGAACGGGCGGAGAAGCCGAAGACGATGGCCGCCCAGGCGTACAATCATATCTCGAGCTTTTATGCCGACAAGATGAAGAGCGGAGAGGATGATACCGATTCCGCGGCGGCTGTTTTGGACAAAGTTCATCAGCTTTCGGAGCATGTCACCATCTGCCTGTCAGCACTCATCACACACATGACCGAGTACGGTTTGGAACACGTCTTCGACTTGACAAAGAACTTCCAAGCATTCAGTGCCCGGTCTCACATGCTGCTCAACGGTAACACATTGGGCAGTCTGGAAATATACCAGAATCAGACCAATCGTGCCGTGAAAGGGAGTCTGTTCTGGACGATGGACAGGACAAGGACGCGTTTTGGCCAGCGACTGTTGCGCAAGTGGGTTGGAAGGCCCTTGCTGAACAAGGCCAAACTCGAAGAACGTATCAGCGCCGTGGAGGAGCTCCGCAGTGGCGAAAATATCGTTGCTATGGAGAAGCTGAAGCACTTGCTTTCCCAAGTGAAGACTGATCTGGAGAAGTCTCTGATTCGTATCTACTATCAGAAGTGTACACGACCAGAGCTGCTGGCTGTACTACAAGCCCTGCAACGTATTGCTAGCGAGTATGCACACGTCCAGTCCCCAGAGCAATCCGGGTTCTCCTCGCCGATCCTTCAAGGAGCAGTCGTGAGCCTGCCGATGATCGGCCAGGACGTCGTCAGTTACCTGGACAGACTCAACCTCCAGGCAGTCGGAGACGACGACAAGTACGGATTCTTCAGAGAAGAGCACGAAACTGAAGACATCACGGATCACAAAGTTGGCATTGTCAGCGTCGAACACGATCTCCAAGGACACAAGAAAGAGATTGCTGGGGCGCTGAAGAAGTCTAAGGTCGAGTATGTGACAAAGGCGGGCATCGAGTTTTTGATCGAGGTAAGCAACAGCGAAGTCAAGAAAGTGCCTGCTTCTTGGGCCAAGATCAGCGGCACGAAACAGGTCTCACGTTTCCATACACCAGAGGTGATCCGACTCCTCAGGGAGCGGGACCAACACAAAGAAGCTTTGGCGGCTGCCTGCGATGTGGCATTCCAGAACCTACTGTCTGAGATAGGTACCAAGTATCAATCCTTCCGAGACTGTGTGCAGTCCCTAGCGACGCTAGACTGTTTGCTATCGCTTGCCGAGATCAGCAATCAGCCGGGATATGTCAAGCCTGAGTACTCTGAAGACGTCTGCGTTGAAGTTTCCGAAGGTCGGCACCCTATGGTGGAGCAGCTCCTCTTGGACTCGTACGTCCCGAACAACGTCTCCCTCTCTACCGACGGCACCCGCGCTCTACTTATCACCGGACCGAACATGGGTGGCAAATCCTCCTACGTGCGCCAGGTCGCTCTCATTTGCATCATGGCTCAGATAGGCTCGTACGTGCCCGCCGTGTCCGCCAAACTCGGCATGCTTGATGCCGTGTTCACGCGGATGGGTGCCTTCGACAACATGATGGCGGGCGAGTCGACCTTCATGGTCGAGCTGTCCGAAACGGCAGACATTCTGAAGCAGGCGTCGCCGCGCTCCCTCGTCATCCTCGACGAGCTCGGCCGCGGCACCAGCACCCACGACGGCGTCGCCATCGCGCAGGGCGTGCTTGACTACATGGTGCGCGACGTCAAGGCGCTCACGTTGTTCATTACGCACTATCAGAACCTGGCCAAGCTGGCGGACGGTTTCGACCAGGGCGAGCTGAAGAACGTCCACATGCGCTTCGAAGAGAACAAAGAGGCGGACGGCAAGTGGGAAGAAATCACCTTCCTGTACGAGGTTGGCGAGGGCGTCGCGCACCGCAGTTACGGTCTCAATGTGGCGCGGCTGGCCAATGTGCCGGATGCCGTGTTGGAGGTAGCCGCCGTCAAGAGCAGGGAGCTGGAGGAGGCGATGATGAGGAGGAAGGTGGTTGGGTTGTAAGTGCTTGTCCTGCCCTCGTGTTGTGTAGACATTTATTGACTGACGGGAATCAGGTCCGGCACCGTGGCGAAGATGCTGGAAGGAGCGAATGATGTGGAACTCGATGCCATCATGAACGGCATTGAGCAGTTGTAAAGTGGG
Organism: Lasiodiplodia gonubiensis; assembly: GCA_009829795.1. Taxonomy (NCBI): domain Eukaryota; kingdom Fungi; phylum Ascomycota; class Dothideomycetes; order Botryosphaeriales; family Botryosphaeriaceae; genus Lasiodiplodia; species Lasiodiplodia gonubiensis. The sequence goes on from RHKH01000050.1 coordinate 4,271, forward strand.
AACGTGTCTAATCACGTATCATAGCGTCAAGGGTACCGTGGCTGCCGAAAGGCATAGCTCAAGGTTCCCAAAAGCGATTTCCTTCCAATAGAGCCAAATGCCACTTGATTTCGAGGGGCCCCGACTCTGTGCTCACTTGTCCGCCTGTTCCGGTTGGAGAGTGTGCTAGAGGGAAGACATGCAATGGTACGGAACAGAGAATGGGCACGAGTCTGCTCCGTACATAGCGCAAAATAGTCGAGATCTAGCCCTCACAGGTTATGAGCAGCATCAGCGTCGAATTCAAAGATGATCCCGGGAGAGATTGTTTGTATGAGGCACCAAAGCGTGGGAAGGGCCGCTATCGACTATATCCTAAGGAATAATGGTTTCTCCAAAGTATGGTTATATTCCATTCTAAGGCGAATAGCGGAACATCATGGCCTTCCATGCTCCGTAATGGGGTTTACACTCTCAGCACGAACAGTCGAAGTAACGGATACGGATGCAGATTCATAGTTAAATTAAAGCTGCCAGGCGTAGAGCCCAAGTGTCCACCATTACAAGGTGCAACATCTTCGGTAATTTGCGGTCAAGAAGAGCTAATATCTTTTATGGTGCGCTATATATTTAGGAGGGCTCTTTAAATTTCAAGACCATTTTGGTGCACTCGTACCGCCGCTGACACCCTCTACCCTGTGTTACTATTTGGTGAAAGAAAGAAAAAAAAATAGTAACTGCGCTAAGCCGATTACAGCTTTCTTGTCGTATTACAAGCTAATTAAAGGGGACTAACCTCGACAGCATCCTCTCCACTAGTAACGAAAGACCTATTAAACTAAAGAGGAAGAACGTATACACCCCTCGCGCGGCCAGTAGCTAGCGTAAATTTGTTTTAGCGACTACTTTTCTCACCCCCCCCCCCCTAAAGATATTTACCTGTTCTCCTCTCGCTCACCTTAATTTATATGGTAAATAGTAGGTAAATGCGGGGAATTCACCGGCATCTTATCGCGAAGAAACACCTTATATATTACCTTATATATTACTCTCTATAACTTATACTAGTAAGGTAGTTTCTCTTACTTCTCTATATATTTATTATCTATATCTACTAAAAACCGCCTGAGACGCCTAAGACGTACGACTTACGTAATAGCTTTACGAAAGGCCGTTAGATATACTCTTTCTTCTCTCCTTAACCTCTTCTCTTTCTTTCCTCTCTTTCTTTATTATTTCTTATACCTATTTACCATGCTTAGTACGGTAGTAAGCTTCTTCTTATGCGGCTTAGAGTTCTTACTACTAGGTAGACGTCCTCGCCTCTTACGCGGAGGTTCTTCGCCTACTACTACTACTGGCGAGGTAAGCGAAGGCCGGGTAGGTAGTATTAGTATTGGTGCTTAGTATCGCATTACGAGAAACAACTAAGGTAAGGTAAGGTTGATGGGATGCTGGTGAATTACCCGTAACATCTATACAAATTTGACGTGAGCAACGGAGAAAAAGTGAGTTTCCCAGGGGGTGTGAGAAAAGTAGGCGCCTTTGTTTTTTTGGCTATGTTAGTGTGCGGAAGGGACTGGCTAATGGACGGAGGAGGACGTCATTAATTGGAGCTTTAACATGGACGTAATCTGTCGTCCTCAAGCAGTAGAGTATGCCGTCCAGAATTCGAAGCGACGAGAAGAGAACCGACGGGAGAATGGAGATGTTTCATTTTTCTTTTTTGCACTCACACGACTACAACTCAACGTGCTCCAAACGTTTGAGCTTGTACAATGAAACAACCAGCCAGCTGGTCAACCTCGAGAAAAGCAAGCTGGCGAAGACGGAAACGGAAACCTGAAGACGCAATGCACGATCTCTGACCTGGCCACACAACTTGAATGGAAAACCTTTTCGCAATGTCAACTGCGACAATGCTTTCATTGGCGAAATCAACGACCACCAGCAACCGTCGACACCCTCCTGGCCCTCTTGCCCAATGCCACGGCACCCGCACCGCCACGCGGCTTACCTGACGTCTTCAAGTTGAAGGCGCGCTGGTCCTTCAGCCAGCGGCGGTAATCAGCAACCGAGCCGATCTTCTCGCCGTAGAAGTCGGGAACGGGGTTGTTCAAGCTGGACTGGGTGGGGTCGACGCGGAACTTCTTTATGCGCTGGAAAAACTGCTTCTCCTTCTGCGTTGCGCCGAAAGATGGGCGTCAGCACTCGAAACGCCGTCCATATCACAACCGTTTGTTTCACCACGCATCAGAGACACGCTCTCGAAAGACTCACCTCTACGATCTGCTTCCCGATCCGCCTGTACGCGATCCTGAACAGACCATCACCGATGGCCGGCCCCAGCAACCATCCTATGCAGCCGCAAGCCACGGTTCCCATGCCCGTCACGATGATTGGATCAAGACCGAATGTCTGCGCGCCAAGAGAGTCGATGTCGCTCGCGAGCAGAATGTTGATGCCGACACCCGTCGATGCGATGGCGGCCGCGACGCTGCAGACCAACGACAGCCGGCGGCGCGTCTTCCGGAGCGCAAGAAAGCGGTTCCAGGTCAAGGTATCGGCGTTATTGGCCGCCGATGCGTGGGCCGAGGCGGAAGAGGAATTGGTGGTCGAGGAGGCGGCACGTGTGGAGCTGCTCGAGGAGAAGAGACGGGTAGTGATGGGAGAGGGGCAGCGCGTGGTGGCGGAAGCTGAGCGGCGGGCGGAGGCGGAGGCGGAGAGCTTGAGGAGTTGGGATGGACGTGCTACGCTGGTGCTGTACGAGGCCGGGGCCGAGAGGCACGGACGCACGCTGACGGCGGCGCGAGGACGGACGGCGGCCACTGCCGCGGCGCAGCGGATGGGCATGGCGGCGGCCGAGAACATGGAGACGGGTGCAGAGTTGCTGTGGTGTGTGTCGAAGCTCGAGCTTCGCGATATTTCGGCGCGACGTCAACGGCCGGGCGCACAGGCCAGCTGGCTGCCGGCTTGGCCCCGCCAGTGGACGGCAGAGCGGCGCCCCCAGACCGCAAGGTTAAAAGCATGTCTGTCCATCGTTGCTGGCTTTCCTAAAACTGCTCGAATTCCAGCACGGAGCATCCCCGGGGGAGGCTTGACGCTTGCCCTTCCTCCCCCTCTGACGGCTGCTCCAAGGAACCCTGTGCGCCGTCCGCCCGTCCGTTCTACTTAGCTCTGTAAAAGACCCATCATAACCGCAAATACGACACGCTCGCTCCTTCGCTCGCTCGCTTTCGTATCGTACATCTTGCTCAAGTAAAGAGAAAAAAAAAAATGAAAAAGATCCGCAGAACGCAATGCTTCCAACCTTTCAGAGCATGCAGCCAAAACAAAGGCATCAAGATTGGAAAATTCACGCCCACATGCCAGAGCCTTGCGCGAACAACAAACGCCAAACCGGAAAGCGGTCCGAACCAAGGAATTGGGTATTCGAAAAGCAGCGCAAAGAACCCGCATCAAACTTGTATTGCCCACCCGTGCTTGCACGCGAACCTTTTTTTTTTTTTTTCCCCGACTGAGTGGCGTCGTCTTGGGAAGCACGCCGAATCGCCGTGTCCGCCGTGCGAGCGCCTGCTGCCGGCCAGACAAGCCGGTCCAATTAGACCCGGGGGCGCCGCACCGGGTGGCCGACGGAGGCCTAGCGGAGCCGAACACTGCCTGCTGCACTGGCGCTCCGGATTCAGAAATTACCAAAAGGGCAAACGTCTCTGCAATTGAGGAGAATTACGCGGATACGTCCGCCGTCACGCGTTCCGTCTTCAGATGGATCCGATCGGCGAGAGGGGCTGCATAGGTGACAGCTTGGGCAGCTCGTTGCGAATTCCGTTGTGTCCGCTCTGCGTAGGCGTGGCATCCTCGTCTTCATATTCGCGCGAGTTGACCGAATCGAGGGGAGGCGGCCGCGGCCTCTCCGGTGTCGAGCTGTTGATGGTCGAGGGCTTGCTGCTGCCAGACGAAACTGCACGCTCGTCATCCAGCTGGCTCGTGCTCCCGTTCGGGGTGCTCAGCCCAAGCGCTGGCTGCGGCGGGTACTTTTCCGGCTCCAGAATGCGCATCTCCCGCTCGAGATATTCCTTTTCTGTCCAGCAGCCCTGCCAGCAGTTGCGCCAGTCAAGCACGAGGAACTGGAAGCAGAAGGCCTCAATCTTCATGCAGGGCTGGAAGCAAATGCAGAGATTGCGGTAGTCCATCTTGTTCTTCTCCGAACACGAGTGGAGAAGGCTGATGTGGCACGTGATGGCGAACAGAAGGTAGTAGTTGAATGGCGGAAGTTTCGAGAGCTCGTCCTTGAGCATCTGTGGCGTCGACTTGGCGTCACCACAGCTCTCCTGGATCTTCTTTTGCGTCGCCTTGGGGAAGATTTCATCCGGAAGCTCGCGGAGCCACGCCTTGAACATGGAGCCGATGATGTTGATGTCGTAGAGATTGGGTTCGTCGAAGAGGTTGATATCAAGTTCTACAGGCACCCATCGTTGGTCAGAGGCCATCGAATCCGGAGAAAGGAAGGCATACCTTTGTCAAAACGCATTTGCCAGTACTTCACATCCTTGCCGCTGCCAGGGACACGGTACAGGCCCTCCTCTTCGCAGCCGTTCATGTTGAGATAGCTGCAAGCACCTGTTAGCCGATCGGGGCGATGCTCTCTGCTTTGCGTCAAAGCGGGGGAGACGACTTACTCAATGCACCTCCAAGGCAAAGCAGGCATCCAGAATTCAGTTTTGTCTTTCGATGCAGCAAGCCTTTTTGAAATCCTAGTCTTGCGCGTCTGCTCAACCAGCGGAAGATTGATGACCTTGCACACATAGTTCTCATCCAGAACAGGCGCGTGGTCGCGTTCGTGGGAGCTGCCGCTGCGCGCGAGTTTGCCGAAGAAGCCTTTGCCCGCCTTGCCTAGTCCGTCGGCAGCCTTTGTGCCCGACTTCTTGATATTGTTGAGGAAATCGGCGCCTGGATTGTCCTTGAACGAATTGGAGAAAGAGAATGGGTTGTTCTTGTCGCGCGGGTGAGCGGCCGTGTCCTCGTCGGGCTCCGTGTGCCGGTCGGCCGAGCGATTGCGCGACGTATTCTGCATCATGTCGCGGAAGCTTCTGTCTTCCTTCAGCGGCGCGGTCTTCATTCCGTTCTGGTCGGGTTGGCGCTTGATGTAGCGCTGCTCAGACTCGGGGGTGAAGCGGGCGGGCTTTTGCTGCTGGTGCGTGTTGTTTAGGTAGTCGTCGGATCTGATGGAGCGCGAGCGAGCCAAGAGGTTGAAGCGATGCTTTTGGCCGGACCGTTTCGAGGTGGGCTGGTCGTTGGAGTGTGAGCTTTGCGGAGTGTTCTGCTGCAGTCGACCGTGTGAAGACGGGGCACGTTGGTCATAGCGCTCTTGCTCATGTGAAGCGGAGCCTGAAGTAATACCGTCAGTTTCAAAGTGAGAACGAGCCGACGATCGGCATTAAAATTGCGCCGCTTACTGCTTGATATGCTCGCACTTTCCAACGACTTGGTCAAATTCTCCAACGACTTTGTCAGATCCGGAGATGAGCCGGAAGACTGCTTGTATGGGTACGTCTGCGCTGTACTATCTGGCAATGACGAACCCTCCGACACCTGTCTGATCGACATCGCATTGTCTCCGCCGCCCATCCTCGTGGAAGATTTCGACGCCTTGGAGTTTGCGAACAGCGGTCTTGGCGCGTCTTCTTTGACGGCGTGCGCCCTGGGAGACCTTTCCGGCCCGGTGTGCGAGTGGGACGACTTTGGTGCGGCGTACGAGTCCATGTTTCGCTCGTTGCGGCTCATCTCATAGCGGGACGACTGGCTAGCCCGGGGAGATCTAGGGCTCTGCGGACTGCGGCGGCCTTCGCCGTTCTGCGGCTGGGGATGGGCTTTGTTGGTCTGGTGGAGGTTCAGAGACAAGGAGGGGGACTTCGGCATCTTTCGCAACGGCCTTCGTTGTGGTTGGGCCCAACCCAACGGCTGTCACACCGTGTTAGCCATTCACCGTCAATCGGTAGTGTGCGCGACGCGACGAGTCAAAAAAGTGACGTGCGCGGTACTGCGTCGAGACGTCGCTGCGGCCGCTGGTGCGGCCGAGCTCAGCCCAGGGGGACAGTTACGGCTTTACCTCGATTCTGCAAGTCGACATTGCGATCAGCTTGAGAGTCCGGTACGGGAACACAGAGAGGTGAAAATACGCACCTGAAGGGCCCGGATCGGCCAGAAATGAACGGAGCCCTGATCTAGGCAGGAACCTGAGGCCAGGCCTCCCGACTGGCACCTGTACGACGTGCACGCTCAGGCGTGTTGGGTTGGTGGCGTAGCTGTGGGTTCGTTGGTTGCGGCGACTCGACGAAGGCCGGCCGGCGTGGGTGGAAGCTTATGCGTGCGCTGGACGGACTCAATCAGCTGGGCGCGTTACACCATCTCAGGTTTGGTGCAGATGGGAGAGCGGTGCCACCATGCGGCCGCGAATGGAAAACAAGAGGCCAGGGCAAGATCATTCACACAAGGGTGCGATCGGCCGCGAGCCAGAGACCACATCTGGTTTCAGGCGTCAGGAACAAAGAAACTTACAGCCCTCAGCAACCACGGCTCGTCTCGGACTGCCGTGTGCAGGGAGGCACGGAGTCGCAATGCGCTGCAGCGCGCAGGGAGGGCGGCGTGTCCAGTTGTCCACGAGAGCCGGCACGTTCGGGGCGGCTGGAAGGTCTTGTGCAAAGCGCGAGCGGACGCAGGAGTTGAGCCAATGCAGACGGCGGCAAGCGGGAGCCAAAGGGACAGGGTCGCGGCGCGGCGGTGGATCAACGAGGACGCATGCACCCCGGCAGGGCGTGTGGAGCTGCAGTGGCTGGCGGCAATGAGGGATAGGAGTAGGAGCCGCCGCGGGTGGGGCCTGGGGGAGGGGCCGCGGGCGACGTCGATGCGGCGAAGAGAGTGTGCGCAGGGCTGCTGGATCGAGGGAGGGCGCGCAGCAGTCCCAGAGGGCGAGCGTGGTGTTGGAGAGGCGCAGTGGTGGTGAGGGTGCTCAACGGGGGAAGTGGATTCGAGTTTAGCTTCAGGGTATCCTTGCGGCGCACTCGGGATGAGCCCAGCGGCGCACGAAACACTTGGCACTGACAGATCTGACGCCCTCGCGCGCGCGGCGGGTCTCTGATGAAGAACTACACGAGCGCGCGATATTGGCACCACGGTAAATATAGATAGCGCAGCCCGACATGCGGTGGGGTCTGAGCCGCCCCCTGGTCCACAGCAATCTGCGCGGCCGGCAACGCTCAGCACGCTCGGCGAAGGCGGCCGACTGCTGCGTTCCCGATTACGTGGAGCGCGCCTTTTGCTCGCCCTCTCCACACAGCCAGGAGAGCGCGCGCGGCGCGGCGGATGCCTCCGGCAGCACAGATGGAGCTCCGGCCGCGGTGCAGAGCCTGCCCGCGCGCTGAATTTCGCACAGGCACGCAGCAATCTGCTCTCCGGACGATCAAACACCCGCTCACGCCATCCACCAAGCTGCTATAACATGGCGGCGCATGTCTCGATCACACGAGCTCCCGCCGTGCCTGCTCGGCACCCGCGCCAGGAACGCGCGCGGGAGCTGGCTCTGGGGCACGCGGACCGCCCTCGCCCAGCCAGCCCAACCCAGGAACCGCGCACCACGGACGACCGATCTTTTTTGCTGTGAGCACGCGTGTCGCTTGCAACCCGACGCAGAGTCAGTGTCCAGCCCGGCGAACTCCACCCGCTCAGGGGCTCGAGCGGGTGACTGGCCTGCGACGACGCAGCCTACACGACGACGGCACATACGAGGAATTTCCGCCACGGCAGCTGGCGCAATTGGGCCTCCTGCGCCGCCTGCTGCTCGACGGATGGCCCCGTTTCGAGCAAAGCTTCTCGAAGGCAGTTTAAGCATCGGGCGTCGAGGGACGGCGTCGCGGGGGTCAGCGTGTGAGACGACGGGAGCAGCGCATCTGCGCAGGGCCGAGACAGAATGCCTTCTTCACAGATTCCAGGGTGCTTCCACACTGCAATGCTGCGACGGTGCTCTGGAACTGGTGGCACGCGGTGAATGAAGTCGAGACACTGGAGGTGCGTTGGCGCGGCGCGTGCATTACTATTATCTGTCTGTTTGGCTGGCTCGCTTCTGCAGCCGCGATTGAATGCCAGCCTGTCAGACTCCACCGTCGACGCCGCTCTACGTCGTACTGGGCGAAGCGTGCGCGATGGCGCAGACGCACAAAAGCTTGCCCCTGCGGTACGCGCCGTGCTTCTCCTGACGGAGCTGCCTCCCACGGTCTGCGACGATGCGACTGCCGTGGGACAGGACAGCGGCGGCCTGGACGGCGGCGCGGAGACAAGAGCCGACCCAAGCAGGCACACTGGCATGTGAGAGAGCGGGACACCTCAGGCAAAGCGGTGAGCGGGCGGCTGGCTTTGCCCCGCCGAAGAACAACACACATCCCCAACAATGCGGGTGCCGCTGGGCAGCTCTTAAGACGCGGGGAGGCCAATTGCCCCGGAGGCGTCTGCACTTCCTTGAAATCCCTCGCTCCAAAAGCGCGCGACCCACTCGAGGAGTCCGCGCGTGGCTATCTTATCGTCGTCCCGCGCGCGTGCTGAGGCTTGATGAGGCTCGAAGGCCGCCAGTGACGTAGCTACTCGGCCTGTGCGCAGCTTCTCCAAGGCCCGTCGAGCTTACCGCGCCCGCGACGGACGTGCCTGCCGATCCTCCACCTCTTGCTCCCTCCTCAAAAACGTCGAGCTGCGAGCGCAGCGTCTTCCTTCTTACCTCTTCCACAGCCCTCGAGAACGGAAGGCCTGCCGCATCCTGCAGGGCAGCTTCCAATTGGGCGAGCTTATTGATAAACCCCTCCTCCCGCCTCGCCGACCTCTGCCTCTCATCTCCGACGTTTCGTCCTTTCGCTCGTCTTCACTGCATCTCCTACATCCGGCACGCCCTATTTCTTACAAAAGCACGCTTGCTGCACATTCATCCTTCCAAAGAAGCTCTCAACAATGGCCAGCACCGTCTATCTGCTGCCGCTCACGGATGGGGGCGCCCCCGACGTGCCCGGCACCTACATCTACCTGCCACCTCCCACTGATCGGGCATACACCGTCCGCTTTGCCATTGAAGGTGCGAGTTCGATATGTCGCGAAGGCAGCCTCTGGGTCAACATTCCCGCCGAGGGCGAGGAGTTCCAGCGGGATCGCTTCCGCGAGTTCAAGTCCGCCCCCCTCCCATGATGAACCGCTTGCAAGGATCTGACCGTGCAACCACACAGGCTCCGCCCCGACTTCAACGGCACCATTGAGATCGACTGCCCCATCCACAAGGCCGGCGCCTTCGCCTTCTACTCCACCTTCACTCCCCTGCCTGATTTTTCGCCCTATCCGGTCACCGCTCCAAAGCCGACAAAGACACCTACCTACTACATCGATGTTTGCCCCAAGCTTACGCTCAACGACCAGCTGATAAACCTCGATTCGCTGTCGATCTTTTCTGTCATCTCCAAGTTCATGGGTAAGTATCCCGAAGACTGGGACAAGCACCTCCGTGGCATCAGCCAGAGAGGCTACAACATGATCCACTTTACGCCCTTGATGATGAGAGGAAACTCGAATTCCCCGTACAGCATTTACGACCAACACCACTTCGATAAGGCCCTTTTCCCGAACGGAGAAGCGGACATTGCCGAATTGATCAGCAAGATGGAGCATGAGCACAACCTCTTCGCACTGACCGACGTCGTCTGGAATCACACTGCCAACAACAGCAAGTGGCTCGAGGAGCACCCCGAGGCCGGCTACAACTGCGAGACTGCGCCTCATCTTCGGTCAGCCCTCGAGCTCGACGACGCTTTGCTCGACTTTGGTTCTAAGCTTGTCGAGAAAGGCCTCCCGAACGATCTGAAAAGCGTCGATGACTTGAAGAAGGTCATGGATGCCGTCAAGTCCGATGTCATTGACCCTCTCAAGCTCTGGCAATTCTACGTCGTCGACGTCGCGAGAGACACCAAGGAGATTGTCAAGGCTTGGACTGAGGGCGAAATCACGTTCCCCGAGGGCGGCTTCGGCAAGCTCGGTGTCGGCGGTCTCGAGGAGGTTAAGAACTGGTCCCTGAAGCAGAAAGCTGATTGGCTGATTCAACACGCGCTTTCCGGGGGGGACAGGCTCGGTGCGAGGTTTGAGCGAAAGGTTGACGCGCGCACCGGTGCTGCGCTCCTGGCAGCCTTGTTCGGCCGCTATGACAGTCAAAGCCACAGCACCCCGGACGAACGTGCTGCGCAGGGTACTATTCATAAGTTCCTGGACGAGATGAACCTGCAGTTTTACCGGGAGTTCGACGGTGATGTCGCAACCATCATGGAACAGCTGCAAAACCGCATCAAGTACGTCCGTCTCGATGATCATGGCCCCAGGCTTGGTCCCATAACGGAGCGGAGCCCCTTGATCGAATCGTACTTCACAAGGCTCCCCAAGAATGAGACGACCAAGCAGCACAGCCCAGATGCTCTCGCGCTCGTCAACAACGGCTGGATCTGGGCTGCCGATGCTATGAAGGACAATGCTGGACCGCAATCTCGCGCCTACCTCCGCAGAGAGGTCATCGTTTGGGGCGACTGTGTCAAACTGCGATACGGCAGCGGCCCGCAGGACAACCCGTTCCTCTGGGACTTTATCGCCAAGTACACTCGCCTCATGGCGAAGTATTTTGTTGGCTTCCGCGTCGACAATTGCCACTCGACTCCCATCCACGTGGCCGAGTACATGCTTGATGAGGCACGCAAGATCCGCCCCGACCTGGTCGTCGGTGCTGAGCTTTTCACCGGTTCTGAAGACATGGACTTCGTCTTCTGCAAGCGCCTTGGAATCAGTTTCCTCATCCGGGAAGCTATGCAGGCATGGAGCACGCAAGAACTCAGTCGCCTTGTGCACCGCCACGCCGGAATCCCGATTGGAAGCTTCGAGCTCCACGAAGTCAGCAACGCAGACGCCTCCGCCCAGACGAATGGCGCGACCAACCGCGAGGTGATCCGAAGAATCAGACAGAGCCCAGTCCATGCTCTCTTCATGGATTGCACGCACGACAATGAGGTTCCGGCCCAGAAGCGCGATGCTCGTGACACGCTTCCCAACGCCGCCCTAGTGGCCATGTGCGCCTGTGCAACCGGTAGCGTCATGGGATACGACGAGATTTATCCTCAGCTTATCGAGCTTGTCCACGAGACTCGAGCGTACTCATCGCCTTACTCAACTTCAGGAGAGCTCAAGGTTCAAGCTGACGAGGGTGGCATCGGTAACATCAAGAAGCTCCTGAACCAGATCCATGTCCTCATGGGCCAGGAAAACTACGATGAGACGTTCATCCACCACGACCGAGAGTACATCACGGTCCATCGTGTGCATCCCAAAACCAGGAAAGGATATTTCCTGATTGCGCACACTGCCTTTCCGGGCTACGGAGGCGGCAACGGCGGCTTCCCGCCAGTCCACCTCCCAGGAACGCAAGCAACCCTCATTGGAAGCTGGCTCCTCGAGGTTGAGGATAGTCAAGATGTCAAGGCTCGGGTCATGGGGGATAAGAAGAGCCTTCGTGGGCTTCCCAGCCGGACTAAGAATCTCCAGGGAGTTAAGGTTGAATGGTCAGACCCGGAGACGAAGATTACGGTTCCCGACTTCTTCCCACCCGGAAGCATCGCCCTGTTTGAGACTTCGGTCCCAAGTTGCGAGCATTCCGACGGCCTCGATGTGTTCGTCACCAGCGGTGCCAAAGACGCTTTCAAGGAATGCGGGCTTCTTGATCTCAATCACATTCTCTACCGCTGCGACCCCGAAGAACGCGACTACAGCGGTGGCAACGATGGCACTTACACGATTCCCGGACATGGTACCCTTGTCTATGCCGGCCTGCAAGGATGGTGGAGTGTCCTTCGTGACGTGATCCGCTACAACCAGCTGGGCCACCCCATCTGCGACCATCTGAGACAGGGCCAGTGGGCGCTGGACTACTGCGTCGGCCGTCTTGAGCGTCTCGCAAAGTTGCCAAAGTACTCGAAGCTCCAGGGCCCGGCCACTTGGCTGAAGGAGCGATTCGATGCGATTCGCAAGATACCAAACTTTATGCTGCCCCGATACTTTGCCATGGCCGTTCAAACAGCGTACAACGCGGCGGTTGACCGGTCGATTGAGCTGTTGAACGACAATGTCCGCAACGGCCAGAAGTTCCTGCAAAGCCTGTCGCTGGTCAGCATTCAGGTCACCGGTCACATGAACAATGCTTCGCTGTGGCCTGAAAAGAGCGTGCCGAGCATGGCTGCGGGCCTGCCGCACTTCGCTTCTGACTGGGCCAGGTGCTGGGGCAGAGATATCTTCATCTCTCTCCGTGGGCTGTACCTCGGCACCGGACGCTACGACGACGCCAAGGAGCACATTTTGGCGTTTGCGAGCGTTGTCAAGCATGGGATGATTCCCAATTTGCTCAGCAGCGGAAAGCTTCCACGCTACAACTCTCGCGACTCGGTTTGGTTCTTCCTGCAGAACATCCAGGACTACACGAAGATAGTGCCCGATGGCCGCAACCTCCTCCAGGAGAGCGTGAAGAGGAGATTCCTGCCGTACGATGATGCTTGGTTCCCTCACGATGACGCCAAGGCCTACTCTCAATCTTCCACGATCGAGGATGTGATTCAGGAGTGCTTGCAGAGGCATGCTTCAGGCATGTCGTTCCGCGAGTACAACGCCGGGCCTGATCTGGATCGCCAGATGAAGCCGGAAGGATTCGACATCGAGATCCACCCCGACTGGAAGACGGGACTCATCTTTGGCGGCAATCAATGGAACTGCGGCACGTGGATGGACAAGATGGGCGAGAGCGAGAAGGCTGGCAACAAGGGCTACCCCGGAACGCCGCGTGATGGAGCGGCCATTGAGATTACAGGTATGCTGTACAGCACTCTGAAGTGGGTGAAGGAACTCCACGACGAAGGCAAGTACAAGTACGATGGGGTGAACATTGAAGGCGGGCGGATCAGCTTCGGCGATTGGGCGGCCAAGATCAAGGAGCACTTCGAATGGGCCTACTACGTTCCTCGGGACGCGTCGGAAGACAAGGATTACGATGTGAACCCTAGCATCGTCAACCGTCGCGGCATCTACAAGGATCTGTACAAGTCGGGCAAAGAGTATGAGGACTACCAGCTGCGACCGAACTTCCCGATTGCCATGACGGTGGCGCCGGACCTGTTCGACCCGGAGAAGGCTCTGTACGCGCTGCACCTGGCGGACACGGCGCTGCGTGGACCAACCGGAATGGCGACTTTGGACCCGTCGGATCTCAACTACCGGCCCAACTACATCAACAGCGACGACTCGACGGACTTCCACACGGCAAAGGGCCGCAACTACCACCAAGGACCGGAGTGGCTGTGGCCGACTGGGTTCTTCCTGCGTGCGTTCTTGAAATTCGACCTGGTGCGCCGCAAGACGCCGGAGGAGCGGGTGGAGACGTTCCAGCAGATCACGCGTCGTCTACGCGGATGCATGGATGCCATCAAGGAAAGCCCGTGGGCCGGGCTCACAGAGCTGACTAACAAGGACGGGTCGTTCTGCGGGGATTCGGTACGTAACGGCGGGGTTTAAGTGTGCTAGAGGCGTTGCTAACCAAAATGCAGTCACCCACTCAGGCATGGTCTGCCAGCTGCCTGATCGACCTGTACCAGGATGCGAAGGAGTTTGGAGAGGAGTTTGCAAAGTCGGAGTGATTTTGGGAGGGGCTGGGAAAATGAGAAAGGCGGCAGCTGTTGGGCGTGGGAGTTGGACCGGGACCTCTTACCTCTAATCCTAATGATGATGAGCTAGACCAACGGAATACGATGATGATTATGATGATGATGGTGATGACAAAGTTCGAGAGAGGCGTGAGTGAGAGTGGTAGTGCTGAGCGGACATGCGGGGTTGTGGCTGGGGCGCGCCAGAGCAGCGCGGAAGGCGGGCCCGGCGTCAGACGCAGGGACGGCTCGGCGATGGCACGTTACATAGCCAGGGGCGGGCTCGGAGAGCGGGTGCGTGGCCGACGAGTACCTGGTTGTACGTCATCGGCTCTAGTCGTGGGTGGAGGCTGTCCAGGCGCCGATCATAAACGGCACATCGACGCCATCCTTGCCCTCAACGTCCCACCACACGTCCACCGCCTTCCGCCCTTGCGCCCTCAACCCTCGCCGCCGCCGTTCCCTCGCGCCGCCGCCTCTTCCTGCGCGCTCTCGCAACCTCCAGAGCGCACCCCGCTTTGGCCTGCTTGCGTCGCTCAACTCGCGTCCGAGCGCCCCGCCTGCCATGTCGGGCTTCCACCCCTTCAAGGGCCGCGTGAGTAGACACTTTGGCGAGAATGTATGTACGAGACTCCCCCTGTCGAGCCTCCGCTTTTTCTTGCCTCAGCTCCCGCATGGCCGGCTAGCCCGCTTTTCTTTCCCTGCGCTACTGGTAGCATTGGAGACGTCAACCGATTTCACTCGCCCTCCTTCGCACTATCTCCGTCCCTTGCTACTGACATGCGTCCCGCCGTGCAGCTCGCGCCCGACGATGCGTACCTGAGCTACTATGACATCCGCCGTACGTGCACCGCCTCCACCTTCGAGCTTCGAGCCGCAGCATGCTGATTGTGCATGGTAGTGACCAAGGAGGACATCGACTGCATAAAGTGCGACTGGTTGACCGACAACGTGCGTCCCACTCCTTCACGCTCCCTCTCCCACTGACACACGAGAGCAGGCAATTGCATTCTGGGAAGAGTAAATACAGCTCCCACCACTCCATGTACTCACGTGCACCTGAAACCCCCGCCGGACTGACGACTTCCCCAAGGTGGCTCGAACATGAGCATCTCTCTTCTTACCCCAAGGCCAACATCAGCCTGCTCCGTCCGTCCATGTCCTTCATGATGATCCAAACACCCGATCCACTCACCTTGAAGGAGGCTCTGCCCAATTTCTCGAGGACGACACATATCTTTCTGCCAATAAACGATTGCCGCAATGTCATGGAGGCCGAAGGAGGCTCGCATTGGAGCCTCCTGCTCGTCAGCGTCGTCGATGGCGTCGCCTTCCACTACGACTCGCTCTGCGAGAGCAACGACCACGAAGCCCGGGTTGCCACGCAGAAAATGGCCACGTTGCTCGGCCGCAGCCTGCGGTTCATCAGCATGGACGATTGCCCGCAGCAAGAGAATGGATCTGACTGCGGCGTCTTCGTGTGCTTGCTCATGCGCTACTTGCTGTTGAACAGGCTGCTCCGAGCCGACTCCAAGGAGAAAGTCAGCATGAGTATGGCGGGCAAAAACGTCGAGGCCAGCTCGGGTCGCAAGGAGATGCTGAAGATCATCGATGGCTTTAGAAAGGAGGGAAGGCGGAGATCGTATGTTTCGGCCCTATCCGCATGGTTGAGACGAACCGTTGGTACACTAACGACGAGCTTGGTACGGTGCAGTCGAAGCAAGAGCCCGTTCAGTGACCACTCGAAGAGCCCTCCCCGGATCGGCGACGAGTAAGACCGGCAGTATTAGACACGGGCTTGTCGGTATTTTCAGCAAAAAGGTCGCTTCTGTCCTCGACCTAAGTTGCCTTCTGAAAGACTTAGATGAGCTCTTTCTACAGCTCTGCACGCCTCGAAAGCAAACGGCGTTCTGCATTTGTATTGTGCCCTGTGCCACCCTGGGCTTGCAGAAGCGTTCTTGACACGCACCAGGGTTGTTGTTGTTTTTCTTTCTTTTTCGGAGACGGAGCCTGGATTGCTTTGGGAAGGACACGGCTCTGTTTTTGCTGCTGGCACGAACTAGAATTGCATCAGATACTTGATGAACTGTATGGCTTATGAGAATATGACAAAGCTCGGAGGTTTTCACTGGTCGGTAAGCGGAGTGGCCAATAGGGCGGCATAATGGAGTTCCAGTTGCGTCTACTTTTGAGGGGTGGGTCATTGTATCAATGTAGCCTCTCGCTTTGTAGTCAATCTAGGCAATGGTGCAATGGGTATGTGAAGCTTGAAATGGGTGGGTAAGGGGACGGAATCCGAGTTACTGGGATCATCAGGGCTGAGAATTCTATGGCGCGTTCTTGACAATTATCTTTGTGAGGCTTGGCTTGGTCTGACTCTTAGCAGCTTTAACATGCGGATTGCGGATATCTCGTAACTAATGATGCTTCTATTCAACCAGAACGGCTCGTTGAGGACTATAAGATGCTTTGTGATACCCTGTATCCGATAAGTCAAATTGCGCAGAATGCGCGAATACGGGTCTCTTATGATTTTCGATTTTTCCTTACTGTACAGCTAGGGCATTCGACTAGTCCAGTGATTCAGAGAATATTTAGCCCTAGGATACTAGTAGATGTCCGCACGCAGCTCAGCACGTTCCAGACTAATAATAATAGTGTTGTTCAGTGCGGACGCATCCAGCAAAGCGTTCTTATCCCTGCCGCCAGCGCGCGAATGCTGCGCATCTTCATTACCAGCAACCACTCATTTGCTGATATCCGCCACCTTGGAATATATGTACCGTTTAAGTTCTGTTTGTATTTAAGTATCTCCTTGCTTATAGGCGATGCTATTTACCCCACCATCCACGACAGTGCATTGCTAGTCTCTGCAATGCCAACTGTAGCTACTACTCTATAAAGCTCCAGCCGCAGCTTTATTGTCAGCACCAATCTTTCTTACAATTCAAATCCACTCAACTTTGCTCCACAAGTTTGCCCACTTAGGATAGACAAGACTCTGCTGCCGAACAAAGCCACGGCTGCAACCATTCTCAGAGCTAGTGGCCGCTCGACACCACTCCCTAAATACTTACTCGCCCCTAGTACGGCATTTCTTTGAATTATCAAGAAGTTAGCTAACGTCCCCTCTACTTCCAGTTTTTTCGTTTCCATCTTACTGGACAACCTGGTCAATTGGGCGAGTTTTAATAGATTGACATGACTAAAATCGAAGACCCTGCCAATTGTTAAAGCGAGCCGGACCGTGACGAACAACAAAGAGAGGCATTTACCCAGTCGCACATACGACACTCTGGTATGTCTATCCCCTCCTGTCCGGATCAATGGGAAAATGTCGTACTTACTCCCAAAGGATTGCGACTACATTCGTAGCGATTGTGACAGGGCGCGAGGCGAAATCATCCAGAATCCTTCCCTTTATAAAGTCAATAGCTCAATTACCTCTGAATCTCAGAGCCGTTAGTCCAAAATCAGTACCAGTGCCACCTACGCAAAGTGAGTCCGCTTCACATCGACAGATCCTTCTGCCTTGGCTGGTATCTTCGTAGGAAGCCTCCTATACGGTTGGCTGTATCTGCTTGTACATACTAAACGTTTTTCCGCAGGAAAATGAAATTAAACGTCGATTACTCCCTTCTACGGGTCATCCGTCGCTCTCTATCTAAGTTTTTTTCGGTATCCTCGAAGACTTTGATTGAGGACGAAAGTCGACAGGTCGCAAGGTCGGTGACCTCGAATGGAAGGAATGATGGGTCCGAGTTTTTCACGTCGCACTGGATTTCGATATATCCGTTCGCTATAAACTCGCACTAGCTTATGCTTGAGATATCTATCTCCTCCCTCTGGTCCTCGTATACAATCCGCCCGCGAAGACCATGTCAGCCAGATAGTCGTTAATCTTCAAGACGACCGACCTCGAGCACTAGAGAAATGCGGATCCGGAAGAAATAAACAGTAAGAATAGAAGGTTAATTACGTTTCGGAGACTTCTTAAGAAATAAGTTAATAGAGAATTACTATAAAATTTATAGAAACCATCCGAAGAATGTAGAATTAAAATCTAAAGTACTAACCGCCTACGGTCCGAGGATCGGCGGACGAAAGTCAAGCTAATAGAAAGCGATAGGAGAATTACTTACCGTAGAAGCAAACTAATTTTCACGATGCTTCTCAGACATTTCACATGGAAAAGAATGTGGTTGGGGAAGAGTTCATATAAATTGTCAATCGTCTCCCTTCGTCTGCAAAGGAGAAAACCATTCCGAAGCCCTCCCCTCCTTCATACCATCATCAGTGAATTTGTCATGTAAGAGCCGAAAAAGACCCCGATAATTCTTGCCCTGCTCCCTTTTTTCATGTGAACTCTCGTTCATATATCTACAGGTACCAAAAGAGACTATCTAAGGGATCCCGGCCCTTCGCTCATGAAACATTTTCCATGTGAACCCGAAAGAGAAATCGTTTCATTCTTTTTGATCATGTTGGTCCATACAACATACGTGATCCTCTCACTGGCGAGACAGCTGCAAGGGACACTCGGTTCAAAAGCCACGTGGCTGCTCAGTTTGCACTCACAGAAAGCACAGCAGCGTCAACGCACCGGGACAGGTTCTATTCCTGCTTCTTGGCGTGGAAGGCGTTGAGAGCACCCGAGATGTTGTACTGAGTGGGGATGCCCTCGATACGGTGCGTCGAGTTGATGTTCTTGACGAGGGTGATCTGCCAGCACGTGGCACCGCCCTGGCGAGAGATGATGGTCGAGTAGGCAAGGAAGTACTCCCAGATCCTGAACCAGCGCTTGCCGTACTTGGCCTCGACCTTCTCGCGGTTGGCCATCCAGTTGCGGTACCAGCGCCAGAGCGTGGCCGAGTAGTGGACACCGATGGTGTCGATGTGCTTGACTTCGAAGCCGGCACCCTCGAGGCGGTCGACGACGAAGCCGAGGGGAGTGGAGGCGTCGGCTCCGGGAAAGACGTACTTGTTCATGAAGAGGCCCCAGATGAGATCCTCGTACTGCCAGCTCTTGCGCAGACCGGCGATCTGGAGGAAGAAGATGCCGTCGTCATCGAGCATGTCGTGGACCTGGCGGAAGAAACCAGACAGGTGGCGGATGCCGACGTGCTCGGCCATCTCGAGACAGGTGATCTTGTTGTACTTGCCCTCGGGCACGGGGACATCGCGGTAGTCCATGCAGAGAATCCTGCTCTGCTCCTCGGAGATACCGGCGCGACGGAGGCCCGAGTTGCCCCAGGCAGTCTGGTTGCGTCCGAGAGTGATGCCGGTGACGTGGGCACCACGCGTGACCGAGGCGAACTTGGCAAGAGTACCCCAGCCGCAGCCGAGGTCGAGCATGCGCTCGCCGGGCCTCAGCTCGATCTTCTCACAGACAACGGCAAGCTTGTTGTCCTGAAGCTGCTCGAGCGACTCCTCTTCGTTGATGTTGGAGATGATGCCAGAGGTGTAGATCATGCGCGGGCCGAGGAACCAGGCGTAGAAGTCATCACCGCGGTCGTAGTGGTCACGGACCTGCTCCTCGTCTGCAGGCAAGAAAGTCAGGGCAAAGCAGCGGCTGGGGCGGGGCAAGGGGATACTCACCCTGGGAACGGGTGTGGAGGATGACCTCGGGCATCATGCCAGTCAGGAAGAAGACAAACAGGCCCCAGGTGAACTTGAAGCTGGCCCAGTCGTGGCGGTACTCGAGGATCTCGAGAGCGTCGCCCTTGAAGTCAATCTCGCCGTCGAAGTACTTCTCGTGGAAGGTGTGCATGGGGATCTTGTTCTTGCCGTAGTACTTGTCACGGTCCTCCTCGTTGTTGAACTGGATGTAGTGGTCGATGGGCTTGCCCGGGTAGCGGGCCTTCTCGTTCTTGCGCGGGGCAAAGGTCGAGGCGACGGTCCAGAAGGCCATCAGGATGGGGATGGCGGTCAGGACGCCGAAGAAGATCCATGTCTTGATGCCGCCGCCGACCTTGAAGGTGAAGTACAGCGGGATGCCGCCGAGCAGGGCGAACAGGATGTTGTTGTTGAAGCTGTCGCTGCCGGGGCCGTCGGCGGGCAGAGGGGCGTTCTTGATAGTCGGGTACTGCTTGGATCAGCAATGGACGGCGTTTGGGCAGCCAATGGCGCGGAAGGGTGGGCGGGTGGTACTCACGCTGGTGGTGCGCACACCGTAGTTCTCGGCGGGCAGCGGCGTGTGGGCCGGAGGAGTCTCGATGAACTCGAACGACTCCTCGGAGGGAGCCTTGGTCGTGTCGGCCATTGTGGGAGCCTGCGGGGAGTGGATGGCTGCGAGCAGGAATTGTCTGGCTGGCTTGGGAGGTGCGAGGTGGGCGGATTGTGGTTTGAACGACGCGCCGTCTGTGCGAGCTCGGACCATGCACGGCCACGTTTCAAGCTCCCGTTCCTTGGTCACATCGCCCGGAGATCACCTGTGCGCCGCATCCGAGCTTTCTACAATCACAAAGTGTATTCAGATTTCAGTCTCGATGTAGCTGCTGCCCCTCAGCTTCCCTCGCCCTCCAGTGCCACCGTCCTTCGCTTCTTTTTCTTCTTACCCTTGCCGTCCTCCTCCCCGCCCGCCGCTCCGTCCTCCTGCTTCTTTGCCTTTTTCTTCTTCTTCTTGACGACCGCTGCCTCGCCCTCGCCTGCCGCTTGCTGGCCTTCCTCCACCGCTTCCGGCTCGCCTTTGACCTCCTTCTTGGCCTTCTTCTTTTTCCTCTTGACTAGCTGTCCCTCTGGCGGCACATCCTTCGCCTGGATTCGCTCGCTTGCTCGCTGCATCTCGAGCCTCAGCCTTTCTACCTCCTTCAAAGCCTTTGCCATCTCGGCCTCCTCGGCCTCCCGCCGCTCCATGTCCAGCTTGCTGTTGCCTGTTTCCTCGAGCGACAAAGATGCCAGTCCTGTGGAATCCACTTCCAGCAACGACTTCTTGCCCTTCTGCGTTGGCTTGGCGAGCTCCGGCCTCGACGAGTCCGACGCTGCGCTGGGCTCGTCCGGCCCGAGGTTCTCATCCACAAGAATCTCAAAATTCTTGCGCACCTTCCTCTTCGGCTGCTTGGTACTTCTGTGCTCGCCGCCGAGCTGCCCCTTGGTCTCTAGATCCAAGTCCATGATCGGTATCGAGTCGAGGTCCAGATCTTCGCCATTGTTGGTCTTGAGGATGTTGTGGAGTGGCGTCGATGTTCCCGAGCGCTCGTCTTCGGTGGGAATGTAGAATGGATCGTCTTTGTTCCTCGCCCGGCGCTCTGCTTTTCTCCTTGCAATGATGTCCGGATCCAGGTACTCTTCCTCCGCTGCGCTTGCTTGGTACGATTTGGGCTCTGCCTCGGGCGCCTCCAGGCGATCAGCCGCCGCTTCCGATTGAGTGGGAACTGCCGTCCTCTGGCTGTAGAATTGATATACGTCATCCTCGTCAGGCTCAACGAATGACTCGTAATCAGCCTTGCGCAAAAGGTTGGGGAGATCCGGGTTGATGGGAGCGTCCAGATCCAGTTCGTCCGGCACTGGCACCTTCCTCTGTGCCCCGGGAGCCACGGGGTTGAGCTCGAGGCCTGTGAACAGCGATGGGATGGCTTGTGTAAGAAGCAGTGGCGGATCGACAAAATCACCATCCCCCGGGCCGGCTTCTTGCCCGGATGCCGCTTCTGAAGCAAGCCGCATCAGCTCCAGGTATTCCACTGCTCTCTCCTGAACTTCCAGATTTGGATGAAGGGCCAGCGGCTCTAGGAAATGTACGATTCTAGCCATGAGGAGCACCATGGTCGACTTACGCTCCGAATTCCACGATATCTGATCGTTTGAGGAAACAGAAGCAAAGACCTTGGGGACGGCCTGGATGTAGATGGCCAGGATGTGGTGTGGGAGGAGAGCAGATGACGAATGCATCAACGAGTTTAGAACTCCCTCCGGGTTCGTCAAGAGCGACGCGTACTCGCCCACCATCCAAGCAGCTGGGCCCAGAACGCCTTGGCCTCCGTTGCCCGACGCCGGGAACATCTGATCTCTGCGATCGACGAGGATGAGAGATTGGGCAGCTTCCGTCGCTTCTGGCCGGACGGCCTTGACACGGACCGCCACATTCTGGAGTTCCTTTCCAATCTCGAAGGACACGTCATCCTTGTCGCCCATGGACGTGCCGTCAGATTCTGGCAACTCTTCGTCCAGCGATGCCGACTTCGAAGAAGGCGAGACGCGGACAAGTTGAACGAGGACGTCGATGTACCAGTCAAAGTCGATGATGTTCGCATACGTGTCACGAGCGCACATTTCGAGAATGCCCTTGATGGCCTTGATCCGATAGTCCTCTGGGAGAGGCGGCGGTTGGTCCTTTGTCTTTTCATTTCGACGGATCGACTCCTCGGCCTCGTCATCGGACGGGTCTGCGGCCGGCACCACCCCTTCGTGAAACCCGCGATCGTTCAGGGGGTCATCGGCCGCGGACGCTCGTGGTGCATTTCGAAGCTGTCGGATAAGTCTCCCAACTATGACGGTGAGATTATCGGGATTAACCATGCCAATGACAAGGCCAAGTGCTTGCGACCTGATTGAGATGTCGGCATCGTCTATGCATTCTAGGATCACGTCCTGATGTAAAGACACAAGGTGAGGATGCGATCGGACGATCTTGTCAAAAGCAAGCAGAGCGACGTATTTCACTGGGACAGTCAGCTGCGAAAATTGCAATTGAGGCACAGTAGCGTAACCCACAGTTCGGATCCCCTTCAACGACTAGCATGCCCCGGAGCTTTCCCACGCACAAGCGAGCTATCTCCTCTCCCTCCGTGGTTCCTTCGGCACCTTCGAGAATGCCACCTTGAATGATACCATTGATGCACTCGTACAGCAGAGACATAGCAGGGGTCGTCTTGATGATGGCCGTCAGCGGGGGGAGGAGCTTCTTGATCAAACGCGGTTCCAGGGGAGTCAAAGTTGCAAACAGCTTGATAATCTTGATAGCCATCCAATTGTTCCCGCCCTGGACAAGAAGGTCGAACAGCCTTGGTGCTAGAGGCAAGAAGTCCTGGGGCCTTCGCCAACCGAGCTCGCAGACGACGTTGACAATGGCGGCCGTCACGCTCGGGTCTTCATCGTCATCCAACAGCCGCTCCTTGATCCGGGGCCATGCGGGTCGCAAAGTCTCGGGGTAGACCAGTGCGAGACGGTACAGTGTAACCACTGTTTTCTTGCGTATCGAGGAGTGGGAGTGTGTGAGTCGGGGTAATAGGTCCGAGAGGAGCGAATTTGCCATGGAGGGATTGATGACATGCGGTATGGCCGACAGAGGAAGCGTGATTGTTGTTGGTTGGGGAGAGCTCAAGTCCTGAAGAGCCATGAGCGCCAATGATGGAGAGCACGATATCGTAGCCAAGCGTACCTTTTTGAGCAGATTCTCCGCCAGCATCAAGACCTCCGTGTCGGGCCTGAAGCTCTGCACGGCGGCCAGGTAGCCGATTTTCTTATGGCCGTATTTGGGAGACGACATGACTTCTAGCACGTTGAACGAGGCCCAAGACATATCATGACCAAACATCTCGAGATAAGTGAGCTTGAGCAAGGCGGTGGCCTTCAAATCTGCAGCACCCGCACTTCAGTAAATAAAGCCCGCAAGCGTAGGCGCCGGCTCTGCCTTAGCCACTAACCCATGTCCGAGCCTTTGATCTCCTTGCGGCACTCCCGCAGGCTTTCCTGGATGTACTCTCTCTCATTGCCTTTGTGGTTGCGCAGACCTCGGATGAGGTCGTACAGCGATTTCTCGAACCTGGGGAATGAGACGTGTCAGCGACTCCGTCCGCGGGGCCGTCCCCGGAGCTAGGGAGATAACAAACATTCTGGCGGCGTGTCGAACGTCGTTGTCGCGCGCACGAGCTGTCTAGGCGGAAACGCGTCGTCGATTCGTGATAGCGGGGCGGGGGGTTCGAGGGTGGTGGTGGAGACCGTTCAGCGACATTATCGGCTCTGCGCGAGCATCTGTACGACCGTTGGCCGGAGGCGGTTGGCGCTGGCGGTTCCGTGGGGGCAGAAGATTGCGGAGGCGCAACTTGGGTTGTTCGTGCGCGGTGTGGTCCCCGCGGGCGGAGAGATCATGACGATGTCGGGTGTCGGTGCACGACTAGCGGGAAAGTCATTGCCGCCCCTTGCGCGTAGCGGCCTCTGCCAGCGGGCAACCGTCTACGAGCTACCTATCACGTATCTCTACGCCAACTCCAACATCCTACCCATTCCGCACGCTCTACGCTCCCGCCGCGAGCGAGCCGCTATCATGTCCACCGCCGATCTCGTCTACCCGCCGCCCAACCTACCGCCGGCATCCGCACTCCGGCTTTCCCAGTCCGCTCCGCGCATCCTCTCGACATCAACGACTTCGTCCCTACCATGGCCGCTTTCCCTGCTCACGTCAAGAGAGACGCAAGAGACATGGGCATCCCATGAAAACCTTCTGCTGTCCTGCCTGCGCACAGGCGACGACAAGTCCGCGCGCCAATGTCTTGACCGGCTAAAGGCTCGCTTCGGCGAAGATAACCAGCGAGTCGTTGCCCTGCGCTTCCTGTACGAGGCTGCCGTCGCCGAGGACAAAGACCTGCGGCGCATCCTGGAGGATCTAGAGCGTGTATTGAAGGAGGATCCCACGAGTCTGGTAAGCTTCTAGATTTTCCGCCTGGAGGAATCACCATCTGGAGAAACCTTGGTGCTTGTTCCCGACGATCGATGGCTGATGCTCCTCTCAAAATTCAGCCACTCCGTAAGCGCAAGGTTGCCCTCCTCCGCTCCATGGGTCGCACCGCTGAGGCCATCTCCGCGCTCGTCGACCTCCTCGACTTCTCGCCCACGGATGCCGAGTCCTGGGCAGAGCTTTCGGACCTCTACCTCAGCCAGAGCATGTACTCGCAAGCTATCTTCAGCCTCGAGGAGGTCCTCGCCATCACGCCTTTTGCATGGAATGTGCATGCACGAATGGGCGAGCTGCTCTACATTTCGGCCACGGCCGTGAACAACACGGACGGTAATGTGCTTAGGAATCTGAGCGAGGGTTTGAGGCGGTTTTGCCGCAGCATAGAGCTGTGTGACGATTACCTGCGTGGCTACTATGGTCTTAAGCTCGTACGTATCAAAGGCGAAATGCCATTCCCCAGGCAGCCGTGGCTAACGAATCCTCTCCCGAAAACAAGACTGCCAAGAAGCTCCTTGAGTCTCTACCGAAGGCCTCAAACAAGCAAGTCATTACTGATGCGGCTGGCGATGTTGCGCCCCCGTCTGTTGCAACTGTTGAAAGGCTGCATGAGCTGGCAACGGCCAAACTTGCTGAGATCGTGCGGCGCAGCGGGTCTGGTGAGGCTGGCTGGGACTACGACCAGTCTGAACTGATCGGCGCACGGGAGCTCCTGGACCGAGATACGCAGGTGGTGCCGAAGTGAAGCTATCAACACATGAGGGACCATGACCAGAAATAATGAAAAACGTACGAGAAATGTCGAGCGTCGACGCTACGCGACCAAGTGGGGAGGACGTCTTCGTTGCGGAAGATGGAATGGTGAAGAAACTGTGCCGCTGTCCATTGGATCCTGGGAGAAGTAGAGGATCATCCTCTGCAACATTTTGGGAGGATGAAATCGGCGAGCCCTACATCGTGCGCGTTGGCAGAGTTCAGTCGAATTACGAGAGCGGGAAGGGCTCAAAGAAGCACACATTTCATTGACATTAAGCTGTAAACTCTCTTTCCTTTGGTGGAGATGCAAGCTGTACAGCAAGAATCGCTCCTTTTAGTCTGGCCGGAGTTGACGGCATAAAAGAAAGCTACGCTAGTCGTGCAAGAACGCTAATGATCACAATAATAAGAGCCGTTGCTGTCCATGACCGTATCCTATCCCATCCCTTCGATCCATCCCTCGACCTCGCACGGCCCCAACGACCCTACCACTCTGGAGAAGGGGTAATAAAAAAAAAAAAAAACGCCG
>RHKH01000050.1:30099-42810 GCA_009829795.1 Lasiodiplodia gonubiensis
GCAGCCACCGTGAATCGCAGCCGCCGACCCTCAACGTATAGCACCAAACGCGCTGAGAGAGGGGAGGAAAACGTGTAGGGAAGAAGTGCACGCAGCTTCAAGACAGTTGACCAGACTTGGAGATTGTCCGTCGGCTTAACGGCTGCCGACCTGTCCCTGTTGCTGGGCCTGCTGAGACTGCTGGTGTTGACCTTGCTGTGGTGTCTGTTGGCCAGCAGAACCAGACCGGTTGCTCGGGCTACCATGCTGACCAGGCTGCAACTGCTGCGCGTTCTGCTGAGGCGTCGCACTTCGGCTCTCCGGACGGACAGACCCCAGATTGGGACTGCCCTGTTGGGTTGAAGGTGTGCGTGCCTGCTGCTGTTGCTGCTGCATTAGATGCTGCCGCATTTGCTGCTGATACGCTGCCTGCTGCTGTGGGTTGTGGTTTGGAGGGCTTGAGCTGCCACCTGAGTTGGCGAGGGTAGCGTGCTGTTGATACGGACTTGGCGACATTTGCGCCCCATTGTTCCCACCGCTCGAGGCGGCACCTGATGCGGCATTCAGCGCATTTTGACGAGCATTCTGCTGTAGCTTCTGGTTCATTCGGTCCCCCGCAATGCGGCTGGCCTCAGCTTGTGATAAATTCGGGTGTTGCAATTGAATTTCGTGGGTCAGGTTGGTAATCTGCGGGACGTGGCCGCTAGAGAGGGCCTGGGGCTGCTGAGGTGCTGAGGAGTTTGGGGCAGCTATGCGCGGAGATGCTGAGGCACCTTGCATGCTGTTTATGTTCCCGCCATTGGAGCCGTTGGCCTTGGGGGTACCCATGTTTGCTGCGAGCATTGAAGGGTTCTGCATGTTGCTGCTGCCGCCGTTGCTACTGCTGCTGCTTGTACTGGCCATGTGTCCTCCAGACATGCTATTAGCCCGGTTCATTTGCTGAGCCTGCTGCTGCAAAAGGTATTGCTGCTGCTGTTGGGTGAGATTTCGTTGTTGCATGGCCATCCGCATGTCTTGTGCTTGGTGAGGGGGTCGTTGACCTTGCATGTTCATCTGCATCTGAGCTTGAGGGATACCCATCGGCATTCCAGACATGCTGCCGTTCGGCAGATTACCTTGCATACCCTGCCCTGGGTGCGGGCGACCTTGCATCCCCATGTTAGGATGAAGCTGGCCGTTTTGACCAGACACTTGACCGTGAACACCGTTCGGAGTACCATTGCGTTGTTGGCCGATCTGAGGCATTCCAGGGTGGCCAGGCATTTGACCTGGTCTTGCCATAGCTTGCTTTGACAGCCGTCAGCACGCGGATACTTGCTTTTGGAGTGATCGGTTTACCCTCTGGGCTGCCATCATTTGCCGGCGGTACTCCTCCTGCTTTTCTGCCATTTTCTGCTCGCGCTCGTACTTGAGTTTACTAAACTCCTGAGGAGTATGGACGCTGTTTCGAACAGGGGCAGCTTCATGAGCCTTTCTCAACGCAGCAGCTTTAGCAGCTAAGGCACGATTAGCAGATGGCCCGAAAGTGGAAATAGCATACGAATTGACTCACCCTCCTGCTGCTTATGCTGCGCCGTCTCACGCTTCCTCGCTTGTTTTCTCATTGCGTCGATCAAGGCTAAAAATCTGTTGCCCTTGCGCCTCTCTACGCGGATTGGTTGAGCGGTCCGGCGCCTTGGCGTGCCCAGTATCTGCCCTGGAGTCTGTCCTTGCTGGTGTGCTTGTTGCTGGGCAGCCTGATACTGTGCAGTAACTGTGCGTTGAGCAGCTTCGAGACGTGCTTGATACGTTCGGAAGTAAGGAGTCTTGGCCATCTCGCCAGGCAGTCCTTCCAATTGCACCCAACGTTCGAAGCATTCCCAAGGCGTCCGCCGTTCAGCTCCGGACGTGAACAGAGAGGACTGTTCCAGAGATGCGGCCACTAACGACCAGTTGAACTGGTACTCTTTGACGAGCGTGCGTAGCCGTTGATCCTCGTCCCAGAGCCACTGTGACGGCATTCGCGCCTCGAAAAACTGTGTCGACGGCATCGGAAACTCTGATGGGGGTCGGAAAGAGTGTCCTGCGTGAAGGCGATCGCGGACGTGTTTGTTCTCGGGAAGGAACAGTGCCACATCCGTTTGCTCCGGGGCGAGACCCACTCTTGAAAAGCGAAGGCTGGGGGTGGAGGTGTTTGACCGTTCCGAAGTTGGTCGCTTCGAAGAGTAACCGGCAAACTCATCTTCTTCTCCGTACTCGTATCGACTGCGCTTTCGTGGAGGCTCTGTAGACTTGGGCACGAGCTTCGCGGTGATTAGTTGGGAGACAGGGATTATCTCAGGATCTATGGAGACTGGCGCCAAAAAGGAGGGAGACGGGAAACCCTTCAACCTGGACTCGTAAGAAGGCAGTTCTTGAAGGACCTTCTCACTGATGGGCGTATGATCAATTTTAGCAACAATATCTTCATAGCCAAGAGAAAAAAGAGTTGCAGGCGGGTTTGATGATCGAAGATTGATGGGAAATTCGTCATCGTCAGGAAAGGATTCGCTTTCCGTTTCGTTCGCGCCCGACGGAACGAGCTCTGGAGGCGACGGAATATCCTCGTCCATTGGGTCCGCAGGGGCTGGCGGTGCTGTCGGCTTGCGCGTGGCCTTGACCTGCATTGAGCGACGCTTTTCCGGGGGCGCATCGACCCATTCGGCACACCATTCCGCCATGTTCCGGGCGGCAGCCATTTTCCATCTACGTTCCTCCCTAAAATCCGTTCGCATCCACTTCATCTGTGCAAGGAGACTGTCATGGAATGAAGCTTGACGCGAAGGCTCAGCCGACTTTTCCATCTGCCGCAATGACCACCGATTGGCGTGCTGCAGAGTGTAGATGCGCTTAAGAATCTTGTAGTCCTGCTGTTCCCGGATACTGGCATACTTGCTTTGAGTCGAGATGGTCTTCGTGGCCTTATCAAGGAGTTCACGACATGAATACATCGGGGCCGAGTGCGCCTGAAAGTCGAACATCCCAATCAAGTAGTCCTTATCTGGGTCCTGGGCAGCTCCCTTCAGTTTGGACCATGCCTTGTTTACCTCTTGGCCTCCTCTTAACGCTAGAGTACTGTCCTGCTTTGCGAATACGACACCGGTCGCCTTGGACTTTTCCCGGTCCCGGTACTCGGCTTCGCGGCCTCGGAGAAGGAGAGAAGTCGGTCTGATTCCCTCTGATGTGGAAGTAGATTTAGTAATCGCACTGGGATCAGGGACAGGATCCGACATTGTTGCGACCTTGGGCCCTGGATAGGTCCCATTCATCGGATCGCGGCTCGTGAAGGAATCTGCGTTGGCGTCATTAGTTTTTGGCGTTTCGCCATCCTGCATCGCTACATCCTCAACAGTGGACTGTTCGTTGACAGGTGTGCGCGACTTCGTCTTGTCTATGCCCTTTGCATCAGAAGCGTCCTTGCGAGCCTCGTTCGATGTAAACGAAACAATGCCATTAACAGCATTTCGAGAAGTTGAAGGGTCTTGGCTCGCCGGAATTCCATTTGTCGCAAAGTCCGATTTCTGCACGATGCGAGAAGCCTGTTCAGTTAGATCGGCTGCCTTTGATTTGGGCGCGCCGGACTCTGGGTCCTTCATAGCCGAATCCCGAACCTGCCTTACCGACTCTTCGAAGTGCAATTGAGCGTCGGGCGTAGCGTCGGGCGGCGTCATTGCCGCAGGCCCGGTCTTGTCGGCGCCCGATGGTTGCGTACTCGGGAAAGTTCCATTGTGCCGGGGCGTCTCTTCATCGGGGCTCGTGGCGGGGGAATGCTGATCTGCCCTCGAGGTATTTGCGGAATGCGGTCCAAGCGTTGATGATGGCGACGAAGCAACTTCTCCATTGACTGCTTCGATAGCAGCACCTGCAGCATGCTGTTCTTCCTCTCTCTTTTCCCGCTGTGCGGCGCGCTCTTGTGCCGTGTGAATGTCACGAAGACGTTGCTCTTGCACCTCTTTTGGCGGCAGATGGATGGTCCTGGGTTTCCTAGCGGGACGATCGATTGTCTGAGGATCTGGCAGAATAGTAGAGCCATCAGCCAGAGCAGACGATCTGCGTCTCACTTTCGCGGATAGCGGTCCTGGCTGGGGCAGAGCTGCCGGGGTGATTACGGGTGGCTGCAGCGGCTTCGGAGCTGGGGGAGCAGGCTGAAGCGTCTCAGCGGAAGGCTTAGGCGCTTTCTTGTCCTCCGAGGGGCGGGACGCAACGCCAGGCTTCACACCGTCATCTGCGGAAGGCTGGGGCAAGGTAGGGGCAGAAGCGGGTAGCTTCTCCACGTCCTGAGGAGTAAGTGGCGCCGCGCGAGCTGGCGAAGTCGCTGCGACAGGTTGACTCTCGGGTTCGTTTGCATGATGTGCCGCGGGTTCAACGGGCGCAGAAGATTTGGATATGGACGCAAGTACTGGAGTCTGAGCAGGAGAAGGCTTTTTGGGTTGCTTTGCGGGCGCAAAGATGGGAAGAGTGTCTTCCCTAAAGTACCGTGCTCTGAAGGTCGCGCGCATGCATCAGTAATGCAGCGACCAGAGTACCATTTCAGCAAGCAACAAGGGAAGTTTTTGAACCTACTTGGAAATGTCATTCTCTTCAAGAAATTGCAGCTCGCGCGTATCCGTGGGAGGGTCTGCAAAAGCAAAGGTGGGAGGGTTGTTCGCGTTTATGCACGAAGTGACGGCGTAGAGCTCCCGAAGCTTCCTCTTCCGCGATGTCTCGATGTTGCTGCGCGACCCGCCCAAGTCAGCACCACGACGCCCAGATCTCCACCACCACGCATGAATAAGCCAATAGGAGCGATTTTTCTTTTTCGCATCGCTGCACCGAGCAGGCCGGCACGGAAAGCGACCGTAGAACGCGCGGCTAACGTGACTTACAGCAATTCATTGCGTTTGTCGCGTTCCACGCCCGAACGAACGCTGTCTAGGGACATAGGAGATGACAGCCCGGCGGAACGACATCCGTCATTCGCGGTAAGCGCCACGGCGGGGGTTTTGAAGTGCGTTGGGTGCGGGGAGTTGATGGGTTGTGAGCGTGCGGCCTGCCGGGACGTTATGAGTACGAGCCTGGGTGGTTGTCGCGCGCCCGGTCTCCCTGGATTGCGGGCTGTTGTCCAATCGGCCGCGCCTCACCGCCTTTGCGCCCGGCAGAAAAAGTTCCATGCGACGCAGCCGAAGTGACGCGCCCGCACACCACCACGCACCCGCAAAGCACCAACAATGGCAAAGAGGAAGCGCGACGCCCAGCCCGACGACGGGGCATCCAAGCCTCAGAAGCATTTCGCTGCGCAGCTCACCAACAGCAGCACCTCTCCCTCGCAGGATTCCGCAACACCCACATCGCTGCAAATTATCACCGGTTCCTACGAGCGAGTACTCCACGGCCTCACCGCCACCGTAGATACCCAGGCCGGCACGAAGGCGCGCTCTCAAGATGGCGGTGCCGTCAGGTTTGCCGACACCTTCTTGTTCAACGCGCACGCTTCCGCCATCCGCTGCCTCGCGGTCTCGCCACCCTCCGACTCGTCCGACCCCAAGTCGCAGAAGGTCATTCTCGCGAGCGGGAGCACTGATGAACGCATCAACCTTTACCAGCTCTCGACCGCACCCCCGCCTGCCCATTCCCAACCCTCGATACCCACTCTAACCGGGACCCCGAGCATGCACAATCCCAAGAACCGCGAGATGGGCTCGCTTGTGCACCACTCTTCGAATATCGGCGCGTTGCACTTTCCCAGCCGGTCCAAGCTTTTTTCTGGTGCCGACGACAACACCATAGCCATTACGCGCACTCGTGACTGGACGGTGCTTTCGGCTATCAAGGCGCCGATACCAAAGGCGCAAGGAAGACCGAGCGGCGACACTGCCGGTCCCGGCGAGATCCCCTCAGGGATCAATGATTTTGCAGTGCACCCCAGTCAGAAGCTCATGATCAGTGTTAGCAAAGGAGAGAAATGCATGCGGCTATGGAACGTCATGACCGGCAAGAAGGCCAGCGTCCTGAACTTCGACCGCGAGATGCTGCAAAACGTCGGCGAGGGCAAGTGGTCTTCTGGCGAAGGCCGCAAGGTGAAATGGAGTCCGGATGGCGAGGAATGGGTGGTGGCTTTCGAACGAGGCTTTGTGGTGTATGGTCTGGACTCGCGGCCGAAGTCTCAGACTTTGCCCAGACCAATGACGAAGATCCACCAGATTCACTACCTTCCTGGCCTTAGCGAGGAGCTTGTCGACATCATCTCCATTTCCACCGAGGACGGTCGCATCTTGTTCTACTCGGCCAAGGAGACCATCACTCCGCCAGCAACCTCGCAAGCGGTTAAGAGTGGTAAGGAAGTCGCCGTACCCAGCTGCAAGCTTATCGCTCAGCTTGGCGGCAGGGCGGCGGGCCTGACTGGACGTATAAAGGACTTTGAATTACTGCCAGTCCCTGGAGCAGCAGACCAGTTCTACATCGTCACGGGAAGCAGCGACGGTGCCGTGAGGATCTGGCGCTTGAGCCAAGGTGAGTTGAGCCTGCCTGCGGATGATGCAGCCAACGGCGGTCCCACAGAGCAATCGGAGAAGGACAGCGAAAGGGCCGCCAACATTAGCAACACGCTCTCGGCCAAGCAAGTTGGGGAATTGATCGGGACGCATGAGACAGGGAATCGCATAACGTGCTTGAAGGCGTTCATCATGAATGGCACGCCTGAAGAGGACGACGAAGTGCCCATGGAAGAAGACGGAGCATCTAGTAGCGACGACAGCGACAGCGAGTAACGGGCTGAATATCCCGGTTGTACATCAGCCACCCAAGTTCATGTCGAAACAACTCTTGCCTGTGAATATAGCCAACGGGTTCCCTCATTTCTCTTGTCACTCGCACTCCTACAATGCTCCCCTCCAACAATCACCTGTACTATCTCACCCGGTTCTCAAGTCATGTCCATTCCAACTCAATCTTTTCCCCGACAACTCTCGAGTTGAACCAGTCCAGAATCTCGATCTTGTCCTGCACACAATTCGCACCACCAAGGACACCTGTTCGCACAACCTCTCTCAGGGCCAGGTACAGTTCCACGGTGGCCAAGTTCCTGGCTATGCAGGCTCTGCTGCCCAGCCCAAACGGGATGTGATCGCGTAGCATTTCGGGCGTCGGGTTTCTCCAGCGTTCGGGCAAGAATTCGTACGGAGAGGGAAACACTTCGGGATTGAAATGAAGCGTGAACGGCGACATGCCAACAATGGTATCCGGCGGGATGAATGTAGACTCAAAGTTCCAGCCCTGCGGCGGCACGACACGGGGAAGGCGGGTTGGGTTGGCCATGCTTGTACGTAGCGTCTCTTTGATGACAGCAGACAGGTAGGGCATAGTTTGTGGATCGGCTTCTGGATCGGCAAGAACCTCTTCGCGGAGGGCATTGTACCTATTAGAATGTACCTATTAGTGATAACGCACGGCAGACGGGCGGGTGTGTACTCACACTTCGGGTTTCTTAGCCAACCACCAACACGCAGTTGCCAAGTTCATTCCCGTCGAATCGGTACCTGCGAACATCAAATCCATGCACTGTGCCACGGTTTCGTCCTTTGTGAAGCCAGCCTCCAGTAACCGACCGTGATAAGTCTCCTTGCGCCCACTCTTCTCCGCCTCTTCGACAATATCTTTGACGAATGATGCTACTGTCCCTATACTGCTTTCGACATCGTGTTTCTCAACATTGAACCGCATGGCCAGTGCTTCGACCGCGACAAAGATCCAGTTAGGCAGGTAGAAGAACCTGCCCACCGCAACGAAGGTGTTGACGAATTGGCTTGCACTGAGCTGCGGCTGCTCCTCGCCAATCGTGTCCCGTCTCGTCCCCTTCAACCCCTCCTCAACGCCCCCATATGACCGACCGAACAGGTACTCGCTCACCGCGTCCAACGCCAAGCTCCTCGACAAGTTCAACACATCCACTCTCGGTCCCTTGCCACACCGCGCCGCCGTCCTCTTTTCCTCCTCCCAGCGCCTGCACATTCGCTGCGCCACGCCTCTGATAATCTCTTCACCGCCGCCCTCCCTCCTGATAGCCTGTGTGCTGAACAAGCCCACCACCGCCTTCGCCCTCGGCGCTCTGTGCGCCGGATCGACCGCCGAAAAGATGCTTTGATGGCCCTCGATATCAAAGTTCCTGTAACAGGCTGCCTTGAGGAATCCGCCTTTGCTGACGTAGACGGGCGCCAGCGCCTCGCCGCGCGAGATATCGAGCTCGTTCGGCGCGATCCGCACGAGTGGGCCGTAGCGTCTGTGCAGCACGTCAATGACGCGCGCCTCGGTGCCCCGGTACGAGTGCCAGTATAGCCAGAGCGAGGTCAGCCCCGCGAGCGGCGGGCCCGGAATGTGCGAGAGCGGGTGCAAGTGGAGCCGGTAGAAGAAAAGGGTGAGCAGGGCAACGGCCGGCAGGAGAAGGGCGGCGGTCGTGGGAGACGGTGCGGGGAGGGACGAGAAGAGAGTTGTTGCGATGGCCATGGTGAGAATGGGGACGATTGATGATGAGTTGGGAGCAGCGTGCTGAGCACGAAGAGTAAAAGGGCTGCAAGTCCTCTCTCTTATCTCCTCTTGATGCGTTTAGGTGGATGACGAAGGAATCTTTTGTCGTACAGCTAGCTGTTTGAAAGGTGGGGTGGTTAGGTGTGGGTTATCGCTGTAGTATCAGGGAGAGAAAAGTAGGACTCGGGGGAAATGGTGGACAACGAAAAGCCTGTGAGTTGGATCGAGGGAAAATCCGAGGTTCAAATAAATTCCAGGATGCTAGTCCAGTCATCCATCGAGGTGTGTCGGAGATAGCGGACGACGCGAAAACGGCGGGGTTGTTTGGAGCGATGCGTCATCGGATCGCGGCGTGGCCGCCTGCGCGTCGGCTCCCCTTGAGATACGACAGCCCCGGCGAAGCGTGTTACACTGTAATGATTCATTCGGTCCTACACCGCTACAGCTAAATTTGACAGTATATGCCTCTTAAAACGCCTCTATGATGCATATACACAAACCAACACATGTGCAAAAGTAACAATACACAAAAGCGATTCTTCGGTTCCAATGGTCCCAATTTACAAGAATCCAACCAACTCTTGTACAGACAAATTGAGCTCTTTCTATCCAAAAGTAAAGTGGAACTGCGAAAAGACGTTGACATCAGAGTATGTCGTAGGAGAACTTCGTAACGAGTGTATGCGGGGCAAATATTTATTTGTCGTCGCAATAGCCAGGGGGTTTCGAATTGTCGCTACCAATCCAGCTATCAATCGTGAGTGCCGTCGTGTACAGCATCATGACCAAGCCAACGACAATGAGGGCAATGTCAGCAAACCGTTCCCAGAACGTGCGCGAGACGGCCCTGTAGTGCAGCAGGGGCTGGGAAGTTGGGTTAGCAAACACACGAGCTCCTTCTCAAGTGGGCCAGGGTCACTCACCGGGTAGATGTAGACAAGTGGGATGCAGGCAAAGCTGCCCACGAGGGACACAAATTTGTCCAGATCACCCGCACCGACCCAGGCGATCAGAGCGCAGCACATGACCATGAAGAAACGGAAGAAGTTCTTCTTCCACTTAACCCAAGGGTTGAACTTGCCTGTTTTACTGAAGAGCTGCTGCGAGCCAATTTCAATGGCCGGGAAAATTTGCAATGGGGTGGAAAGCAAGATAGCAAGCGAATAGATGAACTGCACGCCGTTGACGAACTTGTTGTCCTGCGGCATGTTGAGGATGATGACGGTCTTGGTCTTGGATCCGAAGGCAGCGTAGGAAAGCGCTCCCATGCTGACGAAAATGACGGTGATGATGATCATGACCAGGGCGAGGACACGAGGGAACTTGGCGGGGTCCTTCATGCTGCTCTGGATCGGGATGATCAGGCCAATGCCCTCGAAGGTGAAGATGGCCGTTCCGATGAAAAGCGTCCAGTCCTTGGGATTGAAGTTCTTGATGTCGCTGATTCCATGTTGCGAAGCAAGAGTGAGAATGTCGTAGTAGTAGAGATAGACGAGTCCAAGAATGATGAATGCGTCCGCGACCAGGGCAAGCTTTTGGATGTGGTTGATGTTCCGATAAAGCGAAAGCGGGAGGAAAATGATCATCTGCAACAAGATCATGTATTTGATGTCGATGAAAGTACGACACTTGGAGACTGCTTCAACGAAGGCCTGCAGGTTCTCCGAAACGAAAACGATGTAGGCGGATGAGAAGCCGATCTGGCTGACGACTAGGGAAATGTTGATCAGGTTGCGCATCCATTTTCCGTAGAGGTGGTAACCCATGTCTCCAAAGGATGCGTGGACGTAGAGACGAGTTGTCGTGAGAAGAACGAAGCAGTAGTAGCTGAGACCGGAGACGAGCAGCAGGACGAGGTTGCTAAAGAGCATCCCTCCGTTCAGGAAAGCCCTGGGAAGGAAAAGAACACCGGTACCAACGAAAGATTTGAGCAGTAGCATTGCCGCGCCCGAAGGGCTCCCCTTGCCCGATTCTCTCTGCTTTCTTCTCTTGCGCCTCTTCCCCGGAGTAAGCAAGGCGCTATGCTCGCCAGGCTCTCCTTCCGACTCATCTTCTTCGCCGCCTGTGCCCTCGTCGTAGGCATCCGACGAAAAGTACTCGTCCGGGCCGAGAACCTCGTCATCCTCTTCGAGCTCCTCACCGGCGAAGTGTCCGTACAAGCTCAAGAATTCGAGGAAGTTGCTCGTGAAGACGTGAGGATTGGGACGCTTGGCGGCACCGCCATTCGGCGCATCTGAAGGGCCCGGAGACGGGCTGCCGGCGGCCCTTCTGATGTAGTTTCTGCGGAAGCCCCCGGGCTGCTTGATGCTGTTGATGTTCAACACCGAGTTGTCTTCCGGCCGAGGGCGGGCGGCGTGAAAACTGCGGCTCCTCCGCGTCTTTCCCTGAGCCTCCGCTTCCTGCTGCTCGGTCCAGCGGTAGATCTGGCGCGTGATGTCTCCGCCCTGAAGCTGCAGACTGTCGAAGTTGTCGTTTTCCTCGTCGTCGGCGGTGCGGTCGTAGTCGGGCGCACGCTTGGGCGAGCCGTAGACAGCGCCGGCGAGGTTCGAAGACGAGCCGTTGCCACCACCGACCAGATGTCTTCTCACAATCTCGTGGTCTTCCAGGCGGCCCGACGGGCTTCCGACTTGCTGCGAATTTAAAGAGCCATAGTTCGTTCTGGGGAGATTGAGGCCTTCGGGAGCAGGGGAGGCGGCGCGCACGGGAGGGGTGCCGAAGCGTGGAGGGCTCCCGCCAAATGAGCCCTTCAGAGCGTTTGCAAGAGCCGACTCGCCAGGGCCTGGAAGGGATGACTTGCCGGGCTCGAGGCCAGCGAGCGGGGTGCGTGACTCGGGGACGTCGCCGGTCTGGAGCTGTTGGGGAGTCGGGACCTGAGGAACCCTGGGCGAAGCGGCGAGGCCGGGAGTGGGCACAGGCGACCCAAGGCGTCTGGTGGAGGTGGCTCGCGAGAAAGAGCCCTCTGCTGGCGATCGGCCTCGGTCGCTGGGCGAGCTTCGCCCAACCGGCACCGGCCTGGGCTGCGAGTCCTGGTCGGGCATGGCGTGCGGTATTTCTCAGGATGGGGGGTGAGCGATTATGGGAGGGAGTGGGCGGAGAAGAAGCTCTTGTATGCGGGATTTGTGGGAGGGAGAGTGAGAGCTATGCCGGGAGCTCTACGTCAAAGGCGGGCAGGGGCGGGCGCGTGGGCCAGGTCGAAGCAACGTGAAGACAGCGAAACGGCGCGAGATCAGCGTGAAGCGAGATAGGCGACAACAGGGCTGGTCACGCTGCCGGTGGAGAGCGCGCAGATGGCCGGCTGGGAGCAGGCAGGTCATCCGCAGCTGGTTGCCAGCCTCGCCGCTGAAACGCCGATGCAATCTGCACGCCCTGCCATTGGCTCGTCCCACGCGCAAGCTCGCCTCAAACGTCAAGGGCCCGCCCGTCCAAGACATGCTCCACGCCGTGACAACATCGAGAGCCATGGCCGCCTCTATAACCAGCGCCCTGTCCTGCTCGCCGCCGCGCCCTCGATGACCTCGACGGCCACCACCAGCGACGCTATGACTTCCGGCGGGGGATCGTCCCGAATGCCACCACGGCTCCACTCGCGCTCGAAGTTCACCACTCGGGCCGCCCAGGACGACTCGCACCAGCTCCAACGCCGGTGGTCTCTCTCGCAACTGTCCGCCCAGGATGAGAGCGAGCCACTGCTGGCCGCCGGAGCGCGCCGTGGCCGGCCGGCCAGCGCTTCACGTGAAAACGGCCTCTTTGGCTCCTTCTTTTCCACCTTGTTCACCCGCGGCAGGGCCTTGGTGACCAGCGCGCCTGCGTCGCGCGCAGCCTCTGTGGCTCCGTCGAGCGGACAGCGGAGGCACAGACGACGCTCCTCTGGGACCGATGCGCCCAGATCAGGAAACGCGCCTGCCAAGCTCGGCATCTTCGCCGGCGTTTTTTTTACCCACTACAGTTGAAAAGATCGCATAGTGATTGTATTCAGGCTATCTACCGGTCTTTTATAGACCTGGCTTGATTTTCTATTACATACTACCCTGAACGTCCTGAGCATCTTGATGTTCCTCCGCTTTGGCTTCATCCTCGGCCAAAGCGGAGTGCTTGGAATGCTGGGTCAGTTTCCTTCCCTTGGCACCCCGTCGTGATCCTACTGCGCCCGGCGACGGACGTGGAGCTGCACGTTTTTTTTTTTTTTTTTTTTTTTTTTTTTTTTTTTTTTTTTTT
>RHKH01000050.1:42944-57885 GCA_009829795.1 Lasiodiplodia gonubiensis
CAAAGCCGGCACCACGGTCCATCGCCCATTCGTACAGTAGTTTTGGTCCGGCCCGGCGGGAGGTCGACAATCACCCTCCCCTTGACCGCCCACCGACCCTTACGGCGTACTCCCCGCGTGGCTCCAAAACTCTGCATCTTGGCAAGATCCGCTGACTTTTTATTCGCAGGCATGCTCATCGCGTGCTATTCCATCAACTTTCTGACCACGCTGTCAATCTCTGCCATTGCGACCAACGGGACAGTGAGAGGCGGAGGTGCATACTACCTCATTTCACGTAGCCTCAGGCCTGAGTTTGGCGGCTCTATCGGGATAGTTTTCTATCTCGGATGTGTTCTGAATACAG
Organism: Lasiodiplodia gonubiensis; assembly: GCA_009829795.1. Lineage (NCBI taxonomy): Eukaryota > Fungi > Ascomycota > Dothideomycetes > Botryosphaeriales > Botryosphaeriaceae > Lasiodiplodia > Lasiodiplodia gonubiensis. Next base: position 43,291 of record RHKH01000050.1, read on the forward strand.
GCATGAATGCCGTTGGCCTAGTCACTTGCTTCATCCAGAACTTCGGCTCCAGTCGCGGAAGTTGGGCCAATTGGCTGCCTGACGACTTCTGGTGGCAGTATCTTTGGGCTACCGTCATACTCGCTGTCTGCACCGTTATTTGCTTGGCTGGCAGCAGTCTTTTTGCCCGTTACAGCAATGCGCTCCTGGTCATCTTGCTGGTGGCTACTTTTAGTATTCCCGTCTCCACTCTTTTTCAACCCCCTTTCTCAAATGTAAAATTAGGCATCGAGTACACTGGTCTCAGACTCGAGACGCTGAAGGGAAATTTACTGCCAAAACTCACCAAGGGCGCGGCTGGGAGCGAGTTGAAGGGCAGAGAGACGTGGCAGGATTTGTATGGTATCCTGTTCCCCGCAACAGGTGGCATATTTGCGTCAGTTCTCCCATGGCTCTGTTGGAGGCAGCCTTTGCTGACTCGAAGGACTTTAGTGGCGCTTCGATGTCAGGGGACTTGAAAGCTCCGAGCAAGTCGATCCCAAGCGGTACTCTGTACGGCCTGGCCTTGACATTCGCATCCTACACTGTAGTAATCATCTCGATGGCTGCCAGTGTCACAAGAGTATCTTTGTACAACAATGAAAATGTGATACAAGCTGTAAGCAAGCCTGTCTGGTCTCTCTTCAGGCGCATGCTCACCAGTGAAGGTGAATATCTCCGGCACTCTCGTTCTCCTGGGGGAATTTGCCTCGGCCTTCTTCTCCACTTTGATGGGCGTCATCGGGTCTGCCAAGCTCCTTCAGGCCTTGGCCCGGGATAAGCTCATTCCGGGTCTGTCAACCTTTGCTCAAGGAACTAAAGGCGCCGATGAGCCGATCCTGGCGATCGGTCTAACATACATCCTTTCCCAACTGACCATGCTTGCCGACATCAACCAGATCGCCTCCCTAGTGACCATGGCCTACCTCATGACGTTTCCAATTACCAATCTAGCCTGTTTTCTGCTGAAGGTGGCCTCAGCACCCAACTTTCGACCGTCCTTTCACCTTTTCAACTGGTGGACTGCTGCCATCAGAGCCATGACAAGTGCCGTCTCCATGTTCTTCGTGGACGGTCTGTCTGCCACTGGCTGCTTCGCCACCCTCGTCTTGATATTTCTCATTATCCATTATACCACGCCTCCAAAAGCCTGGGGAGATGTCAGTCAAAGCGTAATCTACCATCAGGTTCGAAAGTACCTTCTCCGTTTGCGACAAGAACACGTTAAGTTTTGGAGACCTCGGATTTTACTCTTTATCAACGATCCCCGGAGGCAGTACAAGCTGATACAATTTTGCAATTCCCTCAAGAAAGCTGCGCTGTTTGTTCTTGGCCACGTTATCGTCACGAACGATTTCGCCGGTGCTGTTCCAGAGATCAAAAGACAGCAGTCTGCTTGGACTAAATATATCGACTTCTCCCGTATCAAGACCTTCATCAGCGTCGTCATCTCTCCAAATATTGAATGGGGCACGAGGAACGTCGTACTAAGCGCCGGGCTTGGTGGGATGAAACCGAATATCGTCATCATGGGCTTCTACAACCTCAACCATCTGCGGACAAATCCACTTGTTGATCTTGTTGAAACCATAATGGATTGACCCTCTAAGGGGCTGGTGACTAGCAGAGACTATGTACACTTCAAAGGTGGGACTAAGCCCAATAAGGCATTCCATTCTGGGCAAATACTACGTGCGGCTCCTCGAACTTCAACAGATCTACCACCTCCGCAACGGGAACATCAGCAAGACACAACCAACGGCTCTGTGCCGTACACAGGGAAACTAAAGGGCAAGTGGAAGAAGACCGAGGAGGACAAGCTCAAAGGCCAGCTACCCACCGATGCCATCCGGAATGAGAGTGCCGTAACGCCGCAAAGCTATGTCACAATTCTCGAGGACTTGCTACCCAAGTTTACATCTAAGCCAGTTCCCCGCACCCAAGTGGCCATCGACGACGGGCTGGGACCCTCGATCATGTTCGCAGAGCCGCTCTTGCCCGAAGAGCAGCGCGAGCGCCGTCTCGTTGCGTCCATTTACACGCGCAGCGGCTCGCCGCAGGTTGGCGTGTCCCCTCTACCCGACCCGGTGAAAGCCAACGAAAGCGCCTCCGCCTCCACTGCTATGCCAGACAGTCCGGGCGCTACGTCCTCGATATCGCAGGCCTCCGGCTTTCCGCTCCAGCAGTCGGTGCCGCTGTGCTTCAATGATTTGCCGTGCCGCGCGCAGCACCTAATCCTAAACGAGCTAATTAGACGCGAGAGCGGCGGGGATCAGCGCACTGCCGTGATCTTCACAACGCTTCCCAGCCCCGTTGAGGGCACCTGCGAGGATGAGCATACGAGTGTGAGATACCTCTCCGACCTGGAGGTGCTCTGTCAGAGGTTGCCTCCGGTCATGCTGGTGCACAGCAACAGTATGACTGTGACTACTAATCTGTGATGATTTGTAGTGGAACAGTATATCCGTCGAAAACTATAGATTCATTATGAACCATATAAAACTTATGAAGCGTTGTATCTATTTAATCTCCCACTAGTATCTACAGCCAGTTTGACTGCTTGAAAGAAGAGTGGCTTATCTGTAGAATCGCTAACTATCGATATTCCAGTATTCGAAATTTCTGAAATCAGCGCTTGTTCCCGCCAAAAGCTCCGCAGCTAGACCTGATTTTTCGACAGCAGAACCCCTTCAGGCATTGCTTTGGCCGATTGATTCACTTGCATATCTGATACCAGTTCATTTTGCAAATCCCTCCGCCAAGCTTGATCAAGCGGTGAGTCTCATTCGCTTTCTGCTAGGTCAGAACCACGAGTTTCCCATTAGCTTTGTTGTCCTCCATCAATTGGTGCGCTTCAGCAATCTCATGAAGCTTGAAGACCCTCCCGATCTTTACTTTCAGTTCTCCCCTCCCAACCTTCTCTGCCAACTCTTTCAAAGGAGTGTCCATGAAGTCCTTTTCGCTCCCTGCATACGACGTTAGACACACCTTCGAAGGGATCAAATCCATCGGGTTGACCTCTTTGAGCGTCCACTCGTTGCCCACAATCCCCGTCATACTGACAATGCCACCCTCCTTCGCGCACGCCAGCGAATCCTTCAATGTGACGGTTCCCACCAGCTCGAGCACCTTGTCGAATTTCTGTCCTTCCTCCTTGAACCTGACCGCCAGCGCGCCTTCATCCACAACCGTCTCGTCGGCGCCGAATTCGCGCATCAGCACCGCCTTCTCCTCGCTCCGGCTCGTCGCCACGACGCGCGCCGCGCCCATCGGACCTTTCGCCAGCGCTGCCGCAGCGAGCCCGACGCTCGTTGTGCCGCCCCTGATGAGCAGGCTCTCGCCCTCGCGCAGCCGCAGGCTCTTGGCCAGCGCGCCCCAAGCCGTCTGCAGCATCTCGGGCAGCGCGCCTAGCGTTTCCCAACAACGCGGGCCCATGGCCTCGGCCAGCTCTGCCTCGCTGGCCGCGATGGTCTGCACCTGCGCTGCCGGCACGCACGCGTACTCGGCGTAGCCGCCATCGAAGGCGCGGCCCATGCCGCCCATGGCTGTCGCGACGACGGTGCCGGGCGAGAAGGAGCCGGCAGCCGCTGCGCTGGGCCCGACGGCGGCAACGAGCCCGACCGCCTCGATGCCCAGCACGCGCGGCAGCCGCACACCGGGCGAGTGGCCTTGGCGGGTGAAAAGCTCGGAACGGTTGAGGCCGAAGGCCTTGACGCGGATGAGGAGCTCCGACGCGCGTGGGGTGGGGATGGGAAGCGTTTCGAGCTTCAGGGCTTCAGGGCCGCCGGGCGCGTGCAGAACGGCTGCGCGCATGGTCCGGGGGATGGGTGACATGGCGCTTTCAGCTTGGTTTGTGGTTCGTTTATCGAAAGTGCCGTGGCCGTGTGGTGAGTTCCTGAAGGTTGGGTATGGTGATGTAGCTTCCGCAGGACAGTGTCACCAAGGAGCGATCAGCTTTTTTGTTCTTTGTCTGTTTTTTTTTCTTTTGCGGAAGTGTGCACCAAGAGAGCGAATAGCTTACATTGAATTGAATTCTAGCCAGTCTGTGAGGCTAGTGCTCGACAGCCGGAGAGAACATTACATATACGCCCAACGCTCGGACTTAAGCGGTGTTTGCGGAGCCCCGCGTAGAAGAAATCGAGCTGAGATAAGACGCGGAATGTCGACCGCATCGTGCGTTAGTAAGCTTGCTGTAGTTTTACTCACGTGTTTCCACTCTTGGGATGATCCCTTGTTGTGGGCCGAGAAGACACGGGTGGATGGAAGGTGTATAAAGTAAGGCGAGAGAGCCTGCGCAAACGAATTGATGAAAATAAGCTAAATCATACAGAGCCGCAATGTGAATGTGAGAGGGTATTGTGCTGAAAATTGCGCTTAACGCCGAGCTGATCCAGGAAAGGGTGCCTATGTGGCGACAGACATTATTTAAATTTCGTATGTTGGGCCAAATCCTGGCATAGTGAACAGTTTACAACAGAAACTGTTAGGATGCATGGTGGGGATGCTCCATGGGGGGTATCAGCGCCGCTTGAAGTGGACCTCTTCGCATACTTTCCTCCAGATTCAGCTCATTCAATTCAAGCCGACCGATGTTCTCCTCCTCCTTCCGCATAGCCTTCTCAATATTCTTCCGCCGTTGCCTTCCCTGCTTGCCCGTCGACATTCACATTCTGCTTCTCAAGGCGTCATCTCAAACCTTTCTTTTCTTGACCCGTGCTGCTCGTTGTCGTATTCATATGCCCATGAGCCACTCTCTCCGCCAGTGGTCCAGCTCTCGTGCGCCCCAGCCGCTCTGCTACCACCACCCGCACTAGTAGCCCAGCTGACATGCCTCACTCCGCCCTGCTGGCCCCCCTCCCCTCCAGGGATCAACCCTCCCTCGTTCACGTACCCGTCAAAGCCCTCGAACCCTTCCTGCTGACCCTCGGGGGTCTGCGGCGGCGGCCCTGCCAGTATCGGACTGCTGCCGATCACGCTCCCGCTGTGGGTGGGACTGAACCTCGTCACGCTGGTGGCGCCAGGCGGCGGCGGTGCGTGGTAGGATGCGGCGTAGACGCGGGGGATCATGTGCTCGCGGGCGATGCGCTCGCGCTCTTCGCGGGCCGCCTCGTTCAGGGCGCGGATGCGCTCGCGGGCCTTGCGGTCGCGGCCTAGCAGCACGAAGATGGCGGCCAGGGCGGCGAGCAGGCACACGCCCAGCGGCACGCCCGTCGAGAGGCCGACCACGGCGCTGCGGTCCGGTGGGCACTTCTTGGAGTTCGCGTCGTCGTCGTCGTCGTCGTCCTCAGAGGCGAGCAGAATGCCATTGGTCGCAATGGACGATGCGGCCGCAGTCGAGGTGGTTGTGTCACGGGGGATCAGTGGGTGCTCGTCGCGACCGGGCATGAAGAGGGCTCCCCAGTCCAGACGGAATGTTTGATCTGGATGACTGCAGCACGAGGCGTCGCCAACGCCGTTCAGGTCGGCGGCACTGCAGCACCACGTGCCGTCTGAGCAGGGTACGACGGCGTAGGCGGAGGCTGCGGCCAGATCAACTGCCAAGGAGGGATTATCAGCTCGGGACCAAGAGGAGGAGCACGATCGGGGTCACCATACCCGAGTTGCAGTAGCTCGAACAGGCGCTAGGATGGGTGCACCCGCCGACGTACAGGACCGCGCGCGAATCGGTGGCGTGGTGGTTAAGACACAGCCCGCCTGCTGAGCAGGCGCTAGGTTGCGCGCAGCATGGGCTGTGGAGGTCGGAATAGCATGGGGTGGCGTTTTCGGCGGCCAGGCCATTAGGGTAATAACATTGCTGGGTGGCTGATGTGATCATGGCGTTAAGCATCAGAAGCAACCATACTATCGGCACTGTCGATCTGGACGGCGGCTGCGAGCCATAGCCGGCCGTGGGCATCGTTGTTTAGAAGCGGGGAGGAAAAGCGAAGGCAGCGCCAAACCCGCATGCCTAGCCTGCGCCGGGGGTGACTATTTATGATTAGTAGCTACTCGGATTCCATTGGATGGAGATCAAACGGAGGATCTGTGGCCAGGTCCATGAGAGCGTATTTCGGCCTGGTTGCTTGGCGGGCGACTCGTGCAGAAAGGGGACGCTGGCTGCCCGCGCGCTCCGAAGAAGGAGTGCCTGGCCATGGAGTCAAGGCTGGAATCTTCATGCCCGGTCCAGCAAGTGGCGCCTGCTCCCGCAAATTGGAAGATGTGCTCACCGAGTTCTCGAAATTTTCGCTGCGCCGGCACGCTGGCTGCGTCGTCTCCGAATACGAACCGCATATAAAGAGCCCAGATTGCCGCGTCCGCCTGGCGCTCCCGCCGACGCTCCCCTCGGGGCAAGCCGCACGCCCTCGGCCCGACCCCAAGGGCGGACGAAGCAAGCCGAAATGACGTAGGCCTTGTGGGGAGTCGTTTTTATCGCCGCCAACCGATATCAAGATCGTCGAGTCAGTCAGAACACCCATCTTTCGTTGGACTTGCATTTGGCATTCGACTTGCATTCACAGCTTCTCTCCCCCGCACCGCAACACCTGCTTGGCACCCTCTCTTACTTCTTCCACAACCTCCCTTGCCGCCATCACCCTGTTCACCAAGCCCACCGCCGTGCCCGCGTACGTTGTCATCCTCCCCTGCGGCCCCCAGCCGTCGTCGCCAAGCTCCATGGCCGCCTCGTAGAGTCTCTTGTTCTCCTCGAACGGTACCCCGTTCGCTGCATCTTCCCAGCTGCGGTTCAGCACGCCGCGGCCGTTGTATCCCTCTGGCCAGTCCGTAGTGCCGCGCAGCTGGTCGTAGACCTTGGTCCTCGCAGTGGCGGCGCCACCATCACTCGCGCGGACGACCTCCGCCCGGTAGCCCGCCGCAATGGCCGCCTCCGGGCATGCGAGGAAACGCGTCCCTATGACGACGGCCTCGGCCCCCAAAATCAGCGCCGCCGCGACGCCGCGCCCGTCGGCGATGCCGCCAGCAGCTATCAGGGCCGGCGTCTCCTCCAGCGGCAGACCGAGGGTTGCGATGGCGTCAGCGACCTCGGGCACGAGAGCGACAATGCTCGCACCACGCTCGTGGCCATGCCCGCCCGCATCCGTGCCCTGGACGACCAGAATATCCGGCTTGCAGGCCTGTGTCACGGCCATTGCCTCGGCGACGGTGCCGACCTGGACCCAGATGCTCGTGCGCCGGTGGGTGACTTCGCGGATGGTGCTCGCCCAGTGCCGGAGGTCGTCTGTCTTGCGCGGAGCGAAGAACCAAGCGGCGGCAGGCGTGTACTTTGCCAGCAAGGCGGCTGCTTGCTCGAGGTCCGCACCCCAGTTGATGAACCCAACGCCAATAGGTAGGACTGTGTGCGGGCTTGAGCGAGGGATGGGGTCGGTCGTGAGCCGCTGATGGGCTTCACGGAGATTAGGCTCGAGGATACTTGTGTCGCTCCCTGCAGCGATGAAGCCCAGGCCACCTAGACGTGATTGTCAATATTTTCGACCATAACAGCACATTCGATAGATAGCAAAGCTCACCGGCGCGCGACACCTCCACAGCGAGTGGAGCGAATGCAATCAGGCGCATGGGCGCGCTCACGATGAGCGGCGCCTGAACCCACGGGTAGCTGGCTCTGAAAGCTGCTGATACGCTCATGGCGGAGCTTCTGTGGTCATTCTGAACGGGGGGGGCGGGCGGACGGATAATAAAAGTTGGGGCAGCTGAGGGGGAAGGATGACGACTGCGGGGAAGTTCGGAAGTGCGCTTTGGCCAACTCCGCGGAGCTGTCACCAACAAATTCTGATAATTTCTTCTATGTATGGAGAAAAACACTTGAGGCGATTATTCTATCTCCGCCCCGAGTTTGGCATTACGGCGCAAGCATGCTGGAGCCTGCATTTCTTCATCGCCCTTCTCCATCGTGCGTTCGCCGTCGCCAAAGAGTTTCTTGAAGAGTCCATCATACGAGGCCCAGGCGGCATTGACAAGGGCGTTGGCAAAAGTTGCCAGCCATTTCGGGCTGTTTCCGTTCTTGTCTTGGAACGCTTCTTGCATTGATATCATCACGAGGAAGAGCGGTAGCCAGACGGTGTTGAAGACGATCTGCCCCACCCGCTGCCGTTTGGTTGTGATAGTGTACGGCCGGATCGCGTACAAGTAGTCTCTGTAATCCCCAGGGAACCCGTGTTCTTCTGCTCCATCGGTGATGAGCTTGAGATAGCGTGCAGAGGGCTGAGCGTAGGACGGGTCTGGCCTCTTGAGGCGCCCGTCTTTTTGGGTTGGCGCAAAGAGGGTGTGCGCCTTGAACGGCTGGCTGATGGGATGCTCAGGCACGGCGTCGTCGTCACCCAGCGGATGGCAGTCGACAAGCACGTCCTTGTAGCCAGTACCGCCCCCCTCGGTCGCAATAATATGTGCGTAGTCTTTGAGCGTTACTTCGTAGACCACGCCAACCAGGCCTTTCTTCCAACAATCCTTGTGGTACCCGGGGGAAGATGCGATCAATGGCGTCTTTTCATCGTCGTTTCCAGACGGAGCCCTTCTCGGACTCGAGTTGGAGAAACAGGGCTCGGTGTAGGGAATGCCGGGCAGGTCAAAGGTAAGGCGGAGCGAGGGCACGACGACGTTGATTTGTGCAAGAGGTTTGATGCCTCGCCGGCCCTGGAACGTCTCATAGCACAAATTGGAACCGTATGCCAGGTACAGCACCGTCTGCTCCTTGTCCAACGACGTCGTATCATGAAGATCGAGGGGGGACTCGCAAAGAGATTGTCTCATGCGCTCGCCAGACGGCGGGGGTAGACTTTGCGGATCGCGCTTCCTGGAGAAGAAGGAACAAAATGCAGGCTGGACGCTAGAGTCTGTTACGACGGAATGGTCAAGGGTTGCGGCAGACATGGTTCCCGAACGAGCGAATGAGGTGACCGGCGGACTGAACAAACTCTGGCGAAGCTGACGGAAACGGAAACCGACAGGATGAGGTGACCGGCCACGGGAATGGCGCAAGCGGCTGTGTGTATATATAACAGCTCGCTCGAGTCTCCTCGTCCATGACCGCACCACGGAGTTGATTGGTAAGACCGCGATAAGATAAGCAGGCTCGGAGGACGCCTCTCCCGAGCGCCGACGTGCCAAAGGCACCAACACGTGCTTGTTTGTCAGCTGGGTCATGGGTACGAGGTTGCTCACTTCCGTCGAGGAGAGTATCCGGACGTAAACGGCCACGCGGTTCGACTATACACGTAATCCATTCTCCCTGGTGGCATCCATTGCGACTGGGGACACCAGAACACATTCTCACCTCCGGGTGGGAACAGCGCGCCAGAGGACCGCTGGCATTAAGTATACATGTTCGGACGAGGCGCGAGACTCGCAATGAGCTAAGGAATGACAAAATGGGAGTCTCCAGTCGCAGCAATGCCTTTTCTTCGTCTCAGCAGTGGAAGCCTTGTACATAGAAAACCCCGCATTCCAAGGTCGCGTGGCTAACCAGGAATGCCGGGTTCGCAATCTTCTCTCATTTCACCGCGGCCGTGGGTTGTAGACGGCTGCGGCGCGTGACGCGGCGTTGGGAAAGCGCGTGGACCCTGCCCAGCCTCCTTCCCATCTCGCCCAATATCTTCACCATCACCGGCCTCCACTTCTCGTGCTCCTCCTCACCAGCTCACTGCGCCCACCTAGTGCCATGTCAGAGCATCTGCATGCCAAGGTAACGGCCGCCCTTGCTTCAGATAGCAGCCTCACCGCAGCCAGGCCGCTATGTGAAGTCATCGTAAGTGGTCCTTGACCTCTCCAAAGCTCTGGCTCATACGGTGCAGGAATTCCTAGCAGCGCAGGATGCAACCCTCATTCAAGATGCACTTGGAAAGGCTCTGGGCATTCAACTGCTCAGTTTCTTGCTCAACTCAGCCAAGGCTCCAGTTCTCCGCCGATGGGCAAGTTGTCTCATCTCTTACTTCGAGCGAGGCAGTGAGCTTACGGAATTCCAGTCTGGTCTCCTTCTTTTCGAGCTTTGCCGCAGATCCCAATCCACAGTCAGCCTCCTCGCTGAACGAAAGACCTCGCAGCTGCATGGTCTCGGCAGAATCGTCCAGCTGCAGGATGATAAGGAAGACGTGATGCTGGTCTGCTGCATGATCATGGGTGAGCTTGCTGCCGACAACGTCGATCAGCGTCTCTTCTGGCCCAGCCAGACCGAGGGTGCTCAATTCGTTCGCGGAGATCCTCAAGAATGGATGATTGGTCTGCAGAGCGTTCTTGATGGTTTCTCGGAATCTCAAGCGTGTGTCGCTGCTTAGATCCATTTCTTGCATGCACGCTAATCCTGCATAGCTCGCAAGCCAACGTCTTTTACCCTCGCGGAGTCCAAGCCGGTCAGGATATATATTTTGACGAACATCGCGGACGGCTTCTGATGCTGATCGAAGACCGCCTGACTGTCGTCATTGTTCCTCCTGCCGCTCTCCACACCTTTTACGTGGATATCCCCTTTGAAAACATCCACGAAGCGACAGTCTCATCCGAGTGTGAGCTACGTCTGGACTTGGTGAGCGCTAGTAGCCCCTGGACATACGTCGTCAACTCGAAGCCATACGATACAAAATCGATCCTGGTGGAGATGGCTGTAGCCGCCGACGCGAAGCACGTCATGAATGAGATCCAACAAAGGTGCAATCTGGAAGCGACATCCCACCGACACGATTCACGGTCATGTCGATCATCCAGTGCAGCTTTAGTATTTGATGGTACCCCGAGATCTGACGATATGGATTTTATGCCGCCCACTTCACCCAACAGAGATATGAAAGTGGCGAGAGATGACCCAGAAAGAAGTGCTGCTGAAACCACCACGTCTCTTTCGGACGACCTCAGCCATCCTTCGACTAAAGATACTAAGATCCGCACTGAACAGGAGCTCGATATCTACTCTTTCCCAGGAGAGAGTCCAGAACCGGCACTCAAGCCGGAACACCCTCGGAAAACGAAGGGCCAAGGTGACCACGGAAATGTTCAATTTCGAGAACGCAGATCCATTGAGACTGCCACCCGAGGACGCAAGCACCAACGAAGCCGGAGGAAGAAAGGTCAAGAGGGCAAACGTGGCCGCAGTGATGATGAGTTTCAGCCAGGAAAGCAGCAGAAGGTTGATTGCACGAAATCTGTCAGAGTCACGAGAGCATCGGAGGCTCAAAGATTGCACGCCGAGGGACGAGCTCACAGTCACGCTGCAGAATCGACGGTTCCTGAGCAAGTCGGAGTTCCACGGCCAGAGCCGAAGGATGACTTTCCAGCTGCTCAGCAGTCTGTTGCCGGATACGAACAAGAGGCTCATACAATAGCTGCCGAAAACAAAATCCGATATCGATCAGAATCGCCAGACAGAAAATGGGAGCGATTTCAAAAGAGTTCCCAGAGAGAAGGAGAATCTGAGGAAAATGCCGTGATCGTTGGCTCTGATAAATCTGACACCAGCTCTTTAATGCAAGACGAGAGCACGAAAGCCGGAAGAGACATTAACCAGCCAGACAGGCTTTTAGTGAAGACAGAAAACGAACAATTACTCGAGGATGAGACGGGATCGGCTGGCGAGCCCACGAATCTGATGACCAATCTGAGAGTTGGAAGGGAAAAACTCATCGATCGGCGGACTGCCTACGACCTGCATGGTCCACTTAATCAAGGGTATCGCTCAGCAGACAACACTCCTGGTCTCGCAAACTCCATACCCTCGACCTACAGCGCGGGCAAATCCAAAAGGCGGGGAGAGAAGGACAAGTTCAGCTCTCTGATCGAAGAAGAAGATGACTTGCCCAAGAAAACCTCGCCTCCGGGATCCGTCCTGCCAATCAAGCGACCCGCAGGATCAGACACCTCCCAAGGGCGTGAGAAACGCAGATCCACAGAGCGGGATGGAAATAGGATGGAACACAGCACACTTGAGCATTCAGTAAAGGAACACGATGATAACGCGGAGCCGGCAGAAAACAGAACTGCCAGTTCACCGACTTCGGGGGGCCCTCTGGAAGGGATTTCCGACATTGAAGCGCCGGTCGGATCTCCCTCGTCTCCATTCGTTGGCCAATCGAGATCCTCAAAGTTCGATCTGGGCTCATCTCCGCTTGCCAGCCACAGGAATCTCCATCTTTCTAATGCCATTTCTTCGCGCAATGTTGTAACAATGGAAGACTCCATTTTGCACATTGGACCGAAAGTCGACACTCTACCTCGATCTCGAGTCGAGAATAGTTCTTCATCGAGAAAGCACCAGCTGGGGGATGATGCGGCACGACGTCAAGAAGAGCACATTAAACACGCTGACGTTATGCTCGTCCTTGGTGAACACACGGTCTCACCAAACGTGCCAAAAGCTTCTCCACGCGCCCGGCCTCGACCAAAGCAAGTCCTGTCCAGTAACAGAAAGAAAGAGCCTGAGCCTCCCGAGATAGACTCAAAGGCAATAACAACACATGTTTCGCAGCAGATGCTGACAACTTCAAAGTCGCTGCAGACGCCTGCTCAACCTCTGATGGATCCTTTCAATGGGCAGACCCCCACTCCGGGTCGGCCTGGGGATGAGACTAAGTTCATGCGGAATCTTCGAAAACAGATGCAGAATAACGCAAGCGTAGCTCGGGTCAAGGGAGCTGACAAATCGCTTACAGAAGGGGAATGTACTGACGATGAAGACCCTGACCGAACCCTGGTAGAAATGGTCGAAGACGCTTTGGAAGTGGACTCGGTCGAAGACAAGAGCTCGACGGCAGTCGCCTCCGTCACGGACGTCGAGCGAGATAGGCATCGTGAGAAGATGGAATGGGAAAATTGCCTTAAGCCGCACCAAAGAGACATGTTCAACGTCCTGGCTCGCATATCAAGGGTCAGTACTGAAACCACAACCACCCATTATTGTACATACAAACTCTGTTTCGAGGCATATTCCTGACAAGTTCGCAGCATTTCGTTCGGCATCTCGTAAGCACCGAGGCTGCCATTGAAGATATTTTACTGGGCTACGAAGCGGACGGCACACGCCTGATTGAGCTCATGGAGGAGTCACATCGGAAAGAGTATGACGCGCAGAGAAAGTGCCTCCTGGCAACACGCACGCATATATCGGAAGCTCTCTTCCATATCAAAGAGCAGGTTGTAGAGCACGAGGAGCACGCTCAAGCCTCACTACTAGACAGCAGCTGGGAGAAGGAGGCATCGGCATCGAAAAATCATGTCTACGGTTTAGAGAAGATGCTCAACCATACGGTCGAGCAGTGATTGACCACGTTTAGTGCGCTCTTTGAGAATACCTACAGGTGATTTTGGTGCCCACTACGAGACTACATTGTCGCAGAGGACTGTCTCAATGAAGTATGTTTCTCTCTCTCTCTCTCTCTCTCTCTCTCTTTTCCCGTTCAGATGGCTCCTGCGGCCAGAGTATATTCTTTCGCGGTTTGTTTCTAGCTACATCAACTCCTTTCACGTGGTTCAAAGGTGAGTTGCGAAACGACTTAATAATGCGGCTTTAAGAATAAGAGGCGATGTGGCTTTTAGGGGTTTATTGTAAATTTATCTCGAATACAACACCAAATTACAATATCTGCCTTGTTCGTCTCTCGTGTTGTCTCCACTTGGGAGTTTCGGTAAATGGAAGGGGACCTGTTCGCATGTGGTTTTGCCACCGAATCACGTCTGCATGTAGGATTATTGCTGATCAAACAGTAGGCTTGTCAGTCAACCTCAATTTGCTTTCATTGCCCAGCTCTCGTATGCCCGCCCGCTATCGTTGATTTTCAGCAGCATTGCCCCGAATATGAGCCAGCGCTTGTTTGAGAAGTGTGTCGCAGCCTTGTGAGGGGCGCGCGACAACGCATACTCGTGGCTAGACACAGCGCAAATCATCTCCTCCTGCGCACCTCTCACTACGCTCGGCGTGCACGCAGCGGTTGTGGCAAAGCCGCCAGCAGTGCCCCTGCATGATCAGGCTCGAATGGAGGAAAAAGAAGGCTCGCAAACAGGGATTCGGCGGCCCAACCAAAAGCAACGAAGGGCAATAGCTGAAGCTCTGTTAACACACTTCTTGCGTCAACGCCAGCTTTCTGTGGGGACCCCGCATGTGCAGGGGGGTTGAAAAGGGAGCTGGCATGAGAACCAATCGCCGCTCTTGGATCTAACGAGAACCTCATGCATACGTAGCCTCGAGCTTTAGGCACCATGCACCAGCCATGCTGTTGCACTCCTACCCCTACGCTGTCATGTGCGTAACCGAAGTACACGTCGATGTTGGCTGTCGCTTCGTTTGTTGGGAAACGGCCATGGTTGGGGCTCGCTTGGACGCAGGATCTTGCTTTATGCCGTTCTGCCTGAAATGTGTGGCAACGACAGACATGCGTGGGGCGTTGCAGTGGCATCAGCGCTGGGAACATGGACTCGACCGTGGAAGTCAAGTGGGAATAAGCTTAAGTTTCTTGTTGCTAGTCAGTCACGGGCCGCGCATAGCGAGCCAAAGTATCTGCATGGAAAATGCTCCGGTTTCGTCCTCACTTGCGCCCGCATCCGTGCTCTGGAAACACGGTAATACTTTTAACGATTTGAAAAAAAAAAAAAAAAAAAAAAAAAAAA
>RHKH01000050.1:58035-149158 GCA_009829795.1 Lasiodiplodia gonubiensis
TTAATCTGACGACCTACATGCACATGTACATACATACGTATGTACGCTTTGAATCTCATGCCGATCATGCCGTGCTTGCCGGATGCCACCTGCCGGGTGGTGATGTGGGGCTGAGAAAGTGTTGCGGAAATTGGCCGAGGGGCATCGGACCAAGCTTTTTTGGTCCCTTGGCCTGCCCGTTGAGACGTTGAGCTGTGTGGTGGTTATTATTATTACTCGGTGCTCTATAACCGGAGTTTGGACGCCTTAGGTCGCTCTAGAGAAACTTGGTTGACCGGAGCCGACGTTCGGTTGCCTATCCTAATTCAAAAGGGCCCAGGCGGAGGGCAGCGTCTCCCCACCGTCGGCGGCCGCCCACAGCGGGGAGGGGAAAAAAGAAGCTTTTTTGTTATCGGGTCGACCTTCCAGACGCAGTCATCATCCCCGGGCTGCCCCGTCCGTGTGGCTGCGGCATGTTTCGCGTCTTCACGACCGCCTGGACGTGCTCTCTCAGACCATCTTCAGCTCACCGGCGCAGGGACGTAGCCTTCTCCTGCGCATCCATGGGGGGTATGCGCAACTGCCCGCGATACCGATTGTGGAGAATTGCGTGCTGCACGATGGGACCGAAGAGATCACCACAGGAAATGAGAAAAATTAGGCGGTAGTCCCCGGGCCACATGCTCTGCGCTTGAGCATATGGGATAAACTGACACGCCGGCGAAATGAGCGGGCGAAGGGCTGTCATATGCGCCTGAAGGTTGCTTCTTTCGACTCGCTCGGCTCTTCCCACCGTCAGTGCTGCAAGTTTTAGAATGTTACACGATGGCACTGTGACTTGGAGAATCCGGTCTATAAGAATGTAAACTTTCACTTGTCTCATTCGCGCGTGCGACGCCCAGTCTGACGACACCTGCTACCAGAAACCCCAATTCCCAAACTGTTTATAAACCAACCCCTTTCCTTTCCTTTCTGAATGTTGTCGAAGAACCTTGGCCGTCCAAAAGACTCATTCCACCCACCCAATTCCGTCTAGCAATGGATAAGAACATGAAAAACAACAGCGGATGCAGAATGCGCCTAACCGTTTCTCAAAGCAAAACAATAAGGGAAGACCTTTGCGCTTGGCCGTCCGCAAGAGGAGTCTAAACCGAAGGAGAAAAAGAAAATCCGAGCACCTGGCAGAAGGGCGCCGTTGAAAGAGAAAAGAGAAGTCCGGCAAGACACGCCACGTGAATGTTTGTGCGGTACAAATCGCCCACCCCACGAACAAAAAAGGTTGCGCTGGAATCAAATGCCCAGCGGCTGCTTGTGCAAAAGCTACAAGCAGAAAGAAACTTCCAGCTGGGCCTGTGTTGTAGAAGGTATCCAAGAAACGTAGTTTGATCTCCAATGGCGAGAATCTTAAAAGGGAATGATAACATCCGCCGCACCGGCCGGCTGTAGAGTCCGTCTTTCCGTCTCCCAAAGTATAAGTTACCGTTTAAACAACGGTGTTGATGACGAGCCCGAGAGCAATGCGCAGCGGGCTGCCGCGAAGGGTAGTTCCAAAGAAATGATTCAGAACAATGAGCGTAGAGCACCAGGCTTTCTGAAGTAAGTTGGATAGAAGCCGAGATGATGAAGAATGAAAAAACCAATCAGTCGCCTGGCCGTGGTCTCATTACGGTGTCGCGGAAAAAGAAAATAGAAAACAGTCGATACGTAGTCGTGCTCGTGCTCGTGCTGTGATGGGTCGGTGTCCGCAAAATTGAAGGTGATACTGCCAATACTCCGTGACGAGTCTTGCGCTCATTAGAATGTGATTGCGCCGCAATTCGAGGCCCCTGATTGCCGCAATTATTGGTCCACTACGCCTTGGGCGCCGCCCCGCCTCGCTTCAGTCGGGATTAGTAATTACGTTTGTATGCACGTATTTCCCCCCTTTTTTCTTTACAGTGCATCGTGCTCCTTCTCTTCAGGAGTCGTTTCTCGCTCGTCTGGCAGATGTTCTCTAGCGACAAGTCGTGGTTGGGTTACCTTGCACCTCCGGGGCTCACTCCACCAGTACTGGCCGAATCGACCTTTCCGGCGTTTCGAACGCCTCTCGTGAATGCATCTTCGTCCTTGATATCCCACTCTTGCGTTGCACCCCATCCCAACAAATCCAGGACTTCTTCCCGGCTTCCGTACAGGCGTCCTTCTAGCGCATCTAGCACTCCGACTGCGGCTCTCACAAGCGACTTGTCGCCCTCAAATACGTATACGTCCCAGATACGGCTGGAAATATCCAGCCCGGGGCCGTGGCAGAACATGGTGCGGAAGAGCGGATCGAGGAACTCTTCGGGCTCCAAGGAAATTCCCTCGGTGAGGTGGTAATGCAGCTTGGGGATCTTGTAGTGCAGCGTTTTCAGGACAAGGTCGCGAGCGCGGCGCATGGCGTTGGTGTCGTTGACGAGAAAAGCCATGGGAAGCGAGCGGTTCAAGACGTTAGCCAAACTGATGAAGGCGTCGGCTGGTGACATGTTGAGGATCAAAACACCGACGATCAGGTGAGTCCCGTAGACATAGCCGACGTCGGAGCGGTACATGGCATAGGCCATGAGCACGTCGAGAAGGCTCTCGTGTAGGGGGCCACCGGCCTGGAAGATCTTGAGCTCGGGATAAGCCTCGTTTGCATCCCGTCTGATGCTGTCGAACCAGACAGATTCGCGTGCATTTCCCCTCGACTCTGGGTCGAGTTTCGCCAGCTTCTTGTCCAGCTTCTTGGCGCGTTCTAGCGCTGCTTTGTAGCCAGTTTCGGACAGGCCCAGCTCGTTCCCGATCGCACGTTTCCAAACCGTACCACGGCTACGAGGCGTGACACCGCGCCACCACAGCTCGCGTGTCCGTGGCTCGTTGATAACCTGGTCCCAGTTGGGAAGCACGTGCTGATCCCAGATGCGCGAAATCGATGTTTGGGTGGTGTCGCGTTGCTGCTGCTTCTCCTGAAGCTTCGCGGTCATTCGTCTCTCTGCTACCAGTTAACACGTGCACGCTTTCACGCCGTAAGGACGGTACTTGCCAGCCTCCTGCGCAGCCGCCATCATCTTCTGATATTCTCTCAAATGCTTCTTTTCTTCCTGCGGGTCCTTGGGCGGCAGCCAGCTGGGTCTCGTCCGACTCAACACCTTCTCCTTCTCCTTGCTGATCGGCAGCGGATCGATCATGATGTTTCCTTTTTGGATCGGGGGTAGCTGGACCAAGGACGGGCTGCTCTTCTTCTTCTCTATTGACGGCCGGGCCGAAGCCGCACCACTCTGGATCCTGGCCTCACGCTGGCGCTCGGTCTCGCCTGCGTATTCCTCCAGCGCCTCGGTCAATTCCCTCGCTTCCTGCGACAGGTCGTCCAGCGCATCGCCCCACGATTTTGTCCGCGTCACGTCAAGCTCAGAGTCTTCAGGGATGCTGCTGTGGGTCGATGCAGCGTAGGAGGAGCCGGTAGAGGATCGCGAGGGGGATTTGGAGGGCCCGTTGTCCAGGTTCTTCACTTCAGGCACGCTTTCGGCGACGGACGAAAAGGATGGTGACCGAGATGCTCGGTGGTGCGGCGGGCGGGGGGACATGGGAACATTCCACATGACGGCATCGTCAGGGAGATCCTCGTCCGAGTCGTGGTACTCGGCCTCCAGCTCTTCGACCGTCTTCCTGCCGGGCTGCCACGACTGCCTGCGCACGGTAGGCATGAGGCCAGGCTTGAAGTCGAGAGGGCCGCTGCGCGAGGTGGGGGACGGCGGTGCGGTGAAGCGCTTGGACGGGGAGCGGGGGGAGCGCGCAGCGCTGCCTACCGGCGAGGGAGACCTGGACTGACGGCCCGGGGTCAACGAGGGCGTGGAGGGGCTGATGAAGCCGCGGCGCATGCTGCGGCGGCTGGGGATGCCGAGGGTGGAGGAGGCATCTTTGGCGGAGCCATTGACGTTAAGACGCAGGCCCGGCTTGGCGGGTTTCGCGGCGGTGGTCAGGTCGCGGCCGGGAGCTGGCCCGGGGGTGGGCAGGGTGGTAGAGCGGGCGAGGGTTGCGGTGGGCGCCATTGGCGAGCGCGGGACGAAGGCTTTGGCCGAGTCGCGCTTGTCGGCATGCAGGGTGGTCGTCTTGATGTCGTCGAGGGTGATGTCCTCAAAGTGCGAGATGTCATGCGGGCCGGGCAGCTCGGACAGGCTCGAGTCCGGCAGCGACGACGACTTGGACGACTTGGAGTCGGTCAGGTCCGGGGGCGAGTCGGGAGCGGGCGGGTGGTGGAAGGCGTGCATCGTCTGGAGGGTCATCGGTCTCAGGAGGGGGCGGAGATGGGGGGCTTTGGAGGGATGAAGAGCGTCGAGCGTCACAGGCTCGCGCAGGGCATGCTCGGGAAAAACGAAGGGCTGCTCGGCGATGCTGGCAAGGCTCGGCCACGGCGCTCTCGTGGGCGCGTCGAGCCGGGGGATATATGGGTGCAATGGGGCGCGCGCACCGCACGACGTTGCGGGCATGGCGAAGGGGGAGCGACTCGCACACCCCGGTCGCGTGTCACCACTTGACCGCTTTCGGCGCGCGGGATCCTTAATAACCAACGAGCACGGGCAGGCCAAAGAAATTATCTAGTAGGCAGGAGCAGCGCCTGGTCGCAACAGCGGCGGCGAGAGAAGCAATGCCGCGCGCGGAGTCGCGGGGGAGCGCCGGGCTCAAAAGCCCAAAACCCGGGGGGCTGGCGGCGTTCTCGAGGCTGGCTTGCTGGCTGCGATGCGGCAGCCTCCCGCGTGCATCAGCGCTGCATCATCGCGACGCCTGCGCCCGGACCCTTTGTCTGCCAGCTTTTCCCACCGCCCCGCCGAATCAGGCCCAGTCTAGATCGCGATTCGCGAATTAACGGATGGCCGCCTGCTCCCCTGCCCTGCGCGCACACGCCCAACACGCGGCCTCGCGGCCTCCCTATCTCATGCGCTGACAAGCCCCCAAGCCCCCCGCGGCCTGGCCGCCGCGCCGCGCGCCGCCAGCCATCGCAGGAGCCCCGCGTGCTTGGTCTGCTTGCGCTGAAACACCGACTGGAAAGCGCGGTAGCAGAGCCTGCGCCGAGTCAGCCCACAAGCCCGCCGTTGCAGAGCGCGCCACACCCAGCCACAGCGCCCTTTTCAGCCAAGGGGGCGCGCGCAGCAGCCAACTCACCATTGTGTATGACGTCGGCTAACCTCGCACTGGTAGCCCTGCCACCTCCCACGCTCCCTCTTGCGCCGCATCGTGGCCGACGCCAGCGCTGCGACGTCGTGAACTGTCTCTGCACATCGTCAGCCGCATCCTTGCCCATGTCTCTCCTCCCGCTGATCGACCGTGTCTTCCCGGACACGAGAGCCGATCGACATCGACGATCCCTGCCCGACTGCACTTACTGATGAGCAGCCCGTCGCTCCTGTGCTTCTGCGCTGGCAGACACTGGAGGCAGTGGAAGCATTTCCGCGCTGCCTCGGCGAAACATCCATAGAGGTTGCTAAGAACCGTCCGCTCCTCATTGAACGACGTGTCGAGAAGCATTCCGTGCAGCTGGATCTTCAGAGCACTAGACGGAACTGGTTAATCGCCTTCCGCCTGCTGCGCGGGGACCCGATTTTAACTTACTTCAGCGTCTTTCGATGGAATGTCTGCCCTGGAAGCTTTGAAAATTCTACCGTTAGACCGTCGCGTAGTTCTGCCAATCGTCAGAGCTCGTGACTGCTGCCCACGCCATCCTGCTCGCTTACCTCGCGGACTCTTTGGTCGGACGTCCTTTCTGATATTCAGGTCCCTAGTGTTGATCAGCGTCCCGCAGTACGGAAAGTCCGTCAGAAACGGCAGTCGGGACACGTCGGTCCCGTCCACCCTGCAGCTGAAGTTCAGCAGCGTCTTGTCTTTCTTGATGCCGATGCCGTAATCCTCGTTGCCCTCGTGCATGAGGCGGAGGAACCGTTCGGCGTGGTCTTGCTCCGTCGTGATCAGTAACGAGTCGTCGATCAAGCGGAGCAGGACACTTGTGCCGGTCGTTAAAAAGTCGAGAAGATCCGCTTCCAGCTTTGCGTAGAAGAAGCTGCACAGCAGGCTGGACAGGATGGAGCCTTGTGGGATGCCTGTCTTTTGTCTGTAAAATTTCTTGCCGATCTTGATCATATTCCGCTCGACGTGCTCCGTCAGGAGCTTTATCACTTCTTCCTTGCTCTGTCGTTTCTCAACAACAGAGTCGACAAACACTGCACTGCGGGACTTGATCTTCAGATGCATCCGCAGAAACTCTGCAAAGTCGCGCTGGTCACCAGCTCCTCTTGCCTGCGCAAGGTACTTCTTGACCGGCTTCGCAGCAGATGTGATGCTGCTCGAGTAGCGGTACGGGACTGCTGAATTGACTTCAACATACCCCTTGACGCGATATTCATCCAGACTTAGAAGACTCCTGACAATATCCAACAGCCGCTTCTGCGGGATTGTGTCGAAGCAAGATTTGACATCGACCTTTACAAAGTAAAGTGGCTTTTCCATAAGGCCGCTTTGCTCCAAAGCCGAGCGGAATGCCTTGAGCCGAGAGTGCATATCGCCGACAGAAAAGAGGGATGAACCGAGCCTTTCCGGCTGGGTGAGCTATGCAACATGTTTAGTGGCAGCCGCGTTACAAGAATCCGCGAAACTCTTACCTTCTCCCAGTTGAGGACATGGAAGACCGGCTTCATCACCGAGTTTATGCTTCTTCCTAGGACCGGCCTCCCATTTACCATGATCTGCGTCCGCCGCCTGAGGTTGGTTATCGGCCGTACTCCGGTTTTCTTGGGCAAAAGCCGGACTTGGCTGTGGCCAAGTTGGCGTGAGGCTAGAATCCTGGTGGCTTGATCGGTCTTCACTTCCTCAAACATGGTCGTCTTCAAGTGTGTCAGTGCGGGTTCCGTCAATTTTCTCCATACGTCATGGCGAAAATAGTATAGCCGGTTTTTATCGGCATTTGATTCAGTTACGTGAAAGTTGGTGCGGATAAGGAGGATGAGAAAGGAGTCGAATAGATAATAGATAAGCTCTGCGAACAGTTCTCGCCTTTTGTTGTAATCTGATTGTGACATTTTATGTCCTGGACCAACGTTCGGGGGCTGAAGCCAGGCAATGTCGGCAATCTGCACGCATGAGCAACGGTCTGGGGTCTGTGGGACGGGCTCCTACCTTCATTCCCTGCATCACCTCATGGAGTGTTAGGGTTTCAAAACGCCGAAGACGCACAAATCGTCCTACTTGGGCCAAGAACATGTGGCTGTTGTGCGACTGGGTCTCGCCTTCGCCCCATAGACGTTTGGGTACGACCTCTTTCATGACGGCGCGACAGAAGGCTTCAATTTGGTGTTCTGGAGTCGCCATATCGGTGAAGCAGAACTGTTGTAGGCCGCTATCTGTGGAGTTGAGGCTCTTCCGCGATCCCAAGGCGGCAGTATTTGGTTTTTGAATATCTCGATCTCTAAGTGATGATCGTTGCCGGTTGTCATTCTCAACTGTCTGATGGGGATCCTCGTGCAAAGCTGGACAGTAGGATCGGAGTAGTTCAACGTAGGAACATCGGCGGTGCAGTACTCGGAGACGACGGACGAGATCTACGGTTTGCCCTCTCAATCTCTTGGGTATCACCTCTCTGAAGTCGTCTAAATTTGAGTCACGCCGGCCCTTTTTGGACGCCTTGCGCAACGTATCACGTGCAATCTCTTGCTCACGCAATGTGTAATCCTTGAACGGCTGAGACGTCTCCCGAAAATCCGTCTTGCAAGTGAAGACGTTGTGCAAGCCGAACTGACGGGGGAAGATATATTTCAAGACATGGGTCGTTTGCTTCAAGGACGTGTGATCCGACAGACGATTGAGAACATCTGGAGGCATCAGTCTAATTTGCATCACAGGGTTCGGGGCCTATACGGATATGACGGAGGCCAAAACGCACTTCGCCCTTTGCGTTGAGGGCGGCTCTCGCGTAAAGCATGCGGCTTCTGACAAAGGCGATTGCTGTGAGGCTATCCGAACCCCTGCCCCCTGGCCGTTTAGGCCCCGGCGCAGGGATAGAAACTTCATGCGCAGAGCTATTCTGCAGCGGGAAGACGGGCTCGAGGTCTCCCAACGGCTTCCCTGCGGCGTCTCAGATATATCAGCGTGCCGAGCTTGCAAGAATAAACTTACCACTCAGCTGATAGCAGGTTCGACTCGGACCGTCCAGGGAAGCAAAAACTCCACAGTTCATCAGCAGCTCCATCATGACTCGGTCACCGCCGTGGCCTAGCGCAACCAGCAGCGCGGACCACGCGGGACCCTTGACAGTTTTGACGTGACTGTTGGGATGGCGGCTCACGATGCCGGACATGGTGGGGGGCGCATCCGGCGGGCCGGGGCCGTGATCCGGGCATGATGCCCGCTCATACCCGTGACAGAGTACGTGAGGCGGCCGATGCAGACCGGGATGCTTCCTGAACAGTGATCGGATGACAAAGTCGACGATCTGGAAAGAAAGGGCACTCAGCACGCATCGTCCAATAGCTGGTGCTGCAGGTACGGCGGCTGTTGGGCTCGACTATTCCAGACTCGCGGGCCTGGCTGCAGGGGCGCTTGGGAGGGGGGAAGCTTACCTCGGACTGGAGCTCGGGGCAGACGTCGGCCGGGCTGCTGCTCGAGGACAGTTGCTGGGAGAATATCTCAAGGTCATTCTCGAGATCGACGAGCTCGGCGGGGGCCGTATGGTGGGCGGCGCCGACCCAGGTGTCGTCCAGGAGGATTCGCAGATCATCGGCGGCCACGGCACCAGGGGCGGCGGTTGGTTCGCGTCCCAGGCCGAGCTGTGCGATGCGACGCCGCTTGCGGGTCGAGGCGCGGGCCAGCCTCGACAGCAGGAACTGGCGGAGGGGCAGTATCTGGGGATAGAAGCGCTGGAGGACGGGGTGCGTGACGGGAGGCGCGGTGGTGGTGTTGCGCGGCCGGCCGGCGGCGTCGCTCGCGCTGCGCTTTCTCTTCATCGGCGTGTTGTTTGGGGGAGCTGCGGCACTAGCGCGGGAAGGTCAAGGCGTTTGCTTGATGGCGGAGGGAGCACGGGGAGGCCCTTGTGCGCAGGCCGCGGCTGCGGGCAAGGAGGCGTGACCTGCGACAGCGGAGTTGTCGCCAGCGCGAGCTCCTGCGCGCGCGGACGGCGAGATTGCTGGACCCTTTTTGCGCCGTTGATGAGGTACGAGTGCAGCGTTGACGTGGGCCTTGCATGCTCTGGGCGTCTGGCAATCTTACCAGCGCGGCGTCGCGTGCTGATTGGCCTCCCGTGTGCATCTCCCGCCGGCCAGCGCGCTCGCAGGCCGCCGTCTGGGGCCCGGCCTTGACCTCACCCTCTCTTCACGGTGCGACCACAACGCCCACCACGCCCGCGCCGCGCTGCCTGCTCGTCCGCTCCTCGTCCTCCGCTCCAGCGCGCGCCTCGCTCCTCCTGCCCGCCTGGAAACGATCCGACGTCCCGCCCGCCAGCTCCTACTGCCCCTGCGCGCCGCCCGCCCTGGTCGTGAAACAACTCATCCTCCTGCCGCGCTGCTGATTCGCTGCGCGCCGGGCCCCGACGTGCGGCGGTACCCCAAGCTCCAGTGTCATTTGCTCGCGCGACGACACGACGCCCCAAGAAGCTCCGCCGCTCGCTTCACCACACCACGTTGTTTCGCCCTCGCCATTGGCGATCGCCTGCCGCGCCCCGACGACTCACCCACCTCGCTCCGGCCATTGCTGCGCGCCCAGCCCTCGCTCCCTAGCCACCACCCTGGAGCCCCCCGGCGTCTGGCGTGGCTCGGCCCAGGAGACTATGAACGATGCAGCCAGAGGACATGGACTCGTGGAGCAGCAGCGCTCCCTCGGGCCTGTATGAGCAGCACCGCCACGCTGGCTACCACGCGAACGGATCCTTACCCGCTGAGGCCTCGTTTGGCGCGCCAGATGGCGAAGACCCAGACAGTTTCTATCGTCAGGGTCCTTTCATTCCTCCTTCCTCCCCCCCGCAACCGAACGTGGTCGTCAACGGCGCGATGGCGACGGTCTCCAACCGTCCAGATCTTCCTCACCGCGTGCCCAGCGCTAAGTCGCCCCCGCCAGCCTTGAAGTCCGCCCGCCAGAACTTGCGGTCTGTATCGAGCCCGGCCTCGTCGCTGCCCATGTCCAATGGTTCGAGACCGACTGCTACCAATTCCTATCGCCCGCCCGTCAAGAACATTGTCAGCAGGTTCAACCAAACGGTCGGCCCTGACGAGGCCGCCAGTGCGACGAAGCTCCGGAAACCCGTCCCTTCGACCAGATCTGCTCCTCGTCATGCCAGCTCGCCCATCTCCACCACCAGCGTCGACCCGATGCGCGAGGCCGAGGCCGGGCACTCTCATATTGAACACGCGAAGGGCAGCAATGGGCTCAACGGCGCAGCAGCTTCTCGCAATGTCCTGAGGCGCGGCGCCAACCAGCCACAGGCGTCCGAGCATGGTCGCCGCCATGCCAAATCATCAGTAAGCTCTTTAAGTTCGAGTCAAGGTGGTTCGGGTCGGCCGCTGCTGTTCGGTGAGCTCCCGAATAATGCGCTCGGCCCAGAGTCACTCGGTTACGGCATTACGGAGACTGCGCGTCATCGCAGCGGTTCACTAGATACCAATGCGCAACGACCTACCGGCTTGTTCTCCCATGGGAGAAGCCGTACGACGCCAAACGTCCCGATGCTCCCCACCCCAGGACGCGGTCGCTCCGCATCAGCTCTAGGACACAGGAGATCACGAAGCGACCTTACTGGCCTTCCGCGCTCACCATCGCACGAGGCACACTTTGACCCGAACGGCATTGACGAGTACTTTTCTCAGATCCAAGCTTCCACTCGCGGGGCGCATTCCAAGATCCCCCTTCCGTCAGCGCGACGCCCTTCAGTCACATCCGAGTCCGCTTCCTCGATCCAGTCGTCGCGCGCAAGCTCTGCGCTGAGCGAACGTAGGTATCACACCAAGGCGCCGTCCGTCGACAAAAGTACAAGCAAAACCGTCGCCAGCAAGGACTCTACGCCACGCGCGCGCCCCGTCACACCAAGCTCCACCCGCAGATACGCCGCAACCCCTGGCAAACGGTCAGGCGAGAGTCCCAAGGTCTCGGTACAGGTCAACGTCCCACCACCCACCCTGTCGCCCGTCCTTCGCAGCTCTCGCCCGCGCCAACCCGTATCAGCGGCCTCGACCGCTGCCTCGAGGGCAAAAATGGCCGATCGTCTGAGGAACGCACCATCGTCTGCAAACAGGAGAGGAACGGGGAAAACGACCGCAAGAGGGCCTCCCCAAAAGCCTAAGCCTCGGGGTGATCTCGGGCTTGCAGGACCTACCATTGCTGACCGAAAGGCTTTGATTGAGAAGTCCATGCGAGCTCAAGGAATTTCGGCCCACCGGAACGCATCTACGACAAAATCCAAATCTGGGTCCTGCGCACCGAGCCCTTCCTCGGACGCACGCGATAAGCAAAGCGTCAGCTCACAAACCAATGCCGATGGCGCTACCGCTCCAGACGAACCGCTGCCAGATACGATGCACATTCATAGGCTGTCCGTGGATGGTTCCCTTCAAGCAGAACAGGGCCCGAAGGCAGGAACGGTAGCACTTGAGAGCGAGTCCCCAGTGTTGGGGACGCTTGCTCCCGCATTCTCCCCTAAAGGCCAGCGGGGGAGCATATCCAAGCCAGACTCACAGCGCGATTCCGTTTTCCACGAGAGCGGGGACGACGAATTCCCCAACTGCCGTTCTTCTTTGACGAATGCAGTTCCGATCGACAGGAACGTACTTGACCAGGTGTTGCAAATTCGTGGGAGTGTTTGCTCCAGTGCGTCCCACACAGACGTTGCGGAAAGTGAGAAAGATGATTCAGGTTCAATCAACATCATGCTGCGGGCGACCCCCTCGCTGGAACAATCACAACAAGTATGGTCCGGCCAGAGCCAAGGTTCCCAGGATCAAAGCGCCCGCTGGAGCACTGCTTCATATGAAGCTTCGGTTGAAGGAATCCAGTTCGTGGACGACGGAAGCGAACGGCGCGACTCCTATTCCTACGATTCCTACTCCTCCATTGCGCCGGATGACTCGGTCAGCATGGCCATGACAAGACAGCATCACGATCCGCGTGCTGCAGACTGGACACCCCAGATACACCGCCTGCCCTCGAATGGCCGCTTTAGTCGTGACCAATCCGATGGAAACAGCACGATTCTCAAAATTCTTGACTTCTACCGGAGCGCAAAACCGGTCACGCCCGAAATCGCCCACGGTTTCCAACAGCAAATCAAGGCCATTTCTCCATTCGTACACCACGATGAATGGACGTCTCGAGAGAAGACCGAGCAGTTCCTGACAAGTCTGGTCAAAGACAGTGCGAGTGTCGCTTCCGTTTCGCCAGAAGATACACCTAAACAAATGTCCCAAGCTTATGTTCAGGACGACTTCCTCGATGACTACGAACGGCGTTTGGCACCGGAGGGCGACCTGGGTGGAACTGCGATAATTTACGGATCCTCGGAGTTTTATGGGAAGCCCTCGCGACCTGCAAGCATCAAAGGTGTCGAAGCGGAGGATCGACCCGCTCCGCCTCCCAAGGATTGGAGATACTCTCCGGGTCAAGCAGCTCAGAGCACTTCGCCGAGCGCAGGCCCGACTACACCTCTTAACCCCGTCTCGAGGCTCACCAGCCCATTTCAACCAAACTTGCCCCAAGTCCAAAGCACCACGGAAGCGCTGGGCCTCAACATCCAAAACCATCCATCGAATGCTGATTCTCCCGTTTCGAGGCATCATGCGTGGTCACCCCAAGCAGATGCAACTGCCGGGGCACCAGCCACACCGCCTGCAACAAGCGTACTCAGGAAACCTTCTCAGGACATTGTAGTGCCTGGGGATACGGAAGCTGGAGCTCCTAAGTTGAACAACCTGACAGAAGGTTCCGACGGGGCCAGGCAACAGGTCGCATCAAGTGCTGCCAGCCACATGTCTGTGGAGACGACAAATGAAAAACCAGCTCAGCAAGACCCTGAGGATTCCAAGCGGCTCGGGCAACGCAGGTATCAAATCAAAGAGTTGCTGGAAACCGAGCTTCACTACTTTCAAGACATGAAAGTGGTGGAGGACATATATAAGGGCACATCATACGCTATACATGAAGTTAGTGATGATGATCGCAAAGTCCTCTTCGGAAACACGGCGGAAATTGTTGCGTTCTCACTCAACTTCCTTGATGCCCTCAGGCCTGCGGCAGAGCCCATATTCAAGTTGAATCAGGGCGGGAGGTGGCACAAGCGCAACAGCATCTCGACGAATGGCGACCCAAGCGAAACCCCTGGGCCACCAGACGATCGCATGGATAGAAAGACGGCCATCGGCGGGGCCTTTTTGGACCATTTGAACGAGATGGAGAGAGTCTACTGCGCTTACGTGCAAAACCACACTGCGGCTAACAACCGCCTCCAGGAGATCCAAAAGAACAAACAGGTTCAAATCTGGCTGAGTGAGTGCCACAACTATGCAGGCGACATCACCACAGCATGGGACCTGGACTCCTTGATCATCAAACCAACGCAGCGCTTCCTCAAGTACAGCCTGCTGCTCGAGGGCATAATCAAGATGACGCCAGAAGATCATCCCGACTACACGAACCTGAAGTTCTCCATTGAGGGTTTGAAAGCTCTCAGCACCAGGATCAACGAGACTAAAGGGAGGAAGGAGATTGTAGAGAAAATCGTCACGCGCAAGCGCGAAAAATCAGACGCCGGCATCGGAGCTGCAGTACAGAAGGCATTCGGACGGCGCGCAGAGAAAGTGAAGCAGCAGGTTGGCCTTTCCGAGACAGTTGATGATCCCGAGTACGACGCCATCTCTCAGAAGTTTGGTGGACACTTTTTCCAGCTGCAGATCGTGATGAGAGATGTCGAGAAATACCTCGAGGATGTCGATAAAATGGTCAAGCAAAACTGCGTTCTCGCAGAAGAGTTGGAAAAGTGGCTTAATGTTGGTCTGCCAGAGCACCCGGAGATCGAGAGCAAATGGCGCCAGTACATGATGATGATCAAAGAGATCACCACGTATGCGCTCGAAAGTCACGTAAGTCATTTGCTGTTGCTGAATATACTCTGGTATTGATGCGTTGTACAGAAAGATGAAGTCCGCAAGACCGTCATCAAGCCCATTTCGGTCCTTTGGGATCTACACGGAAAGCCACAAAAGCTCATGCAGAAGCGGAAGAAGCGCCTACCTGACTATGCGAAATACAAGCTCCTCAAAGATAGCGGCGGAAAAGTCGACAACAAATTGAAGGAAGTTGGCGACGAGTTCATCGCCATCAACGGAGCTCTCAAAGACGACTTGCCCAAGCTCTACTCAAAGACGAAGTTGCTGATCGAGGCTTGTCAGAAGAATCTTATCGATTCCCAAAGGAGATGGTACCAGGTCTTGAGCCTTCAGTTCGAGAAGCCTCTGTTCCAAGGCGAGCAAGTCGACCTCAAGCTCCTTGAATTGTCGGCCATCGAGAATGCCTTCGAGGTGGATTATTTCAGGTGCAGGGAAGAGCTTGAGCGGATCGAAAGCGTCATTCGGGGTGTCAAGGAGGCTGCGGCATTCTCTCCAGCCACCACCTTCATGGGCGATGACCTATCGATGAAGCGGCCGTCGACGTTTGCAAGCTCCAAGCGCACTCAGTCGATCAACAGCGACCAATCCATCATCATCACGTCGCCCACTCCCGGTTCGCAACGCCAAAGCGGCAATTACTCGCAAGTGGAAGTCGGGAACACGCCTCTCATCATGGACCCTCCGCAGATGTCACCCACCATGCCTTCGCCAACGGGCCCGGGGAGAGTTCGGGCAGGATCTACCATGTCAAGCCGTGGCCCTTCTACGCCTCATTCGGTCTCGGCCCAGATGCCGGCTGCCGGCTACTTTCCCCAGCGACCGACCACCTCTACCGGGCGCACCCCGGATCCGTCTTCATCTCAGACACGCATCAGCTTGGATGCTCCCGAACAGGGCCGCTCGTCCGGCCAGTCTGCTTTCTCATCCCAGTCTCAAAATACCCGGTCTTCTTCCATCTTCTCGTCCGCCATGCCGATGTCGGATTCCCCGACGGACACTAGAGATGACGCCCTCGAGCAAGAAGCCAGTGAGGACAAGGTTTTGTTTTTGGCCGCCAGTCTGTTTGAGTTCAACATCGCCCATGATCGCCGTGAGGCCGGATTTCCATACCTGGTCTACGTTCCGGGAGAGGTAAGATGGTCTACATTGATTTGATAAGTGGCGAGAGACTGATGGCTACGCAGGTCTTCGACGTACTCGGCATGCGAGGCGAGCTGTGGCTCGCTAGGAACCAAGACGATCCGTCCGGCACAATTGGCTGGATTTGGGAAAAGCACTTCGCCCGCATTTTCTCGGAGTGAACAGCATTCTGACGTTAGCTTTACGCCAATGCACACGCAACCCAGCGACGAATTTCTTTGATCGAAAGCAACAATTGACGACCGCTCATGCTTTGTCGGTAGCACGGAGTTCCAGAGGATCAAGTGGGCGGGTTTTCCCACGACGTTTCGAAGTCAAGTGAGGAACAGGAACGGGTCTTGGGAGCACTTGGCGTTCTATACACTTCGAGCGATGTAGTATAAAAAAGCTTCTGGGATTTGTTTGTGGTTTTACCTTTTTAGAGCCAGCGTTCAGGCTCCTCGGTGGAGGTTGATTTCATTATCGGTTTCCTTGCGATTCCCCGTCGCCCCATCAGTCTCAGCGGCTTTGCCTTTTATTTTATTTTTGGGGGGTGGGGAGGGTTAGTTTTGGGCTCTGCTTGTGGCACCCCATCGCGCAGCTCTCGCTGTCAAGGATAGGGCAGCGAGACGAGGCTTTGCTTTTCAACACAGCTTCAGCGGCTTGTTTCCTTTCTCGGATGGAGATCTGGCGGATAATCCCCATGTCCATAGCGCCATCAGACTCGAGTTTTCGGGAGCGGTTCTCGACGGCACGGACATAACCCAAGCTTATTCCCTTCCTTTACTTTCATCCAGCTCTGTATGAAAGTCTGGTGCAAGCCTACGCGACTTGCCTGGCCTGGATAATAGCGTCCATAGACAGCTTGACATACTCAGACGTGAATTTTGCTGCCTGCCGTGGAATAGACCAATGGCATGTACATGCTGTGAGTGCGATACAAAAAGCTGCGGCGTGGTCGACAAGATGTGCTTCGAGTTTGTGTCGAGGAGAGATGGATGCTGGTCTAGTGTTGTCATGTTGGTTCGCACACCCTGTCACTAAACAGAGAGCAAGACGCTAGTGCACGGACCGACAGCGCCGTACAGCAAGCAAGCCCCACCGCACCTCAAAACCCCTCCACGCTGCATCTCCCTCCTTGGCTGTTACAAAGCCACCACGCACCCTCTCGTCGAGACAAAAGCACCAGGAAATTGCGCTCGCTTGCAAAGAAGTGTCATGTCACTGGTTTCCGGACCTGGGAGGGGTGGCGCGACGGGCCAGCTTCCGGACGAGCTCCAGCTCTACGTTGACAAGCACGTCAAATACATCCAAAGCCTCGACACAGTGCGTGTCTACGGGCAGACCTGTGCAGCTGGCAGCTGTAACTAACACTCTCCTCCCAGCGCAAAGATGAGCTTGAGTATTGGCTAACAGAACACCTCCGGCTGAACGGGCTGTACTGGGGCCTCACCGCGTTGCACCTGCTCGGCCACCCGGACGCGCTGCCCCGCGAGGACGTTCTCGAGTTTGTGATCTCGTGCCTGCACGACGATGGAGGCTTTGGCGCAGCGCCTGGGCATGACGCCCACATGCTGTACACTGTCAGCGCCGTGCAGATCATCGCTACGCTGGACGGCTTCGAGGAGCTTGAGCGGCGCGTCTCCGGCGGCAAGGAAAAGATCGGTCACTGTACGATTCATTTCCATGCCTCCATGCGTGAGTCTGAGCTGACATGTTCACAGTCATTGCCGGACTCCAGCACGAGACAGGAACGTTTGCAGGTGATCGGTGGGGCGAGTGCGACACGCGCTTCCTCTACGGCGCCTTCAACGCCCTGTCGCTCCTCGACATGATGCACCTTGCCAATGTAGATAAGGCGGTCGAGCACATACAAGCATGCGCAAACTTGGACGGTGGGTTTGGCACGTCTCCAGGGGCCGAGTCGCACTCGGGCCAGGTGTTTACCTGTGTGGGCGCTCTGGCGATAGCCGGGCGCCTTGATCTGGTGGACCGGGACAAGCTAGGCGGGTGGCTCAGTGAGCGACAGCGGCCGAACGGTGGGCTGAACGGTAGGCCGGAGAAACTTGAAGATGTGTGCTACAGCTGGTGGGTTCTAAGCGCCATGGCGATGATTGACAGGCTGCACTGGATCGATGGTAGCAAGCTTGCTGCCTTCATTCTAAAATGCCAGGTAAGGAACGCTCTACGACGCGCCATGAGACGCGCTGACGGCCACAGGACCCCGAGCTAGGTGGCATCGCAGACCGACCCGGGGACATGGTGGATGTTTTCCACACACACTTCGGCCTCGCGGGGCTCAGCCTTGTCCAATTCCCGGGCCTGCAGGAGATCGACCCTGTGTAGTAGGTTGCAAAGGCCGCGCATAAGAGAATGGCGCGCTGACGTGTTTTTCTACAGCTGCATGCCCAAGAGCGTGACCGACCGGGTGCTTCACAGGTAGAGCTCCTGCGCGCGCTCAACTGCCCCCGCCTGCAATCTAATAACCCGCATCTCTCGTCCATGAGATGTGGGATACAAGGCAGGCGCAGAACGATAGCCGCAGGCCTTGCAATAGCCCTCGCCCGGCTAATGGCCACTCATCTCAAGGGCGAGGCCAAGAAGCTGTGACGACATGCAGGTGGACGGCGGGCGCTCCTTCCGTAGCAATGAAGATAATATTCCGCTAGCTTTTGGCGTCTCCGTAACCAGACTGGTGGCTAGGGCATGGCCTCTGACGCGCCGGCGACGCGACGCTGATAAAGCTTCCGGGCTGCAGCTCGCCGAGGAAAGAGCATCCTCACCCCAGCCCAACCGCAGCAGCCGCAGTCCTCGGTGGCTGACGACTTCTGATCCTCCAGATCTTCTGCCTCTCGTCTCCTCTTTCTTCCTCTCCCCACCAGCTTCAGCCGCTCCTTTCTGCACCCGCCGGTGCCCTCCGTCTTGATTGTTCTGTCCTTACAACCGACTCGATTGCTCCGTTGCTTCCCTGCCCACCATGGCGTCCTTCACCTCAAACATCCCTCTACTCTGCAGCATCTGTCCCAAGCAGCCCAAGTTTTCCGACGTTTCCCATCTGCTCACCCACATTGCGAGCAAGGGTCACCTGGCCCACTACTACAAGCTGCAGATCAGGGCCGCCAGCGAGACCGATGCACGCCAGCAGATCGACTCGTACAATACTTGGTACACTGAATGGGGCATTGAGCACCTCATGTCGGACCGGATGAATCTGAAGGACAAGCGCCGAACGCGCACGAGAGCCGCCAGTGAGTCTTCAATACCGCACGCTGCTATTGTCGGCCGTGCTATTGTCGACCATGCTGATCGAGTAAAAGACGCTCGAGCGCGACAGACTCCAAGCACTCTCCAGGACTCCCTCCGCCGCAAGGCTACGAACGCTCATGCTCTCGATCCTCGTCTTGCAGACCAGCTTGTGAAGGACGAGCCCAGCCCCTCGCAGTCTCCCAAGTTCCCCGATCACCATCATCTTCCGCCGGCATTTGCGCCGAAGCAGAACGCCTGGCCCAGCCCGTTCAGCCATTCCACGGTGTCTTCCAGTATGATCGAAGGCTCGGACATCTTCACCGAGAAGTCGGAACCTTGCTCCCGCGCCGCCACGCCACCGATGACAGCCCCGTCCACAGCTCCCAGCTTCAGTGCCGACAGGGACGATGACGAGATCGTCGACACCACCATTGTCAGTGAAGCCTCGAGGCTCAAGGGCATCTATTGGCCAGGAATGGACATCTTCGACTCTGCCACCCCGGAGATGAAGCGTAAGAGGAACCAGAAGAAGGACGTGTCTGTCGTCGAGCAACTCGAGTACAACAGCCGCGAGGTTGAGGCGACGGAGCATATCTGGACGCCTTGCGGCACCCTGCGCAAGGAGAGACCCATCTCCGGCTCGGTTACTGATAGTTCTCCGGTCAAGTTCGACGCCTCTCCTACAATTGACTATCAGCTTCGTCCGCCTCTGTTGGAGTTGGTGCCGAATCTCCGTGACTCCTCCCGCCAGCAGTCCCGCACCAGCGCGCGCAATCGCCGCAGGTCGCCGAGGAAGCGCAACGACAACGACTTGATCTTGGAAGACGAGCTCGACTTGCAACGCGCCTTGGGCCAAGGCCAAGTCCCCGAGGAGCAGCCCGCCGAGCCCTCTCGCAAACGGCGCAGGCCTGGATTTGATGTATTCAGGCAGGAGGATGACGAGCCTTTTGGCCGCTCGAGTAGCATGACCATGTTGACCTCTGAATTTAAGCATCCATCCCAGCAGGAACAGCCACGCTCCCCTAACCAGCCTCGGCAGCAGCGGCCTGACAGGATTCAACAGCAGATGGGCCGAGTCAACCAACACATGGGTCAATCTCAGCACCAACTCGGACAGTCTTTGCTGCAGCAGGACTACTTCCATGGCTTGGACTTCAATCCCTTTGGTCATGGCATGAACACGATGCATTCTGCTTACGACAACATGCCCGCGCCTCTGTCCTTCCACCAGACACCCACCTACTTCGAGAATGGGGTTGCTCTCATGGGCCATCCTTTCCAGACTTTCCAACAGCAGACGGACATGAATGGACTTCTCGGACCCAGCTTTCCGAGCACTAATTTCTGGGTTAACAACAACGCTTTTCTTACCTCAGGCGCGTTCGACCTGGAGGACACGGGCCCCAAAACTCAGCCTAAGATGGAAGATGAACGTGCGTTCTCTGCACCGACGACACCCAACAATTGAGTAGCTCAATTTCTCGTGCTGAGCATGCGAAATGCTGTATGGAGACACGCGTATAGCAAGCTCGGGCGGTGACACGATGAACTACCGTCCTCTTTTCGAACTTCAGCAATCCGCATCTCTTCGCCGACGCGCCCGCTCTTCGCTAGAGGGCATTTGAGATATCCTCAGAATTTCTCTACCGGGACTGGCCTTTTTATTTCCATTTCCAAGCAGCCCCTGTCCATGTCAACAGACCTTCCGCCTTCATGCTTCTTTGCGGCTCCCTGCGGCGAGCTTCCCAAATTCTCGATAGCCTTCTCCATGGTATTCGACGGAAACTTACCAACGCGCACGCCAATACCGGCTTTCAGCGCGACATTCAGGCGATGCGGTCGTCCCACATTTGACTTTGCGGGTCGTTTCTGATTATTTAACGAATCATGGCTAACGGCTGATGTCTCTTTTCTTTCTTTTCCTTTTTTCTTTTGGTTTACTTTTTTTTTTTTTAAAAAAAAAGGGCGATAAGGGCTTTCCTCTTTTTCTTCCTCTTGGCGCGAACATCTCTGGCATCCGGCGATTTAAGGTGTTCATGGGAGCTTTCAGGCTAACAGGCGGGACTAACATTTCCTTCTCAAGCATCTTCGTAGGCATCATCTTCAGGAAAGCGACGGCGTATAAAATGGGATAGGCTTCCCCCTTCTCTTTTGCATTGTTAAATGGGTCAATGCACGGTGTAGCTCAATGACTTGTGGAGGGGCAGAGAACAAGAGTACATAGCCATGGACGAATGGAGGGTTGACTTCACGGATGGCAGCTGGCTGAATTAGTGGGCTAACGAAAAGGATTGGCCCTGTTCTGAAGGTAACGTCAACCTTGAGGCATTCGGTGATGATCCGAACAGTAACGTGAGCCACGGCCTGAGAGGACTTTGAAAAGGTCTACTGGTATGATACTGTCTAATAAAAGTCCGTGTCTACGTTGGTCTATCAGGGACAGGCGCCAAGCCAAGCTGCATCAGCACGTCCGGAGTATGTCCAAAACCGAAAAAAAGGTTCCTTTTCTCAACCAATAGATGTACGTGTAGATTGCTCATCACCCACGACAGGCAAGAGATGATGCCCTTCGTCGACGGTCTATTTCAAGCTTCCTTGGGGCCGTTTGAGACACATTACATGTCCTTCTTGGCATCGCCAGCCCTGGCAGCATTCCTGCTCGAGCCGTTCACAGCGTGGTACACAGCCTTGAGGGCGAGGGTGCTGACGGCCATGATGGTGGCAGCGCCGGAGAAGAGGAGGACGCGTGCGGGGGTGTCGAGTTGGCCGAAGAGCGGGTAGGGGTAATAGCCGTTGTGGGCGAAGCAGACCTCGACCCATAACCAGTAGCTCACGGCGACAAGCGAGCTCACGGCGAGGGCGGGGGCGGCGGTGAGCGTCCAGGGCGGGGAGAAGAAGAGAAGATCCAAGGCGAGGAAAAGGGCGGGGGCGAGATGGAAGGATATGTCGGGCAGCAGATGGAGGACAGGGAGATCCGGGTGCAGGAGAAGGCGCGGGTCGATGGCTTTGATGACCCAGTAGAGAACCGAGATGCAGCACTCAAGCGGGGCGGATGTCAGCGCGAGCAGGTTCTTAGCGCGGTAAAGCGTGCAGGAGAGTGTCAGGTCAGCGAGGAGGGCGAGGACGTAGGTCAGAAATCCGAGAGACAGGCCGCAGCAAGTCAGAAATTGCAGGTGCCAGCCCCAGGATTCGTTGATGGGGTTGGGTTCGTAGACCAAGCTGGGATGAGATGTTAGTTAATGCTATATCACGTGCGGGTTTCGTGAGCTTCTGGCTCTCTTCTTTCTTCGATGCGCTGAGGAGTGCGAATATGGTGGAATTGGAGGTCAAGACGCTCGGGCCGTGTCTTCCCGCGAGCTTCCGGCAAGGACGAAGACTTGATGGGGAGCGTACTAATGAAAGGAGTATGTGAAGCTGCAGCAACCGATGAACTGTCGAGAAAGTGCTGGTCAAAATTTGCAGAGGGCGACTGGTGGCGATGGCAGCGTACGTGGAGCAGCGCGGAAGCACCGCGCGATGGGCTGTCGAGGTGCTGCAGCGGATGCTTCGACGCGAGCTTCTGGCCCTCTTTGACGGCAGCATCGTGGATGGCATCCGCGATCATGTTCGGTGGTTTCTTTCCGGAGAAAGCGACAGGCGGGAACGGCTAGAGTTGGAGGTGTTGAGGGGGGGAAAGGTGGGTTGGCCGGGCTGTGGCAGCGTTAATGATGACGCCAGGGTGGTCGTGTCGCGTCGGCACGTGGGCAGGCGTCCCAGCCTCCCGCCAGCTGGCGACGTCCGGGCCGACAGCGACACCAGCTGCCATCTACGGCCCGCGCATTGCCGCAACAGGCAAGCGGTGGGCGGCCGGTGGGAGCTGCTTCGGGCAGGCCGGCGCGAGTGATAGTGGCGAGCAAGCGATGGCGGGACCCGGGGCTCTTATCGCCATCCCGCTCAGCACTGCCTTTGCCGCCAAGCGCTGGCGCCTTCCTTGCCCCCACCTACCTGCTGCTGCTTCTCGAGACGACGACCCGCAACGTCTCTCGTCGAACATGCCGCGCCCTAAGAAGGACGGCGCGCCCGAGCCCAAGAGACGGAGCCGGAATGGCTGCTGGTGATGCTCCGCGCTCGAACAATGCGCCATTTGTGCTGACGCGCCCTCTGCGCCATTATACAGGCCCTGCAAAGCCCGCAAGGTTAAATGGTACGGTCCACCCTTCCCCACCGCCGAACCCTCCCAATTGACATGTCCCCAGCGGCGAGGAGAAGCCGCGCTGCCTGAACTGCGAGCGCCAGGGCGAGACGTGCGACTACTCGATCCGCCTCAACTGGGGCGGCCGCTCCAAGCGCTCCCGCGACGACTTCGCCGCCTCCGTCCTCCCATTCGACGCCCACCACGCGACCTCCTTGCCCGTGGACCCCCGCATACAGAGCGTCCAACCCCGCGATTATCCCTCTCCGCTGCCTGACTTCGCGTCCGGCTCTCCCATGCTGCCTCCGCTCCGGATGCACCCTCCAGCCAGTCCGCCCGTCACCACTTCCGCTGAGCACCGCACGAAGCGCGTGCGGCTGAGTCCGATTGATGCTTCGCCTGGGACGCAGAGTGCCGCCTCTGGACCACCGGATGCCCCGTCGCCGTACTCGATCGCCCCCGCCACGCCCTACAGCTCGTTTGTTGGAACTCCGCTGACCCCTGGCTCCTCCATCGCGTCCGAGGAGAGCGCGCTGAAGTCTGGTTCGAGAGTTCTGGCCGCTCCGTATCAGCCTTCGCCCGACCCTCGTCGGCTGTCTGTGAACGACCTGCTCATTGACGACGCCTCTTCGGCGCGGGAACAGACGCCCCATTATCCCACTTCGGACGTCAAGTCCGGCACCACCACATACGGATACGACATTGGCCAGCCCGATCTTGACACACCGCGGAATGACGATGGCGCGGCCATCGCGCTGTTCAGCCCTCCGGTCTCCTACTGCGGGCCGAACTATTTCTCGGCTGACGGTTCCGACGAATCCCAAGGGCGGCAGAAAAGCATCGCGTTTGAAGCAAATGGCTACTACGCCAAACCCGTGCCAATCAAGATTCCCAAGGCTTTTGAGCCGCTGCCGTCTTTGCTCTTGGAGAACCCCATGAACCTGCTGTATTTTCACCATTTCCTGAACCACACTGCTCGCATCCTGGTCCCGCATGACTGCGAACAGAACCCATTTCGCAATATTCTTCCGCAGCTGGCTGTCACCGACGACGATCTCCTGGGTCTTCTCCTGGCATTTTCTGCGAGTCACAGGGCACGCTTGCTTTGCCACCCCGAACCCGCAAACCGGATAGCCGTTTGGGTGCAAGATGTGTTCCCCCGGCTTCGGCGTGCTCTGGACAGTGCTGAGCAGATTTCTGATTCTAACCTGTGTACTGCCATCATGCTTGCTTCGTTAGAGGTCATATCGCCCAACGCGTTCGAGGTTCCGATATCCTGGCAGTCTCACCTCAAGCTGGCTCGCCAGATGATCATCGCACGCGGCGGGCTCCGGTCTCTGAACCGCAGGGACAAGGTCGCCTATTTCCTGAGCCGGTGGTTTGCGTACCTCGACGTCGTCGGAAGCCTCAGTGGCAGCAAGAACGACACGCCGCTCAACTCTGGCTATCTTGCCGTGGGCGAAGAAGATGCCATCCGTGATGGCCAGATCGACTGCCTCCTCGGCTTCACTAACCGCTTCGTCGGCTGTCTCGCGCGCATCGCGGAGCTAGCAAAGCGCTGCGAACCGCTCCGCATCGACGAAGCAAGCGGGTCCGTTCGCGAAGGCTGGCAGCCGCCTGAAGATGTCGTCGCTGCTGCAGAGCAGCTGCGTATTGACCTGCGGAATGGCTGCGAGAAGGTCGTGTACAAGGGCTGCACGCACGGCGATCGCTCGGCCACTGACTCGCCACCAGAGGAGGCCAAGGAGCTTCCTTGGGACGAGGCCGAAATATACGCGACTAACGAAGCATTCCACTGGGCGGGGCTGCTTCACCTGTTGCGCCGTGTCCTTGGACGGCTGCCGTCGGACCCTGAGGTTCAGAACGCGGTCTGCGAGATCCTCAACGCGCTCGAGCGGGTACGGCCGGACGGCAGTGCTGGGGCATGCTTGCTGTTCCCGATGTTTTCTGCTGGTTGCGACGCGCAAGAGGAGGGCCAGCGCGAAAGGATTCTAGAGAGGCTTAATGCGGTGGAGGGGTTCGGAATGAGCCAGGTGCAGAGGGCGAGAGAGCTCGTTGAGAGGGTCTGGAGTTCTGGGAGGCCGTGGGAGTGCGAGGTCAGAGGAGAGTTCTTTGGGTGATTCGAACGGGCTGTATAATTGTACCGGCGGTTATGAAAACGAGCCTCACTGTGGGATCTTCAGCAGTTTTCTCGACCATGGCACATATGCCGATGCCGAACGATGAACCTGGCTGTCGTGAGCTTCCATAGAAGTTTGCTCTGGCTCTGGTCAGGCCTTTGTGCTGGCATACGTCGGTATCGGTCTTGGTCTTGCTCGAATGCCTGCGAAGGTTTCAAACACCATGGCTCAACGCTTTGACTGGACGCTCGTGCACTGAAACATCCATCGGCCATCTGCATGCTGCCATGATGCAGGTGATCGCGCATTCCCAAGTCTGCAGGACCCTGGTGATGACTGCTTAAAAGAACCCAAGCTCCACCAGACACCCCAGAGCTCTTCACCCACCACCCACTACATATGCAAGGCTACGCACTTTGAAGGCACCGTGACATCGGGTCCGTTCGCCAACACCACTGTGAGGAGCCGGCAACCCAGCTGCTCTTATAGCATTGCAACAACACAGTAAGGCCATCTGACCTCATTTGTTTGGAGAAATCCACTCGCTGATACGACAGCGGGCCCCCATCTCCCTCAGCCTCACATTAGCCGCACGCATCACTTCACTCCAGCGGCCTCACCATGAACTCTTACGAGGTACCCCAAGGCCAAGCTGCAGCGTATCACCTCGGGAAGCTCGACGCTCAGCTCTGTGCTGAGCGTGAAGCCCGCATCCGTGCTGAGAAGACCGTTGCCTGTCTGCTCGGGCTCCGCGTTGAGGAGCACGACCCGCCTACTTCGAGCAATCTCTCCGGTTCCGGCACAGCTAGCAAGCCCTATGCGGGGATGCTTCAGCAGCGACTTGAGGAGCTCAAGCTGGAGTTGGAATTGGAGAAGCTGAAGGCGGAGCTTCACCATGACAAGCGCTCCAGCTCCAACGTAGTCCTTGGCGGTGCAGTCCACGCTTCTCCAGCAAAGATGGAGGACGTACCGCCTCCCAAGACGGTAATCGATCCTCCGACCATGTACGAATCTTCAGAGCAGTTTGCCAAGAAGACAGAGCTTGGACATCAAGACCGCTCCGAGGATACCGACATTCCAGCGGCAGAGTGGATGCACCCAACAAAGAAGGAAGAGCGGAAGCTTAAGGAACCCACAAAGCCGCGTCATAAGAGCTACTTTGCCCCTTCTTCTGCAGCTGCTTCTGGGGATGTGGAATCCGCCGAGGTAGATCTGTACCCCGGTTCGTCATTATTAACGCCTGCTAACCTGTAAGCAGATCCACGCTCCAGAGCCCATCCACTCGACCGCAGTCGCAAAGAGCTACTCGCAAACTCAGCACAGAGACGAGACGACGCGGTTCGGCCGCTTCGAAAGGGACCATCCCCGTGCCCCTCGTTCTCATGGCCGTCCGCCGCCCAACCCTCGCCCTTTCTACCCTGGATGCTTTCCCCAGCCCTGGCCACCGCGCTGCCCTCCGCAGATCCCACCTCGACCTTACTTTGGTAACAGCACGCTAGTCTCCTACGCCGACCTCGACCGGCCCGTCGATGCCCCCCTGCCACTACACGAGCAACCGTCAAGCGGCTACCTGGACTTCAGCGAGGACCTCTACGATGAGCCGTCGGCCTCGAAAGTCGAAGACAAGAAGGCCACCCCCTCTTCTTACCAGGTTCTCCCCAAGTCTTACGGACTCAAGCAGAGCATTCACGCAAGGATCCCGCACTGGCCCATCTTCAGGTCCGCCCTGCATAACCACCGCCATGTGGACGTTACCAACATTCTCTCCACAGAGTCCATCCCTAGCCTCATGGAGCAGGCGGCTAGGAGCTACCTCGTCCTCTCCGTCATCCCGCCAAAAAAGACAGTCCGTGTCGTCTCCCCAACCGAGGTGGTCACTAGCTACGCGCTGACGCTCGAGTTCGCCCGCGGCGATGCCGCTGCTGAATTTGTCCGTTCTACCGAGAACGCCTCGCCTCGAGATAGAGGATGTAGCAATGGCTTCAAAGCCATCCAACGCTGCGACCACCCAAGCCCTCCTCTCCCCATCGAGATTGGTGAGGCCGTCTGGCGCCGCGGTGCAAGCAGGACGCTGGTCATTGAGGAGCCTGGCGCGGCCCTACGTGTTCCCGCGAACTTGCGCTATCAAATCGAGCACTGTCCGTACACGACCACCAGCAAGGATGGCGGAAAGGGTGGTGGTAGCGCAGGCGGATGCG
Source organism: Lasiodiplodia gonubiensis (assembly GCA_009829795.1). NCBI lineage: Eukaryota > Fungi > Ascomycota > Dothideomycetes > Botryosphaeriales > Botryosphaeriaceae > Lasiodiplodia > Lasiodiplodia gonubiensis. Next base: position 84,995 of record RHKH01000050.1, read on the forward strand.
ATGGTAGGCTGCAGGATCCGCCCGAGTTCCTACAGGATGGCTCGATTAGGTTGGTCTTCTGGGACATAAGGGATTCGGTTGTGGCGCATCAGAAGTGGACCACGAGTCCGCTATTCAAGCGGACAGAGATAAGCTACGAGAGATACGGTGTACTGCCGGAGCTGGAAGAGAAGGAAGGGGCCGAGAGGGGAGACGCGAGTGCCGACAGAGAGCACATGGCGAGAGGTACACAGGAGAACGATGGGAAGCACGATGAAGAGTCTAAGGAAAGCGAAACCGGTGGAAAAGACATCGAAACTCGCGGTGCCATAATTTCCACCATTACCTCCGTCGGAATCGAGAAGGAGGAAGATGACGGCTACGCCGCGGGTAGCAGCGAGGATATAGAGAACCCAATCGTCCTCTCCCCGAAGTACAGCATCGCGAAGGGGGAGCCAAATATGCAGCCCGTCACTACTGGCCAGCGAAGCCCCGTCCGCCCCAAACACCACCCCGCCGCAAGCCCTCGCCGCCGAATCGGGGTCTACCTCTCTTCCTATGAGCATGACTTGAGCGTCGAGACCACCGCCGGAGATGAAGACGACCGTGACGCTACTCGCCGCCCGGCAGCTGGAGTCAACCACGACGTCATCCTCAACTACGACAGAACCTCCGACGACCTCGAGGAAGGCGAGATCCGCGAACCTCCGGCCACGCCAGCGGAGAAATTGCTCACTATTCCTCAATATCCTGATTCCGCATAATGCTGGGCATGGAAATGCCGAAGACGCCAAAAGCGGGGGCCACATACCAGCCTGGATTGGCGAACTTGGAAGTCATCGAGTAGTCAAGGGGAGTGGGGACATTAAGAAGCCGCTTCATGAGCGGGTGAGGTTCTGGTTGGTGTGACTGGTATTTCGTGAGGCAGCTTAATTGGAGGGATGTAGTCGGAATCCGCTTTTCCCATCCTAATCTCACGATGGGCTTCTGCAGGGTTTTATGGCGTACGATCCTCTTCTTTTCTGTCAAGTCACTCCCGTCTCCCCCCGTCCCTAAGGCCAAGGTCTTTTCCCTCTAGCGATCTTATGCCACATATTAGGAGTTTTAATATATTACCAAATAAAAGGATCTTATTCCTTCTGTAGATCGAGGGGTTTGACAAGAGCGTGATGATCGCTTTACATTACTTCCGTCACCTTTGTGTATTTCATGTGCTTGAAGAGGACAAAGCCCGCTTGAGAGTGAACTCCATAATATAGTCATGAGTAGCCACCCCGGTCGCCATCGATGACAGCCTACTAGGTATATCATCAACTCTTGAAAAGAGGGACATTTTCCGTGTCACCGGCTGTTCTCGTGGTAGAACATACCTTGTTCCGCTGAACCCTTTTTTCTACTAGACCAATACGCCCGCCGATGTCACATCTTGGGGAAGTCTTACAGCAGCCATCCGATTGCCGCGATAACCACACCCAACACCCCACTAACGCCGGCAGCGTTATCCACCGCTGCGGCACTCTGCGGCTGTGGCGATCCGGTCGGGTTGGCACTTGTCGTCGGGCTGGCGGTGGAAGCAGCAGAGCCACTTACACTCGTCCCAGTGCTTGCCCCACCGCTCCCGCTCCTGCTTCGACTCGCACCCGCGCTCGTGCTTCCCTTGGTCGTATCGGGGACCACATTGCCACTGCTCGGCACGCTTCCCGTCGTGTTGGGTCCCAGAACTCCACTCGTCGTCGTCGGCGAGGTCGAGGAAGTCGGCGAGCCTCCAACGCCTCCCGTGTGTACCGTCGACCCCGTCGCGACTGGGGGCAGCGTGGCGGTCGGGCTGCCGACGACGCTCTGCAGGCTCGTCGTCAAATCCTGCGTGTCGACGGTTTGGATGCGGTCGGTGGGGGAGTCCGGCTTGGCGTGGCGGGGCAGGAAGACGAGGAGACCTTCGGTGAGCGGTTTGGGGCGCTGACGGGGATTAGTGAGGACCCGGCATCCGGATAGGCGGGGAAGTGTTGGAGGCAAGAGTCAGCGGCTATGTATGAATGGATGGTGACTGGGAAACGAACGGCTCGATGAGCGCACGTTTGCTGGCATGGAAATGGGTGCTGTAAACAGCTCGGTGCTATGGTCACAAACTTACACCACCCTGATTCTTCAAAGCTATCTCGTCAAGCCCCATGGTCAAGGCGACGAGAAATATGAGCGCGAACGCTATCAAGAACCGGCAACTTGTGGACAACATGATAGTGATGCAAAAGGTGGAGCAGAGCATCTAGCGGGAGGGCCGGTGGGTTAAATAAGTGGACCAAAGCTTAAGTGCGGAGACGGCGTTGAGCTTGTCGCAGACAAGCACGCCAGCGTGCGGGGAAGTCTGTCGTCATACGAGGGTGCACCTGCATGACCCGGCGCCAGATCGACGCATTCTGGAACCATGAGGCGTCGGTACCCCTCCGGCGGTCATAACAGCCGGAAATATGCGACACTCCCGTCTTTCAGCACGTCGCTCGCATCCCTTTCGCGGAGGAAAACGTGCGACAAAGACGACTTTCAGAAAATGGCTTTCAACTACAGAACAAAGCGTCAGAATCCAAAAGAAAGCGCTCCAGTTCGGTCTCCGCCAACTCCCATCAACGTTTCTCGCGTCAAACATCTTCATCGACATGGGTTTCTGGGCCGATCTTCCGTGGAGCAAGGAGGTACAACGCCTCAAGGAGATGCATGCCGATGAGCAACGAAAGAACAAGTTCCTTAAGGATTTGAATCTTGAGCTCGTAGCCGATCTGGAGATGACCAAAGACGATCTGAGGCGGTTGGAAAAGTCAGAGTCGATTTTGAGGAGTATGAAAATCCAGCTAGAGGTAAGTGAGGACGGCCTGTTCCTCTTTGCAACGTGCTGATCACGTCCTCGGCTATTCAGGACGAGCTTAGTGAAAAGACCTTCCAACTCGTCCAGGCAGAGCGGGAGCTGACGGTTGGTACTCTTGTCAGCCCCGACCATAGAGAGGCTGTGGGCTGACGACGATCTGCTGCAGAGTAGGACCCATAGACCAAGTAACAAGCAAGTAAGACTGGGCGAATCCCGTGCGATCTATTTGTCCGCTGATGGCAGTTCGAAAACAGATTCGGGAGCACGTCGAGCACCTCGTAAAGGAAAGAGCCCGCACTTTGAGGAGGAAGCGATCGTCGACCGACACCCTCCACGCACCACCAACTTTGAAGCGTGCAAAGGCATCTCCCACGGTATAGTCGTACTGTTGTTGAGCTCTGGTAATTGGTTGCCGGCAAATTTTCCCGCTCCGTGCGACGTGAAAACGTACACTGGCCATTGTTGGCAAAGGAACGGACGGCGTTGACGAGAAGGAGCGGAGTTTTCTGATTTTGGGATTCATGGGCTGCTTTCAAACACGACGCAGGCGTATCCGTGCGATCCGCATTCATTCTTTAAACCCAGCGCAGATTTGTAGTCTAGCAACACTTGGCATTTCATATCTTTTCCGCCTCATCCAGAAGCTCCTCGACCTTGAAGCCGCCATCCCCACGGCTGAACATCTCCAGCAACGACTTGCGCTTGCCACCGGCCTCCTCGGCCTGCAAGCCATAGAATTTTTGCAAGCACATCAATAGCCACTTGCCCTCGTCGACTGACACGCCACGATTCTCGACTACATTGCCCTGTACCAGCACCAAGCCCTTGGATCCAGCCATGTCCGCATGGAACGTGACGGTCGTGTGCGGGGTGGCAAACTCGCTCCGCAGCTGGTACTCGGCCAAGTGGGTGAACAGAACGGTTGCGCACTTTTCCGCGGGGAAGGTCCATTGCATGAAGTGGATCTCGGCGGCCTGGCCATCCTGGCTTTGGCGAGGGATGGGGAGCACGAACTGCGGGTGCTGGCGCGCGTTTTTGTATATCGTATCCCAGCCGCTGCTCTGCATGACGGCGCAGAGTGACTGCGGATTACGGGCGTGGCGGAGCCGCCAGATCATCTCGATCTCCTTCTCGGGCAGCTCCAGCGTCTTCTCGACATCGATGAAGGAAGAGAGCGTCTTCACGCCCGGCGGAAGCTTCGAATCAGCGGACAACTGCGAGGCAGGCTGCGCTGTCGGCGGCGGTGGGGGGGCGAAGGGAAGCTGATCCGTAGTCTCGGCGGGCGTGGGCAGTGCGGCTGCTTCTTTCCGCACAGTCTCGATCTTTTCTTTGTAGACTGTCTTGAGCTCGTCAATGTCTTTGACGCCTGTCCTAAGCCTTTGTCAGCCTGAGCTCACAGCACGGGAGGCAAGCAGCAGTCACCATGGCATACTCTTTGGCTTTGCGATCAAGCTTCTCCTTGTACTTTGCTAGCACGCGCTGCTGGGCGCCGTGGGTGGCCAGGTAGCGGACATCGTGCACCTGGGCCCACCGCCTATGGGCCAGGTTGGGCGCGGAGAGCGGGCGGGTGACCAGGCGGCGGAAGACCGGGACGCGGAAGGAGGCCATGGCGGGTGTGTTTTCGCAGAAGCTTGCACGTCAGAGCTTCTCGCGACGGGAGCGCGTCGGCGGGAAAGTGGTTGCCGCGCACGCACGTGCTGGAAGGCCTCGCCGCCCGCCACTCAGGCGCTGGCTGTCTGGCAGACGGCTGACATGGCGGTGCTGAAGATTGGACGAGTGGCCAGCTCATCGTACCCAGACACTACAACCAACTGCTGCACCGCCCTGCCGTCGCCCTTGCGGCCATCCGGCCCAGCTCCGCACAACTGGGCCCTCGACCAGCGGGCTCTGGGTCCCTGTTCGGGAAGGCCGTGTCGTAATACGCAAATGCTTCTGCCTGATTGGCCTCGCGGACGGCCATCGTCCGACCGTGGCTCACATGGCAGGGCTGCGGCTTCCCAGGCAGAGGGAGATAGTGAAGGCGGAGGGTGAAGGGCGCCTGCAAGGCGAGCGTTGGAGGCCGCGGGTGTGCCTGGCTTGGCCTGTGCCATTGACGCAAGGGGACATCTACAACCCCAGATTTTCTGGCGAGTCACCGCTGTCGCAGTCAGAGAGGCGGCTGTCAGCTCCCACACCGCCCTCAGGGTGCCAGTGAGCCGGAGACCCACCCGTATCTGCCTGTTGGTCTGCCTGTCCAGCTCAACCTTTTCGCGTGCCCCCCCGTTGTCCTCAGCCAGACGCGCCGTTGCGACCATGAGCGGCGCGCTTGAAATCGCCCACCCGTCCCCTCCCAACAGCTACGCCGCAACCTCGACCGACTCCGACAGCGACGCCTCCTCGAGCACCTCCAACGCCCTGCACACCCCCAACTCGCTCGCCAGCATGGCCTCTCCGCCCCCCGCCGACGGCGTCGTCAATGGCGCCGCAAGGCCGCTGCCACACCGCAAGAACTCGTCCCCGCTGATGCCTCCTTTCATGGTCTCCGCTCCGGGCAAGGTCATTGTCTACGGCGAACACGCCGTCGTCCACGGCAAGGTCCGAAGCTCCCACCCGCTACTACACTAGATGCTGACCCCGAGCCAGGCTGCCATTGCTGCTGCAATCTCCCTTCGCTCCTACCTCCTCGTCACCTTCCTCTCCAAGTCGAAACGCACCGTCTCGCTCCGCTTCCCTGACATTGACCTCAACCACACCTGGAACATCGACGACCTGCCCTGGGCCGTCTTCTCCGCCCCGGACAAGAAAAAGTACTATTACGACCTCGTCACCGTCCTAGACCCCGAGCTCGTCGACTCTCTCCAGCCGCACATCAAGGCTGTGTCTCCCGACCAGCCTGAGCATATCCGCAAAATTCATCAAGCCTCGGCCTCGGCCTTCCTCTACCTCTTCCTCTCCCTCGGCTCGCAGAGGTCTGCTCCCTGCATATACACGCTCCGCTCGACGATACCCATTGGCGCAGGCTTGGGGAGCAGCGCCAGCATCGCGGTATGTCTGGCAGCTGCGCTGCTGCTTCAGATCAGGGCGCTCAGCGGTCCCCACCCCGACCAGCCCTCACAGGAGTCGGAGCTGCAGATCGAGCGCATAAACAGGTGGGCTTTCGTCGGCGAGATGTGCATCCACGGAAACCCGTCGGGAGTGGACAACACGGTTTCCAGCGGCGGCAAGGCCGTCCTGTTCCAAAGGACGGACTACTCGAAGCCGCCAACCGTTACTCCACTGCGCGATTTCCCCGAGCTGCCCCTGCTCCTGGTAAACACGCGACAGTCCCGCAGCACGGCCACTGAAGTCGCCAAGGTTCAGCACCTCAAGAACGCGCACCCCCTCATTGCAGAACAATTGCTCAGCGCCATCAACGACGTGACCGAATCCGCACATCGGCTCATCTCTGCCGAAGACTTCGACCCCCAGGACCCCAGGGCCCTGCAGCACCTGGGTGATTTGATCACCATCAACCACGGCCTTCTGGTCTCGCTGGGCGTGTCGCACCCGAAGCTGGAGCGCATCCGCGCGCTCATCGACCATGCCGGCATTGGATGGACCAAGCTCACCGGTGCCGGCGGTGGTGGATGCGCCATCACCATCCTCAAACCCGAGGCTAGCAGCCGCCCCGTCTCGCGACACAACTCGGTCAGCGCCGAAAACGGCTTGGACCTTAAGGTAGGAAGGAAGTCGAAGACGCTTGTTGATCTGGAGCAGAAGCTGGTGGCTGAAGGATTCGAGAAGTTCGAGACGACGCTTGCCGGCGACGGCGTTGGCGTGCTCTGGCCGGCCGTCCTGCACAACGTTTCTGGAGAGGAAGGCGGCGAGGAAATTGACCAGGAGAAATTCCTGAAGGCCGAGGGCAACCCGGGCATTGAAAAACTGGTCGGAGTGAACATGGCCTTGCCTGATGGCGAGGGAAACGCCGAATACAGGGAAGGCTGGAGGTTCTGGAGGCCGTGAGGTGGTGGGGAACGAAGTTTGACATGATACGCTTTTATCACGAGAGTGGTCTTCTTTGTACGATTGGGAACACGAGGATGCGGACGAACCGGATTGGCTCAATGGGATGCAATGTCCAGGCTCATGGCCATGTTCTAATTGTGTATGGTCTAGGTCTTTTTCTGCCGGCCTGTACTCTAGGGAGAGTCTTTTTCCAGATAGTCGAGCTTTAATATGATGACACGAATCTCTTCATCGACTTTGAGCTTGGCAGCCGTGAGCATAACGCCTACCCTGCTGCAATTTCGTACCCCAACTCCGCAATCTCGCCGGCTTCCGCCCGCTCCCCGTTCACCACGACATGCTCCACCTCGTCCAGACCTCTCCTCAGCTCCAGCTCGCCGAAGAAGTTGGGCGTCTTGCTCACGCGCGCGAAGCCTACCCTTTCGAACAGACGCAGGCTCCGCTCGTTAGTGGCGCCGATCTTGACGCGGAGGTGCTTCAGCAGCGCTCTCCTCGAGCCTCGAGTCGAGGTCGAGGATGACGCTGCGCAGTACTCGGCCAGGATGCCGTCGATGCGGCGGCGGATGTAGGCCATGAAAACGGATAAGACGGCGGCGCCGTAGCCGCGGTTCTGGTGCGCGGCCGAGGCGATCATGATCTCGAGCTCGCCGACGACGGAGAGCGGGTTGGCATCTCCGTCTTCCTGCTCTTCGTCCGGGACGAGGAAGAGGTTCACGTCGCCAATCATTGCGGCTGGGGTGTCGTGGATTTTGCCATGGACCTTGTCAGGAGTGGCTGTTGGTGATGCAAGGCAGACGATGAACGTCAGCTTGTCTGCGTCCTCACGCCAGCTGCGCTGCATAGCGTACTCTTCATCTAGCGTGAGCGGCTCCGATGCCGTGGCTTCACGGATGGCAGGGTCTTGCATCCAGGCATGGTAGGTGGGCACATGGTGTGCGCTGTAAGGCACCAGTAGGACGCGGGGGGTGAGGAGTGCTGCAAAGGGGCGTCAGTTGGGGCAGAGACAAGCTCGCGGGGGTGCAGGCGCACCTGTGTATTCGTTTATTCTCATCTTGGCTGATCTGGTGAAGAAGCGATAAAGTATCGGTTGGATGTTCTTTCCGAGTGCCGAACCCGGAGGAAATTTTTAGCCTGTCACGCCAGTGCGCACAAGCTCTCACTCTTCCAGCAGCGTGTGACTCGAAGGTCCCTTTCCGCCAATCTCGTGGTCAGTGTGCCGCGCATGATGGATGACGTCATGGTGTTGAGCACCTCTGTCTGTACTTTTGTTCTGTCTCAACTCTAATCAAACGTTCCGGGTCTGTCAGCCCGACAACCATATGGATTTAGCGAAGCAGCACATTCTCATCACCGGCGGCTGCGGCTTTCTTGGTCGGCACATTCTTTCCGCCTTCCTCTCCCAGCACCCCTCACAAGAATACACCGTCGTAGACACCAGCTCGCCTTCGTCATTCCCAGCTCGGTCCAATGTGCATTTCCTTCAAGTCGATATCCGCGACCAGGAAGCCGTCGGGCGTACCTTCACCGCCGCACGCCCCACCGCTGTCGTGCACAGCGCTGGCATCGTCCCGGCCGGTGCGTCACGGTACTCCCAACGCGACCGCGAGCGCGTGTTCGAGGTGAATGTAGATGGCACTCGGAACGTCTTGGAGGCGGCTAAAGAGTGTTCTAGTGTAAGAGTATTCGTGTATACCAGCAGCAGCACGGTTTTGGGTGACGATCTGAGCCGGGAGGTGCCCAACGCAGAGGAAGAGTTCGAAGACGTGTGGAGGAAGAGGTGGATCTATGGGGAGTCGAAGGTGATGACCACCCCGTTTACCTGATTCCCACTTTGATCAGATACATCAGAAGTTCCCTCTTCCAGATTCCCGGTTCTCTCCACAGTAGCGCTTTGGTATCTGACCTGGCCTTCCAGGCGCACGCCGAAAATATCGTCCTTTCCGCAAATTCCCCTTCTGCATCACGGCCCTTCCTCACCACCGCTCTCCGGCCCTCCGTACTCTTCGGCCCGGGCGACACAAACCTCATCCCGGCCATCCATGCCCTCACCGCCACCCGCGCCGCCACCGCCGTCACCCTCGGCTCTGGCTTCAACCTTTACGACATGACCTATGTCACCAATGCCGCCGATGCCCACATCCTCGCCGTGCAGAATCTCTTGATGACTGCGTCGCCCTCCAACGCCGACGGTGCTGATGGAGACCCTCCTTCAGCCGCCGGCCTCCCCGTCTTCATCACTAACACCTCGCCCATCCCCTTTCGCGACTTTTGCCGCGCCGTGTGGGCCCAGTTTGGACACTACCCGCCCTTCGAGGTCCATGTACCCGTCACCGCGGCCAGAGCACTGGGCAGCCTTGCGGACGCCGTTTCTTGGGCGTTGAGCGGCGGGAGTTTGTGGTCGGGCCCGAACTTCAGCCTGTCAAGAGGCGCGGTCGAGGACGCCGTGGGCGTGAGGTATGCGAGCGGCCAAAGGGCGAGGCACGTGCTGGGATATGCCCCCAAAGTTGGGTTGGCCGAGGGGGTGAGGTTGGCTTGTGAGGTGAGCTGGTCACTTTATCTCGGTTTCTTTCCGTTCCCTTCCCCATCTAGGCAGGAGTTGTTTCCGCTGACTGGACTGTACCCATAAAAAGGATTACAAAAGAGTACTGGTTGAGAAATAGAAAAGAAAAATGGCGGTGATAGTGAGCAAAGAGAAGAGTTCAGTGGCAGCGGCAATTTCCGAGCCTTCTTCCTTTTCCAACGTCAGGAAACTTTCTTAATCTGGAGAAGGACATCTAGCCACATCTAAAACTACCATTATAAGTAGTAGCATACCTTCTCTGCTCTCGTTGCTGCAAACACGCATATGGTTGAACGGCCGATAGGAGGGAGAAAAAGTCTTTTGTTGTGATGTTGCTCATTTCACATTATACACGCAGTAAAACATGACAAAGGGCTACTTTGCGTAACTTGAAATCTGCTTTTTTCTGCATTACACCTAACTCGCCCTTCTCTCGCCAATCTTATCATCGCCCGTCTTGCAGGGGGGCACATATACACTGACTACTACGACCGAACCAGACAAATAAAGCACAACTTGAGGTATCAGCGACAGACTTTCTACGTCCGCATATTCGACTTCAAATGAAAAACTCCATCCTGCCCGAGGTATCAAACCCACTAGATATCGTCCGGAAATAAAAGAAAGGTAAAAAAAAAAAATTCTGGATCTGATCAAAGACCTTGGAACGAAGCTGCAACGCGTAAGACGTGGCGTTGTGCCAGGATATCTCAATCAGATAACGAGAGACGAGAATGCGTGAATAAGTGGGGATCGCTCCACCTCTTTCGACAAGAAAGCCCATTTATGCCAGATGTACAGTTTGTAAATGTCACGTTTGAGGATATCAAAGGGAGGGAGGGGGTGATGACAATGAGCCGTGGCGCCGCCACGGGACCATGTGCATCGTCGATTATTGACGATGCTGCTGCTGGAGCCCGAAATCGAAACCATGCTGTTGCTGTGGCGGAGGATAGCCGGGGCTCGTTATGGGAGAGCCGTACGCGCCAGGGATGGGTACAGCCTCGTACTGCTGCTCACCAGGAGCGGCGGGCACATGCTCCTGGATGTGTTCTTGCGGCTGAGGAGCGAAGCCAGGGCTCATGGGCTGTGGCGGTGAAGGCTGGCGATAGCTGGTGTCGTTCGGCGGGCTGGGGTGTCGACTGGAGGGCGGACTGACATCGGCACCACCGACTTGGGGCTGGGGCGAAACAGGCGCATTGTCGAACCCGTGCTGCTGCATCTTCGGCGTAGCGCCCGTGACGCGGATCGGCGGGGCCTGCAACTGGAATGGCTTGGGCTCCGCGAAGCCGCGCGGGTACTGAACGCTCTCCTGGCTCTCTTGGAAAGCGCCGTGCCCGTTCTCAGCCGCGGACAGAGGGTCGACGTAGCGCGGGTGACCTGGCGGAGGCTTCCAGCCGTCACCAGGAGTGAGCGGTGGCGGGCCGAAGCCAGGAGTGTTGGGTGCGGACTGCGAACGGAGCTGGGCAAGGTACAGGTCAGAGCGGGCGCGGTCGCGGACTGCCATCGACTTCCGGAGCTTGCGCTTGGACCAGAAGCGGTAGAAAACAATGCCGTAGACGATGATGGTCAGCGTCTCGATGACAACTTCGATAATGCAGCAGACAAGGGACCAGTCCTAGGCTCGTTAGAATCGGTACGCTGGCCAGAGAAGGTATGGAGTCTTACCTGAAGCCTGCACACAAGCGCGTACTGGACCTCGGCTTCGAAGAGCTCGCGGCGCTTGTTGTCTTTGCACGCCCAGCCCCACATATCTTGACCGTTGCCGTTGACCTTGCTGGAGTTCAGGATAGCAGCACCGATTGCCCACATGACTATACTGAAGATAAAGAAAGCCACAGCGAAGACGGTGTAGTAAACGGCAACCTTCTCTGCTCTTCGGTGGCCACCTCTCCAGTAGGCGGCGAGGATGACGATGGACATGAAAAGCGAGATGCATGCGATGACGAGCAGGAGGATCTGGGGCCAGGTCTTGGTGCCTTCCGCCCAAGGAGGCAGGTTGCTGCGGGCGGGCAGGTGCTTTGTGGCATTGAAGATGGAGAAAGTGGCTGCAAGCATTGAGAGAACAATGAGACTGCAGCTGAAATTGATGCCACGGAGGAAGAGCTTAGCAACTCGCACGCGGAACTTGATTTTCTGGTGGGCTGGTTAGAGGGGCGGGCTGGATCGAGGCAACGGCTGGCTTACAAGGTCCTTCTGCTGCTCCTTCTCGGTATCGCCCTCATGCTTCTCCAGGATCTGCTCTTCGCGGAAGGTGGGGCTCAAGACGCTCTCGAAATTGCGGGGCGGCGCGCCGGGCGACTTGAGGGCGCTCTTGAGCGGGCTCTTGGGCGTGGGCGGGGGCAGGTACCTCCGGTCGGTCTCCTCCATCTCGACGCCAGTGTAGGATTCGTGGCCGGAGGCGCGGTTGTTGAGATAGCCGAAACCCACGTCGGCGGGCTGGGGCTGGGGCGCGTAGTGGTTTGTGGGAGGGTCGGAGAAGGGGGAGCGGGTGGGCTCGAGCGGAGAGTGCACAGAAGTGGCTTCAGCGAAGCGGGCGGTCCGGGGCGTCTTCAGCGAAGTGGCGAACGAGTCAGTCGACGGGCGACGACCGGTTGTGATGGTCACTGTGGGAATGGGTTTGTCGTTGGCTGACATGTCTCAAGTGCGGAGATGACGTGAGGGGCATGCGTGTGCGGAAGGAAAGCAGCGTCGAGCTTCGATCAGACCCGCTTCACGAAGCTCAAGCAAAAGAGAGACGAAGGGGGACGAAGGGCGGAACCAGCTGCCGGAGAAGAGAGATGAAGAAAAGGGCGGCGGACGCGGGCTCGCGGCCTTTTGTCTAGGCGGGCGCTTCGCGAGGCGGCGCGCAGATTGGACGAGCAGCGGCGAGCGCTTGAGGGTGGAGAGAGGCGCACTTACAGGCTCAAGTAGGCGTGGGTGCTGCGCAAGCTGATAGGCGCAGCTGCGGGTGCTGAGGTCCAGAAATAGACGCCGGGATCGATGGGCTGCAGACGCCGTTAGCAATCATGCTTCTAGAGCGGGAGTGGATTTGCGCACCCCGGACTCGTGTCGCTGCGCTAGTGATGGTGGTGTAGCTGCGGGCGAGTTCTGGACGGCACGGGCAGCAACGGACGCTCTGCAGCAGCGAAGCTGGGGATTTGAAGGAGAAGCTGCGCAGGAGAGGTGCTGGCTCGAGGGCAGCCAGCACGGCAGCGCGTCGCGGTGGCCGTAAGCGCCGACATGCTGAGGTCCAATTAAGGCGCGGAGTGAAGCGCTGAGCTCGCGGTGGAGGCGCACAGGCCGAGCACACGGCAGGGGCGTTCTGGCGCGCCATTGGTCCGGCCGAAGCCCACCCTGGCTCGCGCGTCGGCCTGCACATCGAATCACAGCGGAAGCGCAGATCGCGCGCAGACCCTTTGCTGGTGCTCTGCTGGCCCGCACTGATTTGACCACCTCTCAACATGGCCTGACTCCAAGAAACAGTAAACACATCGTGCTGCTATTCCGGGCGCCTCGGCACATGCGGCTCCCACCTCAGGCAACATCAGGCCGCCGTGCGTTCCTGCATCCCCATTGCCCCGCCCATGGCTCCATGACGTGCGAGTGCAACTCTTCATGCATGTCAGATTATCGTCGCAAGTATCAATTCGCTGTTCCACGTCTCCGTTTTGTACATAGCTACACTAAAACAACTTCTGCTCAGAACGGCTTGCCTTCCTCCCAGCCCGAGACGTTCGTGCCTCTCAAATTTCTTCTGTACTCCCTCCAATGCTTCATTCTCTCGCCCGTCTCGTCAGTCGTCCTCGCCTCTACCTTCTTTTTGCTCTCCGTCACTGGCGGATCCCACCAGGACACGCGGTCGTCGTCACCGTCCGGCTCGTGATCGTCGCCATTGCGCCGCTGACGCTGACCGACCAGCTCTGCGGCCACACTACGTCTGTCCACGCCGTGGTCCGAAACAGTCGGGCGTTGCGGTGACACCCGGGAATAGCAAATGCGGTCGTCATCGTCATCGTCGTCATCGCCATGGCCCCCACGACCGAAGAGCTCCCTCGCGCCGCCAGGCGGCGTGGGCGGCGCGCGGAAGTTGAGACTCTCGATGTGCCCCTCCCGCTCGTCCTGGTGCACGAGATGCTGCGCCGCATTCTCCTCCTCGACCGAGATACCTTGGCAGCCAAAAAAGCTATCGTCAGAACCGCGCCGCCGCGTCTCTGCTGCGTGGCTGTGGCTGCCACTGCCGAATAGAAAGGTGGGGGAAGGGACGAACCTACCGAAAAACTTGTTGGAGGGCGAGTCGGACCGTTCCTTGTCCATCGAGCCCCTGCTACTATGCGGCGAGGAAAAGGGACTGGGTTTGGTGACATGCTGATTCCAGGGCGCTGACGCGAGCTCCGAGTCGACGAGATCCCCAACCTGTGTGCAGCGCTCATTGTTCTGAGCAGACCTGTCCAGCTTACTTCTCGGCCAGAACGGGACCTCAAAGTTGCTGGAGCCGCGTTTCGCCATACGCTCCGCCATTGACCCACCTATCTTACTGGCGTCCATATATGGCCGAAAGCTCTCTCCGCTACCGAAGCTGGGACGGCAGGGCAGCGACTCGAGGCTAGACCGTGCACTGTTGTCGGTGCTGGAGCCGGCGGGCCTGGGCGAGGATATACTTTTCTTCAGCGCCTCGCGCTCCTTGCGCTGACGTTCCTCCATTTTCTTCTCCTTCGCCTCCGCAGAACGCTCCGAGATCTCCTTGCCCCAGTGCGATAATTTGTCCGTCACCCTGGACACGAGCATATCCAGCTCGTCTGGCTCCGTGTTGCCGTGCTCGTATGTCGTGTGCTTGTTGTATCCATAGAGAGAAGTACCCGCACGGACAGCACCGCGTCGACAACTGGGGCGTGGAGAGGCAATAGAAGGAGAGGAGTTTCCGTTTCGACAAAGCTTCTCATCCTTGCTCCCCTTCAAATCCAAGCTCTTGCCCTCCACATTCTTTCCCTTCTCCTCTTTTTTCCTCTTCTCCTGCCACCCTTTCCATCCCTCCTTCACCACCACCCCAAGTATCTCTCCGTCGCCCGGCGGCGCTTCTCTGTACATCGTCACCAATCCTTTCTTCTCCCTCCTCGACTTCCCCGGCGCCGTTTCTTCCGCCTGTTGTCGAGAAATTGAGCTGCTTCTGCCTACGGGTTTCCGCGCCACGGGCTTCACCGAAGTGGGAGACGCGATGCTAGGTGGTGCGTGGCTGCTGCTCCCGACTGGTCTGCGGTGAACTGTCGTCGCCGTCGTAGGGCTGCTACCAGATGGCCGCGATACTGACGATGGTGGTGACGATGACCACCCGATCGAAGGCGATCCATGGGCTAGAGGCTCGCGGTGGCGTGAATGCTCACGCTGCTGCCGCCTCTGCCTCTCATGGCTACGAAGCGTTGAGCGCATGGTTTCTTTCATGACACTTGTAAGTTGATAGTGTTTGTGTGCCTGGTGAGACGCGTTCTCTCAGGGTTCAGTTGCGTCTATATTTTCTAGTGTCTTCTACCCAAGAAGACGGCGTCGTCGGTAAGGGATTGCTGTTGCTGCCGTGGAGACGTACGACAATGGTGGTACTACAATGCAGTCGAGCGTTTGGTCTGTCCGCAAACTATTTTGATGCCGTGTCTTATCCAGTAAGATACGTCCTCGTTCAATTTTGAATGCAAAGCGACAACTTTGGTGAGTAAGAAGGATTTGTGCCGGAGTTCTTTGCTCCGTAATGCAGCATTGCTACCGCATCCTTATATGACCAACGTCGACACTATCTGCCCAAAAAGGAACAAAGACGGTGCGACTCAAGAACAAAGAACCATACAAAGGACGTGGTCATTAATGGCTTTGTCGTGTTAGGAGATTGAGACAGGTAGAGGATCCCCAGACAATGGCATTGTTAAGACTAGATCAGGGGCAAAATCAGCGCGCACACTGGACGAACATCGTTTCCACAACTCTGCCAGGTTTCGGTGGCATGAACGTGCTCGAATCAGGTCTTCCTCCATATCAGATTGATGTTTCATGATTGCTATCACTACTAACTCGTGCCCTCTCCATTCCATGAGGCCCCTTTACCACGCCTTCCCAACACCGATCATTAATCTGGCGCCCCATGAACACCGCACTCGGGCACATTCTTGACACCATTTTGCAACAGTCTCTACGTTCAAGCTCTTTTCACTAGCCACAACATCAACTTCCGGCAACATATCTCGCCTTCTCTCATATTAGAGCACAGCTCCATAGAAAGAGGCAGAGCATAGAATGACAAGAGATATTTTCTGAAGAGGCGCTTCTCAAATGACAAGCCAGAATGTCTGACTAGACTACCAATACCATGCTCAAGTTACAGCAATGCTAAGAAACGAGCTATCAAGAAAAGATAAAAAAACCAAAAAGAAAGCGGACCAATGTTGGTTTTACTGCGTATTAGGATATTCCTGAAGGTCGTGCAAAGTCAGTGAGAAGAGCAGCCGCAGGAAAAATCATTTATGAAGTGCATCGTATCATTCACTGAGCACATACCAACATGCTGATGACAATCCTATCACTCCACCGGTGGTACTACAACAATAAAAGTGCACCACCAAAGAGACTGCCAAGTAGACCGACTAAGCTGGTCCGCTCAAGACTAGCGGCCGCACCCATCGCGGGAGGCAGCAGTGAGCTCGAAATTGAAGGGAGGGCCGAAGCTGAGGCCGAGCTCGACGGCACCGACATTGAATGCGTGCAAATGCCTCCACCTGGGCAAGTCGCGATGGTCGTCGTTGGGATTCCTGCTCCGCTGCCACTTGGCGAGCCGGCGATGGTCGAAGTTGAATGCGTGCAGACGCCGCCGGAGGACATGGATCCGGGGCAGACGGTGACAACCACCGTTGTGTCCGGGATAGAGGATGGCAATACCGTTACGGGATTGGCGGTGCCGGTGCCGGTGCCGGATGGTGCCGCTGAGGATGACGACGGGCTGGGCCCGGGTCCGGGAGAGCCGGTGGGCGAGGTCGGGCCGGATACGGAGGAGCTGGAGAGCGAGAACACGGTAGGGCTAGCTGACCCGCTCGTGGGTGGGGCGGCGCTGGTTGAGCAGGGGACGGTGAGAGTGACGGTGGCTGGGCCGCCGTTGGATCCGCATGATGCGCAGGCAGTTACGGTTGTCGTAAAGCCAGGCGGAATCGATCCGGTGGTTGTCGCTGGCCGAGCACTACCAGTGTAGGTCTCGGTCACAGTGTAAGCCGTGGAGGTCAGGCCACCGGTAGGGCAAATAGTGATATAGGTCGTAGTGTAGACGGTGGTACGAATTGTTGGTAAAGGAGTGCTGCTGGCACGACCTTCCGTGCACGTTGTCAGGACTTCTGTGACGACAGGTGGTGGCGTCGAAGATATAACGCATGGCTCGTAGCTAACAACAGTGATGTAGCTGGGCGCAATCAACCCGCTTAGGGTTGAGCTCTGCGCCAATGCCCCGGCTGTTGCTACTGCCAGAACGGCAAATGTTGCTACCTTCATGCCTGTTGAAACGTCGGTGTGTTGAGGAAGAGGCGTAATTGCGCAAAGCAATTATTAGAGTACGTTTGAGTAATGGTAAGGGAAGAGCAATGAGTGACAGTTTAAGTCTGCTACAGCCAATGAAAAACAACGCCAAAATTCAGTGAGGATAGCAGGTGATCCTAAGGAGAGTGGATGAAGACTGTCAGATATGGTAGCAGAAGATGCTATATAGTCGCTTTCGGTTGTTGACAGTCAGGTATCCTGAAGTCGGAATGTCATTGTCTTGGTGTAATAATCTGGTGTTGCACAACCAAGACTTCCAGTTCGGCAGGAATGCAGCGCCTGCCAGGCCAGACTCCGACGTAAAAACCATAGTGTGCCTTTGAAAGTCAGGGTAGCCTGTGGCGTGGAACGTGACCATTGGACGACCTGCCTGGGGAAATCCCTACCCGTTCGATTCTCTCGGTGCCTTGAAGCTTAGTATTGGCCCTTTGCGATTTTTTACATGCTTGGCTTTGCGCGGCAACTCGTGTGATATCTTCCGCCGAGCATTCCAGCTGTGATATGGCTGCAATAACAAAGGAAGTTTCGTGGCCTTCGTTGTATCGCAAACGGTGCTGCTTAAGCCATTAGCAATCTTTTGAATTTAAGGCAATGGCCCCGCTTGATATCGTAACGGAAGACGGGTAGTTGAAGCGCCCATTTGCATATGAAAGCACCACGTACGTGAATAGGCGTATCCGGATGATAGCTTCAACCTCTGGACTTTGCTGCAATGAAGCGAACCGACCTCGCAATCGAAAAGTGTCACGTTGGACCACGCCGAAACCTCATCCATGAGACATCAAGAGCGGGTGTTGGAAATCTTGCTGCCGCATTCTTGGTGGAATGCTCAATAAAAGACCCCAACCACCATGTGACACCACGTCAACACACACCGATTTTTGGGACGAATGTTTTGTCTAAAAAAGTATTTGGGAGTATCATTGTTCAAGTATCTTTTTTTTTTTTTCAGCTCATTGCTACTAGGAAATTCGTAACCCTGTGCCTTGCATCTACAAGCTGACGGCGGTGCGGAAGTTCTTGCCAGCGTAGATGGCCTGGCTGCCAAGCTCCTCCTCGATACGGAGGATCTGGTTGAGCTTGGCCAGACGTTCGGAACGAGCGGGAGCACCGGTCTTGATCTGGCCGGTGCGGAGACCGACGACGATGTCAGCAATGGTGACATCCTCAGTCTCACCAGAGCGGTGAGAAACCATGACGCCCCAGCCGGCAGCGAAGGAGTCCTTGGCAGCCTGGACAGCCTCGGTAATGGTACCGATCTGGTTGACCTTCAGGAGAAGGGCGTTGCAAGCCTTCTGGTCAATAGCCTTCTTGATGAAAGAAGGGTTGGTGACAGTCAGGTCGTCACCAACAATCTGGAAGTCGGAGGTCTTGAAGAAGTAGCTCCACGCCTCCCAGTCATCCTCGGCGAAGGGGTCTTCGATGGAGACAATGGGGTACTTCTGAGCAAGGGACTTGTACAGGTCCGCAAGCTGCTCATAGCTGAGCCACTTGCTAGGGTCGCTGTTGGGGTTCTTGAAGTCCAGGTCGTACTTCTTAGCGTCGGTCTTGTAGAACTCGCTGGAGGCAACGTCCATGGCGATCTTGATCTGGCCGGTGTAGCCAGCCTTCTCGATGGCCTCGGAGATCAGGTCGAGAGCCTCCTCAGCGGTCTGGATATCGGGGGCAACACCGCCCTCATCGCCGACGTTGCCGGCAGACTGGCCGTACTTCTTCTTGGCGAGAGACTTCAGCTGCTGGTAGACCTCAGAACCCTGGCGCATGGCCTCGGAGAAAGTGGGGGCCTCGCTGCGAGGTGTTAGCAGATGCTTCGAGGGAGGAAGCGATCAGGATAACGCACCTGGGGACGATCATGAACTCCTGGAAAGCGAGACGGCCACCGGCGTGGGAGCCGCCGTTCAGGACGTTCTGGAAGGGAACGGGCAGGACGTAGGGCTTCTTGGTGCCGGCGAGGTCGGAAATGTGAGCGTAGAGCGGGACGCCCTTCTCGGCGGCAGCGGCCTTGGCAACGGCCATGGAGACACCGAGGATGGCGTTGGCACCAAGCTTGGTCTTGTTGGGAGTGCCATCGAGGTCGATGAGGAACTTGTCGACCTTGGACTGATCCTTGACGTCGATGCCCTCCTTGATCAGAGCGGGGGCAATGACATCGTTAACGTTGGCAACGGCCTTGGTGACACCTGAGACGGCAACGTCAGTTATTTCATCGGCGAGCTAATATGGAGTTTGGGAGACGTACCCTTGCCGCCCCACTTGGACTTGTCGCCGTCGCGGAGTTCGCAAGCCTCGTGGGAGCCTAATGTCGCCAGTCAACAACCAATCACCCGAAGCTCGGCGTTGGGGAGCATACCGGTGGAGGCACCCGAGGGGACGATGGCGCGGTGGAGGCCAGTCTCGGTGACGATGTCAACCTCGACGGTGGGGTTACCGCGAGAGTCGTAGACGGAGCGGGCGTGGATCTTGGTGATGGCCATGGTTCTGGTGGGTGAGGGGTGCAGTCAGCGGGTGGTGACGGTCAAGGTCAAGGGCCAACAGGAGCGGGAGGGCAGGCTATATAGACGGCGCGCGAAATTTAAATCGCTATCAGGGATGACATTTCGCGTGATGTCAGATGTTCAGACAAACTCTGTGTCGAGAAAAGCGGCCCCCTCTGCCGATAGCGCTGAGCTCCGGCGCACGGTTTGGGTAACCAGATGCTCATCCGACTGGCGTCACTGCGGCCCGGCGTGGTGTTTCAGGCGGCAAGGGTCGGCGAATTGCTTACCTAGAATTGGCGGCTCGATGGGGAAATGCTTGGTGATGGATTCAGTAGGGCAGTTGTGAGGAGGAAACGGAAAGCGTTGAGCGATGGCGGGGTCGCAGAAGAAAAGGTGCGCAGCCCCTCCACGCCAAAAAGGGAGCTGGGACCACACGCCTCACTCGCCTCATCGCTGACCAGGGCGGCGCCAACGGATCGATCCTGCTCACGTGACGCGCGGCGAAACGCTGCCCCGGGCGCCGGCCGGCGGCGCGGCGCGGCTGGAGCTGTCGTAGCTGGTGCGGCAGCTTGACACCATCGCCCTACGCAACTTACCCACCCGCTCCTCCATCACGCCCTGCACGCCCCGCCCATCCGCGCCGCCTCGTCTTGCAGGCCCACCGTCCATTGCGCGAATTTGTCACCAGAGCCGCCACACCACCACCGCCGCACCCGACTCTACTCCGCCGAGCCCGCCCACTCGCCTCCCATCATGAGCGGCACTGGTTTGGACCCCGAGCGCGAGCACGCGCTGGACGAGTACAAGGCCAAGCTTCTGGAGTCGAGGGAGTGGGAGGCCAAGCTCAAGGCCCTGCGCCTCGAGATCAAAGGCCTGCAGCGCGACTACGACGTGTCCGAGGAGAACATCAAGGCCCTGCAGAGCGTCGGCCAGATAATAGGAGAGGTGCTGAAGCAGCTGGACGAAGAGAGATGTGCGCTCCCCGCTGCTCCTGCTGGCCCGCCGTGCTAATGCGATGCAGTCATCGTGAAGGCCTCATCCGGCCCGCGCTATGTCGTCGGCTGCCGGTCAAAGGTCGACAAGGCCAAGCTGAAGCAGGGCACCCGCGTTGCCCTGGACATGACAACACTGACAATCATGCGTATGCTTCCTCGCGAGGTTGACCCGCTCGTCTACAACATGTCGTTGGAGGATCCCGGCCAGGTCAGCTTCGGCGGTATTGGTGGTTTGAATGAGCAGATCAGAGAGCTGCGCGAAGTCATCGAGCTTCCTCTGAAGAACCCAGAGCTCTTCCTTCGTGTAGGAATCAAGCCTCCCAAGGGTGTCCTGCTATACGGTCCCCCCGGCACAGGAAAGACGCTTCTGGCGCGTGCTGTGGCGAGCAGCTTGGAGACAAACTTCTTGAAAGGTGCGTGGCATTCATCTGTACGAGAAATGGTACTCGACTAATAGCCTGGCAGTCGTTTCATCCGCAATCGTCGACAAGTACATCGGCGAGTCCGCCCGTCTCATCCGTGAAATGTTCGGTTACGCCAAGGAACACGAGCCCTGCATTATCTTCATGGACGAAATCGACGCCATCGGCGGAAGGAGGTTTTCGGAGGGCACATCGGCAGATCGCGAGATCCAACGGACGTTGATGGAGCTGCTCAACCAGCTGGACGGTTTCGATTACCTGGGCAAGACTAAAATCATCATGGCCACCAACCGGCCTGACACTCTAGACCCTGCGCTTCTGCGTGCTGGACGTCTGGACAGGAAGATCGAGATCGCTCTGCCCAACGAGGTGGGCCGCTTGGAAATCATGAAGATCCATGCTGCCAGCGTGCAGACGGAGGGAGAAATTGACTTCGAGAGCATTGTCAAGATGAGTGACGGCTTCAATGGTGCCGACTTGCGGAACGTTGTCACCGAAGCGTAAGCCCTGCCTTTGCCGGATGTTGTGTGCATTCACTGACGTACACAGTGGCCTGTTCGCCATCAAGGACTATCGCGACTCCATCAATCAGGACGATTTCAATAAGGCGGTGCGGAAAATGGCCGAGACGAAGAAGCTGGAGGGCAAGCTGGAGTACCAGAAGCTTTAAAGCCGCTTCTATCACGCATGTTCTCGTTACGACCAAGTATATTGCGGCTGGCGTTTTGTCGCGGTGAGGTTCGCGCACCAAAGGCATGGACTCGACAATTGCATGATAGAAGCCCGGGTAGTGCTGTAATATATGAATGAAAGTCCTCGACCGGCCGAATGCCATTAGGTGCATTCTCTTTTCTTTTTCTCCCCTTAGAACGCATCAACTCGAAGCTGGCGCGATGATGCTCTAGCGACTCAATGCCTCACATGTTCCTTCGAACGAGACGCCTGCCGCTACGCTTCTCGGCACAACGTTGAAGTCTTGGTCTAGATTGGCTAGCCATCATCATCAATCAGGCAGAGCCTTGCTGTCGCTATTCGCATTCGCGTTGCCTGGTGCAATGATGATTGCTATCGTCTGGCTCGTCAAACCATCTCAACATAATTCTAGGTTGGGACTGTCTCACATTCCGAAGAAACTAAAGATTCCAACGCATTCCAAGCGATGTCCAGTGGGAACGTCTTGGAGAGAATGTCTAGTACCTAATGACGAAGCAGTTGCTACTGTAGATTCCTGCAATGATAGGGAGTAGTAGCGCTTATTGCGTCGCCAGACGAACCGTGGACATGATGCCCCAGAAAACGAAGCTCTTTGGTCTTTTAGGGCTTGTGACCTGAAGTCATTTCCTTTCTCCTCTTCCTTGGGCGGGCTGAAATTACGGGAGTAGCGCACTCTTATGGAGCCTTTGCGCAGCGCCGGCTCAATACTGCCAACGGAGGAGCTGTTCTCCCGCTTATTTGCTGACCCTGTTCATGTCGGCAGCCTTCCTGACCTGCGCCTCGAGTGAGGCGATCTCCGCTGCGTATTTCCCACCTTGCAAATCAGTTTTGGTTGTGTCTTCGTTTCATTCAAGTGGCCAGAGACTCCGCCGTCCGGGCATGCGGCAACTCAGCAAATGGCAGGCTACGCACCGCTTTTTTCTTCCTTCGTCTCCAAGCTCTCAAGCTTTAGCCAGCCCCAGTATACCGCCTGGTAGGTGACGAGCGCACCGAGGAAGACCTTGGCGACGGGAGCGCCAAAGTCGCGATAAAACGCTCTCTGGTCGCGGACAAGTCAGCCCGGCATCTATACCAACGTTTTCCCACTGGCTCATTTGATGTCTATGGAGACGGGAAGAGAGATATAGATCCATTGCGCAGTGTCAAGTGTCTGTAGACGTGGAAGCAATGCGAAGGCCCATCTTACTTGCGCATTCCCATACGTGGACGACTTTTCTTGCTTGGGGGGGTTCGGCGGCTGGTACGATGCATACTGCCTGGCTGACCTGGCGCCCAATGGCCACGGGATCCTGGCGACGGAAGTGGCGGCGATGGAGGAGGAGCGACAGGTCAGCAGCGGCGGCAGGCTGGCCACGCGCGACGCGGCGGCGGCGATCATGACTGCTGCTCCAGGCAACCTCAAAATCGCAAGATATGACTCTTCAGATGGCAGGCTACGTTGGCGTTGTCGAGGCGGGCGGAGAGGGGGGGGTCAGGCAACGTGGTCTTTGGCGGAGCTGTAATAAAATCGTGGTTCGTTGCGCGGGAATTGAAGCTCGCCATCCTCCCTCGACCGATCTCCGCATCCCAGATCAACGTAGCCACATTGAGCAACAACCACGACTCTTGCTTTCTTTGCGAGCTTCGAGCACAGCATCTGGGCTGCTTCCGCCCTGAAACCTCGCATTCTCGGGCCTTCCACGCCTCGCTGCGAACCCGCGCGCCGCCAGCTCCCCCTCGAGGCCACCTCCGGGCTCTCGCCGCAGCACTCCGCATCAGTGCAACACAACCCCAGCTCCCCTCCACCAACAATGGTATGCGCGAACCCGCAGTCACCCGTGCTCTGTTAAAACCGAGACTGCTGACCCTTCCCGCCCCTCCCAATTACAAACGCCACTACCCCTCAATCGCGCGCCCTTTTCTCGACCACCACTTTCTTCCATGAGCTGACATTATCTCACCACGTCAGGCCCAAACTCCGCAGCAGCGCCTCGCCAACGAGCGCTTCGCCAAGTCTGAGGCGTCCAAGCGTGGCAAGCCGCAGACGACCATCAAAAAGCAGGAGGTTCACAAGAGCCCGATCAGCAAGGGCTGGATCGGTACGTGGCCATCTCGGACGCGCGCACAACTGCATCTTCCCTGCAGACGGTATATGCAGGGAATATATACGGGCGAAAGCCTCTCGCTCAAAGACTTTCACTGACTCTGTATTTCTGTTTCAGCCGTCCTCGCCTTCGTCCTTTGCGGCGGCCTCATATTCGAGCTTCTGCGCCTGTTCTTCTAGATGACGGCGAAGTAGAGTTTGACATATCGGACAATGAACGCTCGTTACCAAGCGTGTCAACAGGAAAGGTGAAGAAAAGAGCGTGGAGCCACTGAGGGAACGAAGGCGAAGATCTGGGAATAATGGATCTGGATACCCTAAAGCAGGAAGAGATTGGGAGCGAAGCCTGCTGTCTGTCGAGACGGCCAGCATCGTGGGTCAAAATGCGTGTTTCATTCAGGTGCGACACCGTGTGCTCTCTCAGTCTTTAAAAAAGCTGAGATGCCTGCGCTCACTTCAGAACCCTTTTCTTCTTCCTTTTTTTTTTCTTTTCGCGATATCTTCTGGGACAAGGGAGTTATACGGACATTGCAGATTCCGGGGAAATGGTTCCGTACACTTTCCCCTCTATACAGGCTCAGCCGATGATGTGGAATACTAAAAGCATACCCCCGGAGCTATACCTACATGTGAACAAGGTATTCACCAGGGCTGTATTTGGCCCGATTTCCATTGGAGAAGGCGCACGATGGGAAGTTGATGCTTGTATTCGAGCAATGCTGTATTTCTGAATCCACATCCACGTCTGCAGATTCGCTTCGACTGCCCATAGCACGAGCTGATCCGTTCTCGCAGACGGTTTGGGGAGAGTAAAATTTCGTAACTCACTGCGGCACCAGCTTTGGTTTTCGAATGGGGAAAGTATTTGTTGCTATTAGGAACCACAGAACTGCTCCAACTAAGATGAATACACGCGCCTGACAAGTAGATGCGATATTTTGTACCCGCGTGTACAAGAACGAATCAAGATGGATGCTACCTGACCATTACTCCTCGTCGTCGAACTTATGGCCATTTTGATGGTGAAAATCACCGAGAAGGATATCATCAGGGGCTGGGCCACGGTTGTTCCGAGCTGATTCTCCACGTTAGCAACAAAACACAGCGATTAGGGCGTTTTATGTTTACTTACTCCACTCCGTCTCGACTCTGAAAAAGATCCAAATCCATCTCCTAAATACCTCCAAAAATTGCATCATAAAAATGCCACCCTCCAGATCATTGAAATGATCGAGATGCGGGCTGAGCTTGATGCTCCAGGTGCACCTAAGGAAGAAGTCTACGACGATGGCCGTGTAATACATCTCCTTGGCATGGATCCAGCGGTAGCGGCGCAGCCCCCAGGGATGTTCGGGGTTACTTCGTTCAGAAGAGAACAGCGTGAGATCCCAATCCTTTGCAACGTCCCAGTAAAAGGAGTAAAACGAGTTCGCCAGAACGGCGGCGAGCCAGAGGCGGAAGAGGCCGGCCTCGGACATGCCAAAGGATGCAGGGTCATATCCGCGCTGCAGGGCGCTGAGCACGATGACGGGGAAGGCGCTGGAATACTTGAGCGCGTTGGCAAGGTGCTGGCCGCCCCAGCCATGCGGTCCAATGGTGCCGCTGCGCGCATTGCTGCGGCGCACGCGCAAGTACTCGATCAGACACTGCCGCAGCCGGATCAAGCTGGGGATGCTGATGATAAACGGTACCCAGAAAGCGCCGCCGCAGCCACGCTCGGGCTTGCCGGTCGAGTGTCGCGTGGACGAGAACATCATGCAGAGCGTGACGAAGAGGTCGCCGAGGACTTTGGCATACGATGTTAGAGCATCGGCCATTAGGATATCGCCGAATTTGCCGTCCTGCGCCTCGGCAATGCCGCCAATGCTGATGCGCTTCAGGGTAGCCATGAAGCGGAACCGGCCTGAGCGCGACAGCGAATGCCATGGCAACACAACGCAGAGCACCATGACGACCAGGTAGAGGTTCGGAAGGAGCTCCCAATCCACGACGCGCGCAGGATCTCCATGTGTGATGGTCCAGAAGAGAAGCAGGGAGACGGCGAGCGGGATCGTAAGCAGCGTGGCAAGGCGATAGGTGGACAGATGGTGGGGAGGGTGTGTGGCAGATGGGCGGCCGGGGTATTTGATCAAGGACGGGACGTCCTGTGCACAGCCGTCGTCAGCGAGGATTTCTGCACGTCGGGGCTTCGCAACGTACAATGCGGATGAGGTAGAGGTAGTGGAGATTGGCACCCCATGCCCAGACACCTGCCGAAGGAGTGAGTACAGACAGATTTCCACGAAGCGTTGCTAGCGCTCACAACCAACCCAGTACTATGATCATGGCCACGCGGTAGGGCAGAGGAAGCCAGCGCGTAAAGGAGTCCAGCTCCGGCTCGACGTGCGGATCTCCGTCCATGGGTGCTGCTCGTCTCTCCTCCGATTACACCGCGCCGGCTTGGACTCTTGCGCGGGTAGAGTGGCGCATGCAGGACGAACAATTCGGGCGGGCGACGCAAATGGAAGCAGGGTAGGCGGCAGTCAAGATGAGGATGCGAGCAGCATCATCTGCGGCGACACATGTCCAAGCCCAGCCCTACGCACGGCGCCACCGTTTCTCCGCGCGGCGCGCCTCTGGCAGGGATCCCCTGCGGCCTGACGCTTGCAAGCATCATCGCCGCCCTGCCTCGCCGCCGGGCTGCGATGCGCAGAAGCTGTGCTGATGCAGGCCTTTTGACGTGGTCTCCACTCGCGCCGCCGTCGCGTTTTGGGCTGGCGGCGCTTGCGAAAGACTCGGTGCGTAAATGCGCTACTCGTTTGTATGACGCCTCGAGCGAGGTGGCGCGTGGGAATGGCAACAAACGCAGTATCCCTCGCGGTGTATGATATCAACAGCTTGTAGCGCACTCGTCTGCTTCAATCTTCAGCCCTCTGCCCTTGCCGACGAGTCTAAATATTTCCGCTCTGCAATCGATCCGCCGTACACCCAGGTCATTGCTTCAGGTATTCTGCGACATTCCATCCCTCAGTCCACCCGCGATGGCAAACTTGCTCAAGAACAAGGCCGTCTGGGTCGTTGGCGGTGCCCTCGGCATCTTCTACATGGTTCCCAAATTTAGCGGCAACCCAGACAACATCTTCGACACTCCCGGCAGCCAGAACATCGGCAGCAGATGGTCGGCTGGCGGAGGAACCCCGACCCATACGCCTGCCAGCGCGACGAGAAGAGGCGATCCCGACCACACCGAAAGCCCCAGAGTCGGGCCCACATGTACGTAACTGAGCCACCAGGCAGCAAATTACAAAGCTAACAGACACAGCTGTAAACACGGAACACTTCAAAGAAAAGCATGCCGACCAGAGAGCTGGAGAGGTACGTGGATGGATCCTCGTTTCCTAGTGGCTTTTGACTGACTGCCGCCAGCCCGGACCGATGGCGACGGCCTGGAACAATGCGCATTATGGTAATACGACCCTCCTCCTTTTTGTTGCTTGGGTTTTCTCTACCAGCGGTTCGCTGCCTTCGATCTTTTTGGCTTGTGAGAGGCTGTTGAGAACGTAACGAGGATCGCTGGCAGCATGTCTTCATGGCGTTCGCGCAAATTGAAGGCGTATATGGCTAACATTTGTTCAGGCCAAGACAAAGGCAAATAAGGATTTATCGCCATTTTGTGGATTCGTCTCACGCAGCATCATACGGCGCCCTTGTTTCTGCTTAGTGCGATATGCTTCCCATGTGCCAGGGGATACTTTTATAGGATTGTTGGTGGGAGAATGCAAATAGCAAAAGAAGGCAGAAACTTTGCAAGGACACGGGAAGCGATGGTGTTAGGAATTAGATGGTTGCCTTTCGAGGGTATCAATTCGAATAGAACTTGATCACCATTCTCGTAAGTAAACATCAATGGAGTCTTCTTGTGTATCTGTTACAGCCTGAAGTAAAAATGGTCATTGGGAAATGTATGAATGAAATGCGTTCCTACGACCCGATTTCGGAATAGATGTCTACGCTGACAGCTCCAGGATTTACGACGCATCATACTTTTCTCGCACTTCACATTAGTCTCCATACGCAATCCCCCAGCTCCTCGACTGCTGAAAAGAGATTCCGAGGTTGCCATCTCCATTGATTGATGTCACGAATTCCAGCGGATGCGGGATAGGTTTGACAATTTACGCTATATAATCCTGTGCACGCGGGAGCATACCTCAAGTTTAAACAGGAACCTTCGAGTGGAAGCAGATACGCTCCAAACACGCCTGAAACGTGCAATCTTCTCTGTGATCGGTCCGTTTGCTGCTGTAAGAGTTTGACAGTCGAGATGGTGGCAGCATAAACACTCACGTTAAGAGAAACTCATCATCTTCAACACTGAATTAATCGTCTTGAAGAACGGTTGGTCCAGCGCCGAAACCATGTGAAGTGTGAAGTCTCCGATGTTCAACAATAACCATAGCGAAGATCTCGTTCTGTTCAAGTTCTCTCCTTCGTGCATGCAGGGGTGATGTGAACCCAGTTTCAACCGGTGAGCGCGTAGGCATCGGGGATTTGAGACCGGGTGAAATGAACCCCTGAGTTCCCTCTGCTACGCATCAGAATGCGAGATCGCACGCTAATGATATGACGAAATTGACAGCGCATGGTATTATGAAAAATGTGATGAAGGGAAGAGACAAATTTCGGTAGAGGCGAGGCTTGTTTGGAAAGATATTAAGGTATGTCGCTTGCGGGGGCCTTCAGTTGACTTGCGCCTTTTTTTTTTAAAAAAAAAAGAAAGAGAGAGAGAGACGCGGGAGGCTGACGGATGCGTTGCTATCCAGGGACGTAGCAAGGCTGAGGAATGGCACGACATGTTGTAGTTCAGTCGACTGATCAGGAGCCTAGGTATCAGGCCGACCGATCGCGGCGTCTTGCGATCGCAATGAACGGCACGTTCCTACACGACGGCCCACTTCTAATATTGTACCTCTTGCTGCCTCCACCTCTGACAGGGCTCGTTCGCAGGCACACGAACCTAAAAAGGAAATTTCCATTCCAAACAGTCGCACGGTACCGGGCTTAGGTATGAGCTTTGCGCAAGAGGTTGGGCGGGCGAAGAGAAGAAAAAAAAAACACAGGATTCATTGACACGCATGGGCTCAGACTCCCTAGGCCGACCGTTTCGTGAGCGTCAGTGCGTTGCAAGGGTTGAGCCAATGGTTACGAGAAGGTCGCCAACAGTCTTCAAACCCACTCTGGCCACGTCGACGACCAGATCTGGAGAGCGTGCAAAGGAGCTCCTTGGCCGGCTCTTGCCGTGGCCGAACGGACCGCTCCCACCCCAGGGCGCTGGACCACGTGCGAAACGTTCTGGAAGCATTCATACGACGGTGAGCGGACACGGGCGCTCGGACTATTTTTTTGCCTTTTTCTTCCGGCCCGTCGACAGATGTCAAAGCGAAACCGCGCGTCAGGCCTACCGTGTAAATGTCGTCATTGCCGTACATGAAGAGATGCTACCAACAGTCGGCACGGCTCTCCGGATCAGCCTCGCCCCTTCCCGGCACCGATCTTTGGCCGATCGGCGCGCGGCCAATCTTCTGGCAAGGCCAAACTGCCAGGAGGCTGGGGCCCAATTGAGCAGAGCCAGCGAACCATGGGTCCGGATGCAGAAGGACGCGGGGAAGCTGACACTGACGCGGTCTGGTGTCATGGCGGCAAAGCGAAGTAGATGTGGCTAGAACAGGAACCAACTCCGCCTCACAGCCACAGGCAGACGACTCGCGGGTGCAGATGGCGGTGACTGGGTGCAGGCCGCCGCTCGTGAAACAGCGACCAAGATTCTGCGCGCAAGGGGCGGAGCTGGTTTCGCAGGTGGCGCGGGCTGCAGCCAGCAGGCTTGATCGACGCTACTACATCGGCAACGTCGCGATTGCACGGGCGCACGGATGGTGTTCGGACGGTGGGCCTCTGCAACCAAGATTGATCAAGAAGACGCTCTCCCCGCCCAGCCTGCCCTTTGTCCTCCCGCCGACGACCTGCGGCGCCATGGCTCTGTCGGCTTGCATTGACTCGTGCGCCGCTCTGCTCGTGTCATGGTATATGCAGTCGCGAGCTTGAATCACCCCCGCCACTCGCAAGCGACTCCAGCCATCGCCATGGGCAACGCAACCTCAGCTGCTGCTCCGCGCGAGGCCCACCGGCTCACCAAGCCCCGCACCTATAACCACACGCCCTCGCCCCAGCTCGGCCCCCAAGCAACCCTCTCCAGCTTCGACGCCGACGACGTCGTGTGGACTTCTGCCGGCTCCTTCCGCACCAAGCAGGACGCCCGTCAGCAGATCCGCATGCAGCTTTTCGGTCCCCACGAGCAGGACGCCAATGACGACGACAACGTCGACCGTCTGACTCTCGCCTCTCGATCCGGCCCCAATCCTCCCGACCCGCCCGCTGCCGCCATGAAGTCGTCGTCGGAGCACGGCCAGCGTACCGTCGACGTCGACGCCGCCATTGCCATTCTGCAGGAGCTGAAGAAGAACGCCACGCCCGACCAGCTCGTGGCCTTGCGTACGTCCGTCCACTCTCTGTGCCAGCAAGTGCTAATCTGCCTTCAATTGCAGACAAGGCCCTCCTCCCCACCAAGGATGAGCCGCCCGCCGTGGACACGAGCAACCAGGCGCCTCCAAAACTCGTCCGCCGCAGGTCAATGGCTGTGCCCGGTCTCGCCACTCGCAGTCCCGCTGATGTTTTGCGCAGAAGAGACGACGAGACTCCGCTCTGGAGCTTGGAACAGCTCGGCCCGTCCCCTCTGGCCCGCATCGCTTCCCTGGACCTCCCGCAGGACCATCGCTCGGACCACCGCGCCCAAACTCCGGGAGAAATGGACTATGCCACCTTGACAAACAAGGTAGGCACCCTCATGATCACCAACGGCGCGCCCTCTCCTGCTCCAAGTATCATCTCGCGCCATCTCGACCGCCGAACCTCTCTGCCAGAGCTTCATCAAGAAGAGTATTTCGACATGGCATGCGGCCCTCAAGCTAACCCAGAGGATTCTGCCAACATCCGCGGCCCTCTTCGCCGGTCTGAAACCGTTGGTCCTTCTTCCGCCTATGCGGAGCTCGATGCCCAGTCGACCGAGATCCCAAGACGATCGAGAAGGTCGCGAGTACCCAGCGAATTAATGCTCCAGCGCCCATCCACCCCGAGAGCCGATGACCACTATGGCGATTCCCACCCTACAAAGAAAATGCCGAAGCTTTCTGCAGATGACTACATTGCCGAGCTGCAAGCCTCGCCGTATGGACAAAGTCCTTTCAGCCGTGCCACACCATCGCCAAGGCCTCCTGAGAGTGTCGATGAAGGTTATCATGACCAGTCCGACGCCGAGAAGTTCAGGGCAGAGGCCCTGCGAATTCTTGATGGAAGTGCAGCCGCCGGCCCGACGCTGAGCGAGCAGCAGTCCACAACGGCCCCGGATCATGCCTACGATCGAAGCGCTCCGCAATTCAGGCTACAGCGACCTTCTCAAGCCCTTCACTCCGACTCGGGTTATTCGTCAGGCACTAGC
Organism: Lasiodiplodia gonubiensis; assembly: GCA_009829795.1. NCBI lineage: Eukaryota > Fungi > Ascomycota > Dothideomycetes > Botryosphaeriales > Botryosphaeriaceae > Lasiodiplodia > Lasiodiplodia gonubiensis. Next base: position 116,139 of record RHKH01000050.1, read on the forward strand.
CTCAAGGCCATGCAGCTTTCACAATCGCAACCTGGCAGCTCCATGGCTCACTCTGTCTGTAGCGATGAGGCCACCGCAACAGTACCGTCTACGCCTATCGGACGACAAAACGACCAGACTTCTGATGAATCCGCGGATACTGCAGACGGGCGTAGCCTCTACACAATAAATGTTATGCTGGCTACGTCTCCTCAGAGGAAAATAGAGGAGAACACGGAGCAGACGACAGAAACTGAGCCGAAGGTTGCGGCAAAAGCAGAGGCGGATGCTGAAACCAAGTCCAGCTGGAGGAGGTCTCTCAGACGATCCAAGTCATGGAAACGGACGTCTTTGAGAGACTTGACTTCTGCATCTCCGTCACCAACTCCCAGCATTCCCAGCGACAGTGCCACGAAAGAACCGAGCCCAGGACCACAGATACCCCAACGCCACGATTCGGCCATGGAGCAAACTTCAACTGAAAAGACGGTGTCTCAATCAACACGGAAAAGACTGCAGAAACGCAAGTCGACGGCCACGCAACCAACAGTGCAAAGTATTAAGCCCATTGAAACGGGCAGCATCCCGAACGTCCCTGAGGAGCTTGCTGTCGGCTACTCCAAGCGGATAGAGGATTCTCCAGGGATGGGATGCTTGGAACACGCCTGTGTCCCCCAGACGGGCGTGGTGGAGCAGTCTGCTGTATCAATCCGCTTTCCGTCACCAGCACCTAGTGAAGACGCGGGTGACACACTCTCTTCGTTGCCAAAGAAAAACAGCAAGCAAAAACGGCCATCCAAGCGTGTGAGTTCGCCCTCCCCACTGAAGCAGGTCTTCAGCTTTCGCCGTAAGTCCAAGAGTACTTCGGCTTCCCCTGTAGACGCAGACGAGGAGACGATGAAATGTGCTCCTGATCCATCTGCGAAACCCGGTTCGAAGGACCTGGGCGATCCCACTGGTGTCGCCACGGTTTCTGATTTTGGCTCTGTTACACATTCGCTTGGCGGCTCGCCCTACGACATTGCGCTATCGTCGCTGCCAGTCAAGCCCCATATATCTGGGTCCTCGGCTGTACAGCCGCACCACCTCAGCACCGCTTTGGTCAAGCCCTCTAGGAGCGGTCAGAACATGGACGACGCAACGGCATCTGAACACGCGCGCATTCGTAGCAAGTACCGGGCTGAACAGAAAGAGAAGCGTCAGCAGAAGAGGAAAAGTGAGGGAAAGGATAAAGAGCTGGAGGAAGTCTCTTCCGAGAGCAGCAAGTCTCGTACTCGCCCTGCTAGTTACCATGACCAGCAACACCAGCAACAGCAGAAGCAGCTGCATGAATCTCAATTCCCGCCCCCCGCCTCCATTCCCAACTTTTCTCGTCCGCAAAGCATGGTTCCCAAGGCCTCGTCGGCTGGTTACGATAGTGGCAATAGTAGCGCGACCGAGCTCGAGAACAAGTCGCTCCCGGCAGAACCGCACAAACACGCCAACAGACCTGCGTATAGACCCTACCGCCGAGGTTTGCTGACCAAGTCTTTCTCTCAATCTCAGCCACGCCTAACGAGGGCGGCTACCTTTGATATTCGCGAGGAGAAGATCCCTGTTGAAGGCGAAGAAGGTCCTGAGAACGAAATGTGCAAGGCGCCGCTGGAGCGCAGACACACAGACAAACCAAGCTCGATCGTTAGTAATGCCAGACCTTGCTCTGCAGAGGAAAAAATGGTGGTGGATTTAGAGGATGGTCTCGCGATTGCCGATGCACGCACAGCAGACGAGGCAAAGGAGAAACGGCAACGCGAGCTACCTTCTTCACTACGCATCCAGACACACGGGTGGGAGCAGACCTCCAACTTCTGGCGCGAGCGGCGCGAGGCATTTGGTAGCCAGGCTCAAGGCAATGAGCACGCCGAAAGCTCAAAACCGATGCACGGCCGCAGCTTGAGCGTCCAACACCGGAGCCACACGCAGCTCCTTCAACGACCGGCTGCAAATTACCACCGGCACGCCCGTAGCCAAAGTCAGCAGGCTATGCACTCCTATTCTCAGTCCTCATCTGCCAATTCATCGGCTCGCGCGTCTCCCAGTATCTCCCCCGCATGGTCTCCAGTTCCCCAGGAGATTCCTAGCCCAGCCAAGCAGCTTCCCAACCCCTTCGCTGCCAACTCCACTTCCGCGCGCACCAAGAAACGCTCCAGCATCCAACGCTACTACAGTACCCTGAACAAGAAGGATGCCCACCAGACGGGCGCAAAGACGAGCGTGGAAAGCGTTGCGGAGGAAAATGAAGAAAAAGATGAATCGCCGGCTGTGCCGCCGAAGTCTTCGATGCCGACAACTACGAGGGCGAGCCACACGGCGGACCCGCAGGAAAATGACTACTTTTCCCGGAAGTCCGGGACAAGGCCCAGGGATGTACCCGTGCTGACGAATTCGAGGGCAGTCTGAGCTGGGTGCTCAAGCTGCCTCGTTCAAACTTTCCATCCTTGGGAGCAATGACCTTTTTTTGTTCTCTACCATCTGATTCTATATTCACTTTCTATTCTCAGATTGGTAGTCCCTTTCTCTGCTTTTTTTTCTTCCTTTATAATTTTCCCAGGTCACAACAACACCCTCGATGCAGCCATCGCCCGCTTCCTATTTTCTTGCCTTCGAATTTCTGAAAGGTTGAAGCAAACAGATAGCGCTCTTTCAACGATCATATACTACGCACGCGAGCATGAATGAGAGATGCACAGGCACGTACACATACGACGAAGACATAACAACTATCTTGGATGCAGATTGATGGGAGTTTGAGTTTCTATTCATGTACCCAAAGACGGGTGTCTGGAGCCCCGGGGGTTTTATCTATATTCTTTTGGCGTTGAGAAAGTAACGAGAACTACATCTGAGGGAACTGCGAAGAGTTTTGCCGACTCCGTTGATTTTGGACATTATGTGGCAGCTGTTGGAGAAGGTTAATTATGTGTTCAGGAAGCGGATAATGTATGTACATACATGCGACATGCTTTTGATCTTAACGGATTGGGGCCGTGGAGTGGCAATAGCTCGCGGACGGATGACGTTGGAGTAGGTTGTGACATATGACCAACATGATGGCCTTTCCGTCGATTTCTCGTGATATTCTGGTCGCCTTTCGATGTGCGTTGTATTTTGCCTCCGGCATAAGAGTAGGAGGTTGCTAAGGCGGGGAGTAAGCCCTTGCCACAACACGTATCCAGCACCCACCCGGAGGTAGCCGAAAGACGAAAACGCAAGGTTCGCTCAGAGATTTGTTAAGAAGCTTCTGACGATGGGTGGCATGGCAGCTTAGTGGAACGCGAAGGTCCGCGGCGCGCTATTGTGTGTATGATTTGGAACCAGGGGGAAGTGTTAGGTGGCTTTGCGCTCGTGTGTCTCCTTGCTAATAGCACGGAGGGAAGTCGCTGGGGAGGATGTCCTCCGGGAAGCCTTGCGGCCGATTTTGCATTGCGACGGATGGTGAGAAGGAAAAGTCCCGTGAAAGTAAAACACAGCAAGTCGGAAACATGAGAGGTTTTCGCCGAAGTGAGAGGAGAGGCAATCCGATGAACGAGGCGTAAGCGGTATTGGTAATAGTCATGGTAGTGGTGTTGATCGTGCTCAATGACCCTGGGGCTGGTTCTGAGCAGTGATGGCGTCGTTCTTTATTTATCGTGTTTGATGGGTGCCTGAATGATCGACTGGTCAACAGTTGGCGTTGGCCCTCGACTAAAAAATTATCTAAAACTTCGTTGATCAAGTAGTGAGGGTGTCATCTGATGAAGGTTGTTCAATTGAGGATTACGTAGGTCATACGAAACTAAATATATCTACTGGTGCGACCGACAAACCAGGTACGAGCACGCGGGAGTCGGCGGGTCGGCCGAGATGTTACGCTGTCAGATTTGATGGCGGCAGGAAGAGAAGCCAGGAGGGGGGAATCCAGCTGGAGCGTTCCAGTTGCTTCAGCTGGCTGGGTGTTCAGAGCATCTTGTGATGTCAGTTGAGTAACCCTAGTAATTCTGGCCAATATGTCAGCGTGGCGGAGCTCGGTATTGTAGGTTGGGTGCAAGGGTTCGGCGAAGAAACAGGATCTTGCTGCGTTATGTGTGTTACATGGTGTAATTCTGTCCAGCATTACGACTGGTGATTCTGTACGCTTCTGCCTTGGACGGAATGCCCGGATGACTGAGCTGAGGGGGCCGTTGTAACCCAGACTACTGCGAGATGACACTTGCGCATACAAAAGTCACGTCTGTCAGCCAATTGAGGAGTCGAGGCCGATCTTGCCCAAAGAACACATTTGGGCGAATGCTCTTGTTCCATCCGGAGAGTGATGGCCCGTTCCACGAAGCCGTCGCGTGGGCAGAGGATGAGAGGCTCGCAGCCAAACCGGGATGGATTTTTCCACGTCGCAACACTCAAATCAACACTCGCAAATAAGACAGGGGGCCGTGAGGGGCTGAGTCCCCGGCATGGTCATAGTAACAGGATGGGGCCCGCGCGGTACCTCTATGATGGCCTGTCCCAAGGAGTGATGCAGGTTCTGGTCCCTGCCAATGATCGGAACGTAGCGCTAATAGCTCGTGCTGTTCTGAAACACATTCCTCCCAGAGGTTCCGAGTCTATAGTGCTGCAGTTGATTCCGCCCGGAGCAACGGTAAATGATCCGGCACGTGGGTTCACAATAAAAGTCATCCAACTTTCACTGCTAGCAGGGCGATCGAGCCACAACGTCTGGAACGTCACAAGTGACGTTTGGCAGGTAGCTGGCAGGTGGCAGCGTACAGATGACTACTGCCCGTCGATGGACGCAGCCCAACGGTCGGCAGCGATGCCCTTGCTCTGACGCAATGCAGCAAACGGCAGAGGGTCCTGCTTTTCTTCGCCACGCCCAATAGGCACTCTCCATCGTCGATGCGATGCCGGATGCAGCCAGAAGTGCGTCGACTCTCCACGGGTGCTCGGACGTGAAGCTTCTCGAAAGGTCGGTGCGGGACAGAAGCGCGCGGAAAGCAGAGACGCACCGACGCACGTGGGCGCCGCGATAGACGTGTCACGTCGGCGGGAATCGCATGCCTCCAAGGATGCGAAAATTGCGGGCGGCGGGTAGCATGGCATGGGAAAGTGGCATCGGGATGCGGGAGCCCGGCATGCAGCCGTGCCTGGCGATCTGGAATCGGAGCCTTGTCTCTTGCCCACCGGCCGTCTCACGCCGCGTGCGACGCACTGCGTCATGTTGATGCCGCGCCGCGTCAGGGCCTGCTGCCGGCTGGGACGAGGCCTCGACTGCAGGTAGCACCGGCGCGCCACACCCCTGCCACCCCCAAACGTTGTTTTTAGGTTGGCCTCGCTCGGGCCACCCGTGACGAAAGTGAGAAGCAACGACGCCGCGCTCTTTCTTGCTCGCTGGATTCCATCCTTCTGCTCGACCTGCCCGCTCACCCTGCCAACCTCCGCCTCCCACCTCGGCCTCTGCAATTGCCCTTCCCTCCCGCCCAACCCGCTGCTCAACCGCCCTCTTCCTCGCCCGCGCCCTCGCGCCTGACATCTCGCCTTCAACACCTGATCTGCCGCTTTCTTCCTCAACTGTCACCTGGGCCAGAGTTGCCCGTCCGCATCCACAATGCCGACTTTCGTAGTATCGCTGTAAGCAATGCCTCTCTCTGTGCTCCTACGTAGCTTCCCGACTCACGCCATCCCGTAGCTTCCTCCCATACACCATTGATTTCCATGAGCTGCCGTCGCCCGCCAGTCGCCGCCCAAGCCCGCCGCCTCGCGCCGTAACGCGCATGGACAGCAATCCTGACCTCAAGGAGCAAAAGGCCAGCCTCTTCGCCCAGCCCACACCGCCTGCCACCCCATCTGCCAGCGCTCGACACGACGAGTTCTTCGCCCAGGTCCAACCAAGCGTCCAGACCCACTTCCCGAAACCCCATGACCCCAGATCGCTTGTTCGCAGCGACGCCCACGTCCCCGAATGGGGAAGTGGGCTTTTCTTCAACCAGCCGCGCTCGCGCGCCGCCGCGCCGCCGCCCGACGACATCTTGAAATACTCGAAGCAACAGGACGGTCTAGTTCAGCGCAAGTCGCGCCGGTCGCCCAAGAGAGCGAGTATAAGCAGCATTTCCCGGGACTCCAGTGGCTCCCGGCAGCGTTGGTCTTCGGACTGGACTGTCGAGCCGGCCGTTCAAGGCAATGGCGGCCTAGCGAATGCCGTTCGTGCCGCTATAAACGCTGGTACCATGGAAGACGTCTTTTGGGTTGGCACCGTCGGATTCCCCACCGACGCGCTCGACGACCACAAGAAGGACGAGATCTACGACAAGCTCGAGTCCGAGTACGATGCCCTCGCCGTGTGGGTCGACGACAACGACTTCGATGGTCACTATGCCCACTACTGCAAGACCATCCTCTGGCCCGTCTTCCACTATCAGATTCCCGACCACCCCAAGAGCAAGGCTTACGAGGATCATTCATGGATCTACTACGAGCACGTCAACCAAGCCTTCGCGGACAAGATCGTCAAGAGCTACAAGCGGGGCGATATCATCTGGATCCACGACTATCACCTCCTGCTTGTCCCCGGCATGGTCAGGAAGAAGCTGCCCGATGCCCAGATCGGCTTTTTCATGCACACGGCCTTCCCGTCGTCTGAGGTCTTCCGGTGCTTGGCTGTGCGGAAGCAGCTCCTGGAGGGAATGCTTGGCGCAAATCTCGTCGCCTTTCAGTCGCGTGAATACGCACATCACTTCCTTCAGACTTGCAGTCGCATTCTTGTTGTAGAAGCTACCAATGACGGCGTCCAGCTGGAAAACCGCTTTGTCAACGTGGCCTGGCTGCCCATTGGCATCGACCCCAAGGGCCTGGAAGCTGCTCGCGAAGATCCAAGTGTTAAGGAGTGGATCGAAGTCATGCAGGAACGATACAAGGGTAAACAGCTCATCGTTGCTCGCGACAAGTTGGATGCCGTGCGTGGTGTCCGGCAGAAGTTGCTGGCTTTCGAGCTCTTCCTTAACAAGTACCCAGAATACCGCGAAAAGGTGAGGACCCAACCCCAACCTCGGCGCCCTGAGTTCAGTTGCTATTGACACGTCTCGACCAAGGTTGTCATGATCCAAGTTGCTACGTCAACTACCGAAAACTCCGAGTTGGCCATGACCGTTTCGGACATTGTCACCCGCATCGAGTCAACCCACTCGACCCTGGCCCACCAGCCGCTTGTGTTCCTGAGGCAGGACATTTCCTTTTCTCAGTACTTGGCCTTGCTGTCCGTAGCAGATGCCTTGATGATCACGAGCCTCCGCGAGGGCATGAACCTGACGGCGCACGAGTACATCGCCTGCCAAGATGGCAAAGCCAGCGAGAAGAAATGCGGGCCACTGATTCTCAGCGAATTCACCGGCAGTGCGTCGATATTCAACGGCCATGAGCTCCCGGTCAACCCTTGGGACTACCAGAAGTGTGCCGAGGCCATCAAGACAGCACTGGAGATGGACCCGGATGAGAAGGAGCGGAGATACACCAGACTCCGCAACGTGGTGATGCACCACACGGGTGAGTACTGGTGCACGACGTTGACCAAAACCCTTGCCCGAGTTCACGAGGAGCATTTCATGCGCGACACCATGTCGATTCCCCGTCTCTCGGTCCACCAGCTGTGCGAGAAATACAAGAGATCCCAACGGCGCATCTTCATTCTGGATTACGAGGGCACACTAGCGTCTTACGGTTCTCCGACAAGCATCATCATGACCAGTCCGCAACGTGTCATTGATGCTCTGAACGAGATTTTGATGGACGACAAGAACCTTGTCTACGTCATGAGCGGTCGCACTCCGGAGGAACTGGAGCGTCTGTTCAGCCGCGTGCCCGGTCTGGGTATCATCGCTGAAAACGGGTGCTTCGTGCGCGAATTCGGCAAAGAAGGCTGGACGGCGTTCGCCGACACATCCAAGGTCGACGAGTGGAAGGACAGCGTCAAGGGCATTCTCCAATATTACACGGAGCGGGTCGAAGGGAGTTGGCTCGAGGAGCGTCACTGTTCTTTGTTCTTCCACTACGACAAAGCAGACGACTTCGATGCTGCTGCGACCCAGGCGGGAGAGTGTGCGACCCACATCAACGACGTGTGCGAGTCGGCCCACGTTCATGCTGTACCAATCGACAAGAGCATCCTTATTGAGCCGCTCGACTGGAGCAAGGGTAGCGCGGCGACGCACATTTTCAATAAGCTTCACAAGAACAACCTCGACAAGGAAGCAAGCTCCCCGGCCGACTTTCTCCTCGTTGCGGGCGATGATCGCGAGGACGAGGTGATCTTCCGGTGGGCGAACAAGCTTGCTACTACGGGTGTAATCAGGGACGTGACGACCGTCAGTGTCGGCACCAGGAACACGGAAGCCATGGCCACGCTGACCCAAGGCACCACCGGTGAGTTGAGCATTACCCTAGCCTCCATGGCGAGAATTGACACGTGTACAGGTCTGCTGTCGGTTCTCCAGAAACTGGCCAAGCTCTCAGACTAAAGCTCTCGAGGCTCAGACCAGGCATTTCCTTCACAATGTGTTTGTACGAGTACCCCCTTTGCGTAGCTGTATGTATGCTTTGCGCATGCGAACATAGAAACTAGACATTCCCGAGCAAGTACGCGCAGTTCCTGGGGCGACTCGGGCCGCATGTGGGGACTAGCATAGCAGGCGGTGCTGCTATTCCTTTTTTTTTCCCCCCAATCACGTATGCATTGACTGGACATGGGAGAATGCAATAGGGTACTTGGCTTTAGATGAGCTACGAGTTTACGAGGACTTTAGATATGGCGTTATGTATGAGAAGCGGTATTCTGCGGAAGCATGCACGTGAGTAACTAGACTCTTATAGCGTTGATTCGGGTGTGAATTGTCCACCCGTACGCGGAGGTTGGAGGCTGCCATCCAATAGGTAAGCGGACGGCGGAGTGGTGCGCGCCAAGGCGGGCGGGGGCATGGACCCTGTCGTGACGTCGCGTTTTCGCGGCTGCTGCTTTTGCGCTCGATCGGCGAGACAGCTCTGCCCTGCTCTTCACCCCACGCCCCAAACGAGACACTACTCCGTAGTGCAAGATCTTCGGGTGAGAACAGCTCCTGTCCTTGCTCCATGCGCCCGCCGGACACTGCCTTCCGCGACGTCAATGTCTCATCGCCAGCTGCCGGAGCAGTCGCAACCGTCACCTGAGCCGTCGTTCTTGTGAGCTTCTCCTGCCACTGCGACCAAACCAACGACAGCCTTTCCACGCCCGCCACACAGGTGCTCGCTGGTGAGTTACGGCACGGCGGGCATCTGCTCTCAGTCTACACTGGTCACCGCGCGCTTTCACGACGCCATCGCCGCAACGACAGCATCGTCCACTTTTCTGCCGTCCGACAATGGCACGCTCCAAGGACGAATCCGCGCACACGAAGACGCCTTCCAGCAAAGCCCGCAAGAGGCACGTCGACGTGCCCGCATCCGCTCGCCATCGCCGCCCATCGTATTCCTCGCTGTCCTTCGCAGCCGGCGACCCGCCGCCGTCGCAACGCGCCCCGCCCACTACGCCTTCACACTTCGCGCAGCAGCGGCAGCAGCAACAGCCCGCGACCTCCCGGACGCCCAATCCTACTTCGACTTCGTTTACATCGTCTCCGTTCCCCGCGAATACGGTCGAAGTGTCGGAACTCTCACCGATGCTTCAGGCGTCTCTGCACAAACCGAGCGTGATGAAGTATGCTCGAGATCAACTGCAGAAGCGTGGTGGCATGCTGAAAGGCAAGGCTGTGGGGAAATACTTGGATGATGTGCGCGCCCACGCGAAAGGGAAGGGATTACCAGATAGCGTGACTGACGAGTGCGTGAGGGAGGCTAGGGCCGCTGTCAATGGGCCAGGGAAAAAGACTCAGAAGAAATCAGAGCTGAAGCCTGCTGTAGAGCATAAGGTCTTGTCGAAAGACGTGGTTGTACCAAGCAGCGGTGCGAACAAAGAGGCAACTCCTGCCAATGACAGTGACAAGGATGCGAAGGATCAGAAGAAAAAGAAGAGGAAGAAAGAGAAGAAGGATCCACGAGAGACAGACGCCAGCACAGAAGCTGGGGGGCCCAAAACTGTCGCATCCCTGCCCACTCAGTATGTCTCCAATGACGCTCCAAGCAATTCCAAAGAGACATTTCCGCCTGCGCAGAAGAAACAGAAAAAAAGGAAGAGGGAGCTTTCTGTTGGAGGTAATGCGCACGAGGAAAAAAACAATCACAACACGAAGCAGAAGCCAAAAACATACGACGGCCGGAACGACGATTCAGATCTTCCACCAAAAAAGAAGCTCAAGCGTGATCATGAGCAGGTTCCAGCTCAAGGTGGTCGTTCCCACAAAGTGCGTAGCAAAAAAGACAAGAGAGGAAAGATGCACCATAGGGACAAGGCTAGCCAAAACCACGCTCAGGGAGCCTCGGAGAAGCTTCCTTCTACGTCTCTGATTGCTCGTGCGGGAGATTCCGGATCTCGTGGCCTTGGCGCTTTTGAATTAAGCCAAGAGAAGCCAGAAGAACAGGCAGGCAGGAAATCGTGGAAGAAGAGCAGGCTTAGGGGAAAGAAAACGAACGCTGGGGCATTGTCTACTAATTCAAATCCTCGAGCCAAAGCAGCAACTCCAATACCACTGCCCAGGACCCTTGATTCAAAGGGCAACACACCACGTGGAAAGGACCAGTCCTCCATAGGCGGCGCACAAATGTCAGCTCTAAAAAGGAAACGCTCTTCTTTGCCCACAGGTGGCGAGATGAGTACGGGCCCAAGACCAGGAAATCCGCCCGAGTTTCACGTTACCAAACAATCGTCCCCAGTTGTCGAGCGATTCAATAACTTGAGCAGGGGCCAACGACAACACGCCCGAAGACGTGTCGCAAAAATTACGGAGGACGCTAGTCCAAGCGTCCGCAGTGATCGCTCTCCAGTGAATTTACAAGCTGATTCTGAATCAATTGTTAGGCGGAGTAGTACACCTATCACCCGAGATGAAAGCGAGCCTCGAATTCGTACTCTTAAAGAGTTGAAAGATGCGTCCTCTGTTGAGATTGTTGCAACACCTGTCCGCTATGCTGGAACCAACATTGAAGGACCCAAGAGGAAGAAAACAAGACTCCAAGAAAATGCGGTGGATCGAGGGGACCTGATCGAATCCGCTGATTCGTTGTCGTCAGTGGTTCTAGAGTCAACAAAGAACAATGTCGATGATTACGAAGCAACCGCTACAAACCCTCCACCACTGACCTCAGAGCTTGAGGCCGGTGGGCCTCTTAGAGACGGTGACATGCCACAGGAAGAGCAATCGCCGGAGAAGAAAGATAGGGAGGACCTCAAAGCGGTTGAACTCGAGATCACGCCGCCGCCTTCCGATTCTAATGCAGAGGACTCTGAACATGAGGCTGCCAACACGCAGAAGGCAGCCACCTCCGAAAGCGATTCTGATGCGGACACGCAAGTATCGGAAAAAGAGTATGCCGATGAAGTCTCAAAAAAGGCAATCGATGACACCCCGGAAGGTCCGGAGCCAACGAGTATCTCTCAATTCTCAAATCAGCGCCTGGCTAGGCCCGGTGCCGGCACTACGAATTCTCGAAGCCAAGCTCCTTATTTCGCACCTTCAATTCTGAAGTTGTTGCCTTCAAAGTCAGACGAACTACCCGCGAAGAACCTTCCGACTAAGCTAGATGCGCTTGCCCAGGAGGATTCTGAGTCTGAGTCTGAGTCTGAGTCCTCTGGTTCCGACTCTGATTCGGAGTCCGACTCGAACATTGAGAAACCAGGATCAACTGCTTGGAGTTTGAGTACGACATCTATGCAGGCGGGCTCGGCTCCACCACGGTTGGGCAATCACGTCGTGCAGCATCCAGACACGTTACAACCTTATGATGGCCAGGACTCGGCGGATGACTCGGCGGATGACTCGGATGACTCCTCGGACACGGAATCTGAACTCTCTGCAACGGCGATGCAGAAGTTTCAACGACAAGACGTTGCCAGACCGCTTTCGAATTTGCCAGCAATGGTGTCTCCTGGTCGCGCGGTAACTAGAGAGGAGCAAGAGTCATATTCTGGGCATTCTGAAAGCTCAGAAAAGTCCAAGAGTTCCGACGAGGAAAGTTCAGGTTCGTTCAACGGGAAAATGGCGCATGACGCTGTCGCAAAGCCGACGCTGGGACGACATGTCATCGAGCAACCTGAGCAGCGAGACGCCAAGTTGGAAACGTCAGATTCAGATGAATCCGAGACATCGGAGCCGGGGTCTCCAACTTCAGGTAGCAACTGTTCGGAGCCGGAAGTTACGGTCGAGGCTCAAACTGCCCCTGGTCCCAAAGCGATATCACCCACAGATACGGTTTCCGGGAACAGTAAGGATATTAAGGTACACTATGTCCCCCAAGCGGAGAAGAAAAGCCAACAACGCAAGTTAAAGGGCGCTAGAGCTGATCGCGTGTCATTATTTGGAGCTAGTAGCGCGGCTCTCGAGGAAGATGAAGGCCTTTCCCAAGGGACGGGAGAGAAGACTTGGGAGCAGAGTGCTGTTCTCTCGTCCCACTTCAACACGCAGAAGGGGCTCCCTCCGCTCAAGAAGAAGCAGAACCTCTCCGAAACCACTCAAATGTCGCAAAAGGACGGTACCTCTGCAACAACTTTAAGAAGGGAGGCATCTCAAGCGCCAGGGAATGAAGGCGAACTATTTTTGGGATTCACCAGAAAACGGTCACGGAAAACAGCTACACCATCGTCAAGAAGATCAGATCCTAATAAGCTCCCTCCACCGGAATCACCGAGCGAATCAGAGGAACTTGAGGAGAAGCCGGTTAGACGTGAGTCGCCGTCGCACTCGCCTGTCACTCGATCACAATCAAGAATGAAGCGGACAGGGTCTGATGCAAGCGCGTCATCCTCCGCTTTCGCAGGACCGAGCAGGCGAAGCTCCAACGAATCTACGGGCAGCCGACCTAGCCTGAGATCGTTCTCCAGGAAACAGAGCTCTGTATCCGAGGCACCGAAGTCGTCTGCTTCACCCAAGAGTGAGAGGGGTCCAGTTGGTCGATTCGTTTGCGTCAGAATTCTCAAGAAGCCACGGAGTCCCCAGGATGATGAGGTGTTGATGTACGATCTGCAGGACATTGACGATGAAAAGCATTCGTCACCGAAGGTGGCTCAACAAGACGCATCCATGGACGATGACCCCGATACCGGCAAGGGTGAGCGCCAGGAGGGCCTGCCACCTGAAGATGACCAGATAGCTGACATCGAGGCTGGTATTAAGCCAGAAAACCATGCAATTGAAGAGGACGTCTCGATCGTGGAGGGTGCTACGCCCCCTCGACGCGTGCATGTCGTTCCTTTCAGTCAGGGCGTGGACTCAGTCGACTTTGAAGACACAACACATGATGCGGATGACGATCGTGGCGAGAGTATGAACGCTAAGGAGTCAGAGCCCAACGACAGCCCAAATGAAGAGCACGGATCGCCACTCAAAAATATCAACGAGGCCAAACAGCACGACGTGATGACTATATCATCCGATAAATCATCTTCAGAGGATGATTCGTACTCCGAGGGCGAGCAGTTCGAGCGAGTCGTTCACAAGACCCCAGTCGTAAGCACCCAGAGGCGCGGTACCCAGTCATCCTCGACCACCCCGACTCGAGACATAGATCGAAGTCGCCGCGGTACTTCTGAAGAATATCCGTGGATCGCTCAGCGACGTCGTGATGAACCGGTGGGATCAGCCAAGTTGATTTCACGTAGGTCTCAAATACCACGGTCAGAGCCTGCTGGGCCCGACGATGTCCCTCAAATTGACAGCACGGTTGTCTCGCAAATGCGATCGACCCCGCCTTCTCCAGAACCAATGAGGATGCATTCCGAGGCAGGTAGCAGAGCGTCTTCTGTCGACATCGAACCGAAAGGTTTCTTACGTCCCGACGGAAGCCTCTCTGCGCAAAAACGCCGTACGGGCCTGCGCTCGCCGCACTTCGTCTCGACGGCTGGTTCTCAGAAACTGAAGCGTCCTCCCGCCGGAACCGTATCTTCTCTGCCATTCCCTTCTGTCCAGGCCACCCGGTTCGGGTTGATCCAAGAGGAGCTTGCTCATAAGCCTTTTCAACTTCTCATCGCCGTCATGTTTCTCAACAAGACCAAAGGCAGTAAGGCCATCCCCAAATTCCGCCAATTTATCGAACAGTATCCGACGCCGGATGACCTTGCGCACGCCAATCTCCTTGACATCACGGCAATGCTGCGTCCGTTGGGCCTGCAAAATAGCCGTGCCAACATGCTTATCGATTTTGCCAAGTGTTGGCTGCTTTACCCACCGCAGTTCGACCGGCGTCATCGCTGCATGAATTACCCTTATAAGGGAGCACAGAAGAACATCAAGCCCGGCGAAGTGCTCGATGACGTGGACCCTCGCGTAGCAGCTTACGAAATTGCACACTTGCCTGGTTGCGGCCCGTACGCGCTGGATAGCTGGCGTATATTCTGTCGCGATGCACTGCGAAAGGAGGCATTGGACTGGAATGGTACAGGTGTAGGGGATGAGGGCTTTGAGCCAGAATGGAAAAAGGTGAAGCCGGGCGATAAGGAGCTGAAAGCTTTTCTGAAGTGGATGTGGCTGAGAGAGGGGTGGTCGTGGGACCCAGAAACCGGAGAAAGGGCTTTGGCTAAGAGGGAAGAGGTTAAATCAGCCGAGGAGAGTTGGCGTTGGGACCAGGAAAGCGGAGAGGGGGTGTGGATCGAGGGTGGAGTGGACAAGAACGAAGCAGTGCCGAACGGAGCAGCGGAGATCGATGCTACACCTCCCCCTACCCTACCCGCTCGTGCGAATGAGTTTCTCGGTTCTGTTGAGAGCGATGAGGACGGCACCTCTGCCGACGAGGAGGACCACCTTGAGGACCTCTCGGACGATTCCCAGCAAGATAATGAACCATCTGAAGACAACAGCGGTCAATTAGCTGCAGCTCAACTCGCCCACGAAGTGGATCTCTCGCAGAATCGCCTGTTGACACAGGTTCCTGCAACGCAACCATCACCCCGGTCACCTTTCCCAACTAGCATTGCTTCTGTCATTGGCGATGATGAGGCAATGGAGAAGGCAACGGATAGCGAGGCTGGGGACAGTAGCCCTTACGCTCCCCTTGCCGGCGTAGAAAAGATGTTCACAGAGTGCGAGAAAGAAGCGGAGTGGTACTTCACGGGAGAGGTCAACGAGACGCCGCAACCGGACAGTCCGACAAAAAGGGCAGAGAGAGAGGCTGCTAAAGCGACTGCGGTCGATAAAAGTTCACTTTCGAGTCCGATCGATTATCAGAGTGACGGCGATGGTGAAGGCGGTGATGACATCGACGAGATTGAAGGTGTGGAAGGCGGCGGCGCTCGCCAGGCAAGTCCTGAACTTTAATTTTGGCTTTTTTGCGTGCACACGGTGTCACTGATTGGTGGATTGGATACAGATATTCAGAAACAAGGAAGTGAGGAAGGCCTCGGACAAAGAGCCGGAGGAGCCGGAGGAGCCGGCTATCCTGGTTGATAAAGTCAGCGGTGGAGGGGAAAGAGGGCAAACGAGTTGCATTCTTATGTGATGGTGGAGGAGATCATTTCACGACTCGAGTACATGTTACTGGCGGCTTCTGAAGGTGTTCGGTGGAGGAGCGAAGTGGATTCACCCTCTAGCAACTTACCACATGGTACATGGCACAGCCCCAGCTGTTTACCTGGCAGTCTTCTTGGCATGGTTTCCAGGATTAACTCTATTTCTCAAGGCTATCGATACCCCTTGGATTCAATGAATGGGCGACTTTGTCAAACACTCTGCCTGTTTGAGAGGGGTTCAGAATGATTTGAAGTGTGCAGTTTCTGTTCCCCGATCGAAACGACATTGCACAAAGCTCTTAAGCAGCCAGACTAGGGGCTAGAGAGATTGAGTTGACGACATAGGTGCCCAGGAATGGGAAATCAAGCCGAGCACAGGCAAGCTTCCAGTGGATTCCAGGCAAGCAAGCCAGCAATCAGCAGCCAGATCTATAAAAGTATAAAAGACCGGTATGTAGCAAGAATACAATCGCCATACAATCTCTCCAACTCCAAAAGGACCAAATCGATTTCATTTGTGCAACCACTCGGCCTTATGTCCCCACACCATCTTCCACCGTCGCTCCACGTCCTTGCAGAAAATCCTTATTCAACGTAATCAATAGGCCTCTGGTAAGACATAAGCAAAGAGACTGCCGAGGACCACGTAAAATCACCACCGCTTATTACTCTCGTTTATTACACATCTTAATGACTTATTATGGAACGTGATCAATAATAGATCCCCAATGCACATGGCCCTGAGGTTAAAAAGTAGTAACGAACTGATTTTTCGTTGACGGGAAACAACGAGAACACACGTAAGAAGAGTAATAGAAACATGTAACCGCAGATCTTTGTCCCATAGAAAAAGATGTAAAATTTTCCTACCTTCTATTAGTCTGGAAATGCTATGTCTGATACGGTCTATATTACGATATCGTCGCACTCGCGCCCCAATACATCCGCAGAATCGAGGGGGAAAACCACCATATTCCTATCCGGCATAAATTCATCAAAGCTCGTGGATCACTCAAATCCTTCAAGCGCCGCCTGCGCCGACCATGCCCTTCTTGACCTTCCTGTAGTCAAATACCAGCATAGCCAGGGCGACAAGCACTGAGCAACCGGCCAGGGCGACGTCAAGCGCGTATGCATCCTTCAGACCATCCATGTAGGCGCGAATGACACCAGCAATCTGGTCGTCACCAAAAACGTCGCGTAACTCGGTGGCACCGGTGGCAATGACGAGACCGGGGTTGAGGCCGGGCACCTCCCGGGGCACAGAGCGCACCAGGCGGTTGGCAAAGAGCGACTGGGCGGCGCTGACGCAAATGGCGCCAGCAAGAGTCTGCCAGAAGAGAATGATGGCTGTGACGGAGCTCACGTCGACAGCGGGCACGATGGCCTGTGAGACGATGACGCCAACTTGAATGCCCAGCCCGCTGCCGATGCCAGCCAGCGCCTGGTAGCCGATCCAGTGTGATGACGGCGAGCCGACATCGAGCGTGAAGATGAGGCCGCTTCCTACGGTGGCTAGCACGCTGCCCACGGCCAACAGCGGCAGGTAGTGGCCTGTCAACGTGATGGTGCCGCCAGAAAAGATGGTGAAGAGGGCGATGCCGAGAATGTACGGGATGTTTCGGACGCCAGACTGTGCGGCTGACACGCCCGAGACAACCTGGAAATAAATGGGTAGGTAATACAGCAAGAGCATGAAGGTGCCCGACCCGAAGAACTGGAAGAGGGAGAGGTATGCGATGGTTTTCTGCTTCATCAGACGCGGCACCAGTAGGGCGCGGTCGTCCAGCCAAATCTCGACGGCGATAAAGACGAGGATGAGTACACCGAAGCCTACGAGAGTGCCGATGACCTCAGAGTCATGCCAAGACTTGGTAGTGCCCCCCCACTGCAGCGCGAGAATGAGACAGATGAAAGCGGCCAGGAGAACAAAAGTGCCAAGAGGGTCCATCTGATAGAACTTCTCCAGGAGAGGTGCCTCGGTAGGCTTTGCCTTCTTCGGAGTCTGGAACCAGATGAGGATAATGAGGGCAGCGAGCCCACCAATGGGGAGGTTGATGTAGAAACTACTTCGGTCAGACAAGCGGATCTGAGTGCGGAGAGGAGACAGCACTTACCACCATCGCCACGAGACGTGGTCGGTGAAGGCACCGCCGAGGAGGGGACCGACGACACTAGCAACAGCATATACAGCGCCAAGGATGCCCGTGTAAGCCGCAGCCTGGCCCGGAGGTGCGGTGAAGGCAAGGATTGTGTAGGCACCTGCAGCGATGCCGGCGCCGCCTGCACCTGCGATGGCTCTTCCCACAATCAGAGTGGTGCTGTTCTGTGCCACTCCGCAAATCAAACTGCCAATCTCGAAGACGAAGATGGAGGCCAAAAAACTGGTCTTGAGAGGGAAGTACTTGTACGCCTTTCCCCAGGTCGACTGAAAGGCGCCTAGCGTGAGGAAAAAGGCGCTGCCATACCAGCCGACCTGATCGAGGCTGCGGAACTCATCTGTAATCTTGGGAATGGCTGTCGCGACGATGGTCATGTCAAGAGCGACCTCCAAACCAAGTCAGCATCGCTTCAAGAATCACGGGGCTGCGGGTACCATACCAAGAAAATGCTGCAGATGACGGCGATGACGATGAAGAATAGCTTCAGGCCGGTGGGGTGTTCGGAGCTGACGACCGGCTCCAGCTTTTCTCCTTCAGCTTCGGCTTCGACGTCGGATCGGGATGCCTTCTCGAAGACGCTTCCAGCATCTTTGTCGTCGACAAGACTGAGGCCGCTGACACTGGAAGGGGAGGAGATGGCTCCATTTTGCGGCAGAGTGCCAGGCACAGCCAGAGTGCTGGCCGACTCCGGGGCTTTGACGTCCGCCATGGTAGACACGAGGCAGACAGAAAAATTGGAAAGTGAAGCCTCAATGCTCACTGAGGGTCAAGGTTTCCGCTGGCGGTTGGACGTCTCGGGGGCGCAAGTAGACGGAGCTATATAGCGGGAGGGTGTAACAACGGTAAGCCCTAGCAGTTTGGGCGCCATCAGCTTGGCGAGGTTGTGCGGACGATTCTCGCATCATGAGCCGTGGAGCAGTCGCGATGATTCATAGGTAGTAGGGCGCTGCTCATCCAAAGCGGCAGACCGATTCGGCTGCTTACGAGAGACCGAAGCGCGAGGGCGGAAGGGGCCACACCCGGCCAGATGTATGACGGCAATCGGATGACTGATGCAGCGCCGGCATCCTTCGCCTGCGACAAAAGTACCGGTGTGGTGTGCGACTCCGCCCCGCTGCAGCCAAGGCATTCGCAATTGATAACGCCTGGCGCTCCGGTCCAATGGCGGGCGCGACGCCGGGTCCTGCAGTCAGACGAGGCGCATTGTAGGGTGGACAATGTCAGGCAGCAGTACCAGCCGTCCGGACGAAAAGTTGCGGAGCCTCTGCTTGAGGAATAACAAGCAAGAACCGCCGGCTTGATCTTCCCCCCCATGTCGGCCGGGATCGCTTGCTTTCCTATAGCCCCCCGGTCTATGTGTTGTAAGTCAGAGGATTCAGTACCACCGTCTCACCAACCCCCATAGAACTCGAGTTTGCCTGAAGCCTTTCCAAAAGCGAGCTCAGTGGGTCGGAGGACAGTCGAAGCACAGCATATTCATGAAGAAAACACGTCGGCCCCCAAACCATCGACCCCGGATCACGTCCAACTTCCCGGCCTTCTCGCCCAGCCTATCGGAACTATGATCGGCGCCCTTTTCTTTCTTTATACTCTTGGCTTCTCACACACTGTTCAGCCGCTCGTAGATCGCGTAGCCCCGGGCGTTGGGAAGGAATATTCCTGCTCACTCTTCCGACGATTTGGTGCTTGCTGACTTTCGGGACTCACTTTTCCTGGCCCCAGAAATCTGCACCGACATGGGAAAATGCCTTCCTGTGCTAACACGACATATCTACTTTTGGATACCGCCTCCATGCGCTATTACCGCCCCTCCCAGTTCAAGGAAGCTTATCGATGCTGTCAGCGGCGCCGTTGCTGGCTTCTCCCCCATCCCTTACTTTGTGACCCTTCGCTTCTTGAATGGTGTCACGCCAACCAAATGGATCATCGAGCTTGCCGCGCTGAATGCCTTGAAGGTTGGTGAGCAATTTGACACAGAGCGGGCCAGGCTCATCTCCCTTGATGTACTCGAACTTGTCGTTGGTAGACCGCCGAGTGATCGACTTGATCGGCACGAGCGCAGCAGCGGTTCCTGCGGCCAAAACCTCGGTGAAGCCAGGCAGCTCGTCGTAGGCCACCTGCACCGCGCACGTCAGCAACGCATACACGGCCTTTACCCTCAGCCTGATTGACTCACCGGTCGGCACTCGACCTGCCAGCCGAACGACCTCGCCAGCTCGAAAGCGCTGTCAGAAGTGACGCTCTTGATGACATTCTTGCTATCGGGCACGACGAGCGTGATCTTGTCCCCGTTCTGCTTGATGCCGATGAAGCCCGAGGTAGAGAACTCGTCGATGACGGTGCGCGTCTGGCTATCGAGGTGAAGCGTGATCCCGAATCCCTCGGACCGAGCCTTATCGCTGTGCCTCAGGACTGGTGCATAGTTGCCCCCGACCTTCGCGGAGCCGGTCCCGTGCGGAGCGGCACGGTCGAAATCCTCCAGAATCAGGCAATCCACCGGGTGAACGCCGTGATAGACCCCAGTAGGCATCACGTACACGCAGAACGTGTACTCTTCCGGCGGCGACAGTCCGAGTTGTGCGCTCGAGCCGAACAGAAGCGGACGAATGTACATTGCAGCGCCCGTCTCGTGCGGAGGCACGTAGCCGGCGTTGAGGGACACGGCCAGACGGCAGGCTTTGACGAACAGGTCCTGAGGCACCTCGGGAATGGAGATGTAAGAGGCCGAGTGCTGCATGCGATCGGCGTTCATGTTCGGACGGAAGATGTAGATCTCCTTGTCGCCGGGACCGCGGAAGGCCTTCATGCCCTCGTAGCACTGCTGGCCTGGCCGCTACGTCAGACGAATGGTTGGATGTGTGGAGGGTGCGACGGACCGTAATTGAGGCCGGGCGCCATGCCATGGATGCGAAGGTAGGGGTCTTCGACGAACTCGGGCTCGGTCCATTGGCCCGTCTTCTTGCTGTAATGCGATTCAATGTGGCCATTGACTATTGCGGGGGTCAGCCGAAGCGGATATCGAGGATGGGGGAGGACGCGGACCTTCGCGGACCTTGAAGCCAATGTCGGTCCAGTCTGCAATGACGCATCGTCAGCAACGGCGGGGCGGAAGTGGGGTGGGGCGGGGGCGTACCAATGGTGTTGACGGGCGGCGGAGGGAAGGTGGAAGGCATTGTTGCAGCTGGATTCGGCGGGCGGAGGGATGCTGGGCAGCGGGCGGATGCAGAGGATTGTTGTTCTGTGGTGTTCCTGAGATCGGCAGCGGAGTGGCGGGGCGGCAGTGGTGGGGTGAGGCCGTAAGGCGACGACGGGGCTGCTTGGCGCCCCTTGTCCATTCCATCACGCCTCGGTCGCGCGTTCATGTGCAGCTCAAGCTGGTCCCTATTCATCTCGTCATGACACCACCATTTTCACGCGCTCAACAATAGCCTTTGTCCCCCCTGTCCTCGACTTTGCTCTCGGTCTGCGCACCACCTCCCAATCCAAAATGCCTTTAGGACCGGCCCGCCGCCTTATCCTACTACTCATCCTAGGAGCTGGCATTGTCTCCGTCCTGTACATCTCTTCTTTCCGACCACCCATCGCGAGCCGCCCGGCAGGCATCATCAATCCCGCCCAAGCACCGCATGACATCGGCAGCGCGACTTTGACCGGGCCCGCCATCGCTCCGAAGCTTGGGAACGAGACGGCAAAGTAGGTGTCCTGACTTCGCGCGCGCCCCGGTCACACGCGAAGGACGTCGGTTTGCTAATCATCGGACGTACTCAGGGCGGAGCTAGGAAATGCCGCGTGGAAGCTCCTGCACACGACTTTTGCGCGCTTCCCCGACAATCCCACCCCCGACGAGCAGGTCGCCCTGAGGTCCTACATACACCTGTTTCAGCGCCTGTACCCATGGTAATACGCGTCCGCCTTTGTGCTGCTTGGTGCGAGATGGTTGGCTGACGAGTCATTCCACAGCGGCGAATGCGCCCAGCATTTCTCCAAAATCCTCGAGAAGTTCCCGCCACAGGTGTCGTCTCGATCAGCCGCCGCGGCATGGGGTTGTCACGTTCACAACGAGGTCAACCAGCGCCTGCACAAAGACATCTTCGACTGCTCAAAGATCGGAGACTTTTACGATTGTGGGTGCGCCGACACCGAGGAGGATGAGGAGAGCGGCAAAAAGGACAGCAAAGTGAGCGCCCACGAAAAGCCGGATATGCCAGCGGATAGAGTCGAGAAGCTGAGCGGCGACAACGGGAGGGAAGTTGATCTAGTAGGCATCCTGAACGGCGAAAAGCCGCTGGAGCTGGAGAAGGAGGGGTGAGTCCACCGTTCACGCCGCCTTGTCGAGGTAGCTAACAGGCGCACGTGGGCGGCACAGATGGACGAACGGCGGTTGATCAAGCAAATCCGGCCGACTTTGTCTTAGTTTCTCATCTGACCTGCTTCGATATGCTGCAGCGCCTCAGGCGCCTGGCCTCCGAACTCCGAACCCCAGGTTGCAGAAAGCGCTATCTGACCAAGGCACATGGGCTGTGGGCGTCACAGACGGAATCTGGTGGTGCACGGCATTGCTTTCGATGGGCCTGCGTGCTACTTGATGTTGCCACGACTATGGTGCTTGCGACTTACGAGTCGGGCCGCTCGCGGGGTGCCCAGGTTTTCGACAGAGCTACACAGCAGACGATTGTACTTGGGGGCGCAAGGCATTGAATGATCGCCATAGCGATTGCGTTGGAGCTGTCTAGGTGTCCTACATAGACCTGCTATTGTTTCTCGTACATTCCAGAAGGGTTGCCTGCTTGTGCGCCGCTTTGCCTCCAACTCAAGGTAGGTAGGTAGGTAGATTCACTTGGGTTAGTTGTAGGTACAGGGAATGAGCTGCTGAAACCAGCTTCCACCAGTCTTCGATTCGACGCGTGTGCGCAGCTGGAGGATTGAGGGTGTGGTCGTTTGCAGCTCATGATGACGGCTTCGTGGTGCGTGTGATCGATTCCGTGCCTGGCGCTGCCTGCACCCCTGTCACGCAGGGTTTGGGGAGTGGCGCGGGCGCTAAAAGACGGATTTGCGACGGCCGCGCAAAACTACGATCTCAAACTCACGCGAAACCTTTCATACGCCGCTCAAGGACGCTCGCCGCGCTCCAAACTCCTTGCCATCTCTCGTCGAGGCTTGTTGAACCTGCTCTGATAGCAGCCTCGTGTTCCTGCACCGGCCTGCACCACGGCGCCCCGAGTACGCGCTTTGTTTACCATTTTCCCGACATTACCCAGCCCGGCATGGTGTCGTTTTCCTGCGAGGTACGGCTCACCTTCTCGAAGCGCTTGCGCGCGCCTCTGAGCTGCGAGTTGCTAACTGTTGCGCTTTATTCCTAGGGCTGTGGCGATGTGCTCACGAAAAAAAAGCTCGACGGCCATCGCAACCAGTGCTGGGGCGCATCCTTTACCTGTATCGACTGCATGACACATTTCCAGGGGACTTCTTACCGCGCACATACCGTATGTCCCTCGTTTGAGATCTCTCCCTTGCTGTGAGCTCCGCATGCCTCCCGACTTTACAGCAACAACAGCACCATCGCTTCGCAGTACAATCGCAAAACTTCCACAACACAATGCTGACCCTTTACGCCCGACAGAGCTGTATCAGCGAGGCACAGAAATACCAGGGAAAGCTGTACAAGGAGAAGAAGCCGAAGGGCCAGCAACAGTCGAACAACTCTCAGGCTCTGGTGCCACACAAATCCAAGGAGGAATCCGCTCTCGATGCAGACTCAAATGCCGTTGCCATTGTCGATGCGCCGCCAAAGGCTCCGAGCCCGCCTCCCGCGGTCAACGTATTCGACTTCCTTGTGAGCGACGCAACCCCGAATGCTTCGAAGGTATCACTACCGTCTATGGGTGACTCCCGAATGATCGAGGACGGCCAGGAATATACCCGAAACATGCCCGGAGCGTTCGACAGCGCTGACATTCGTGGTGGTCAGGCAAACGGCTACTCGTACGGTTCGGACCCTACCCAGGACCCCTATACCCCCGCTTCCAAGTACGGGCGCAGCAAAGAGGACCAAAGTACGGGGAAGAAATCGGACAAGAAGCGCAAAAGACAGCTGGTGGATGAGCTGGACATGTCCGCTGTGAAGGCTCAACAGGAGCAGGATGCTACCATGACGGATGCGCCACCAGTGCTGCACACCGGGCTCACCGGAGGTCTCAACAAGATGCTCAGTCACACCGAATACCCGCCTAGCCCAGACTATTCGGGCGATGCTGGAGACAACTCGCTTGCAAGTCCGATAAAGAGGAAGAAACACTCCAAGGCCGAGAAGGAGAGGGGAAGGGAACGCGAGTCCAGCTCCCGCAAGGTCTCTGACTCGACTGAACGCAGCCGCAAATCGAAGCGTGAAAAGGACTCGGAAAAAGAACGCAGACGGCCTCGAGAGATTGTCAGGGTCAGGCGCCGTCGGGCTTCCTCATCTTCTCCTGAACGAGAGCATCGCAAGAGTAAGCCGTTGAAAGCCATCGAGTATCATCCCGAAGGAAAGACGAACGGGGAAGCAAGTGCCCTCGTTCTGCACAACCAACCACGTGCTGAGCTTTTGCTCTCGTACGTCAACAAGGGACCGGAATCGGAACGCGGGCTCAGCCTTAACAAGGCGCTCAAGAGGTACCATCGCGACAGAATCGAGAGATGGGGACACGGTGTGAGCAAGCAAGAAGAGGAGAAGGAGCTGTGGAAGTCGATCAGGTTGAAGAGGAACGACAGGGGTGAGATTGTGCTGTTCACGGAGTCTTGATTGTCATTGGTCTTAGCTTTACACGCTTTTTACGCTCTGTATGATCTCATGCCAGAACTTGCACAATGCGGGGTGCTATTACTAGCAAGACACTGCCTATTTCGACTCCTTTTTCGCTGGCTCCCTTTAGTTCATGGTCACAGCATTCCGCTAGCGAAAGGGAGGCCGCCGTCCATCCTGCGAGGGCGACCTCCCTGGATTCTGGAATACTTCACCGTGCGGGAAGCCGATGACCAAGCTCATGCTATTGACTCGGCTTTGACGCGATATCAGACCCTATACGTCTCGGGAAGAGTGCGCCGGCCCAAGGCGATATCCGAGGGCACGTACTCCAACCGCTCCGTGATCGCCCCCAGGGGCTGGCGTCAAAGCGAGGGGCATGCCGCGTCGGAGTAGGGTGGGAGAAAAAAAAAAGAACGTGTGCGCGGAGGGTGGAGAAGGTGTCGTGGGCGCCGTGGCACATTCCACAGATCGCGTTGTGAGGCCGCGTGCCACCGCGTCAGCCAGCGCTTTCCGCTCGGCAGTAACCCGGTCAGCTAGCAGCGGTCTAACCGGTTGCAGCAAAAAACCCATGGGCACACAGATCCGTGCGGAGCGGTAAGACGTGTGAGTGGCTGGTTCGGGCGGGCCCGCGCGCCGAAACGGCAGATGGGGGAGGGAAAGGACGCGGCGCGGAAGTGGACAGCGATAGACGGGCAATTGCAGCGCCCTCATCAGCAGCTGGCAACCGCGCCGCCGGTACGGGCGACCCACCGTAAGTGTTCTGGCGGTGATGGCTCGCTCGCTCGCAACAGTGCGCTCGACTGATCAGAGATCGCCTCTGCCGCGACCCACTGCTGGCTCCCCCGTCGTCCGTCCCTCACGCGGCGCGCTGAAATATTGCCCGAAGTTTCGTACGCGAAGCGCGAGGGGCGGGCGCCGGACTTAATGCAAAGGGCGCAATCAACCCGAAGGTAGGGGAGCTGGGTGATGAGGCACGAAGCGTTGCAGCTGGCCAGGAGCAGCCAGCGATGCGCCAATCTATCTGCTGAGAGGGTTGAAATTATCTACCGCTTCCCTGCACCGACTCGGTTTGTCGTCGATTTTGCCTGCGTGCGGCCCCCCATTGGCTGCGCAGAGTGGCCGCTGCTTCGTAGCTGATAGTCGAGCCGAGCCGAGGGCCTCGTACAATTGCGCCGAGAGCACAATGACGCCCAAAGCCTGGGACGGGGCGGATGCAGAGGACCGGACGAAGCGCTGGAAGGGCAGCGGCCAGCACAGACTCACCTCCTCCTGCTGGCCGTAGCGGTGGCAACCGCTTCTCCAGCGCGCTGTCGCGGCGGGCACGGCTAGTGCCACGGGCAGGCATGGCGCGGGCTCGTCCTGCTGTTCCAGTGCCGGCTCGCAACGCGCTTTCTCGACTTATCTTGAGCCTTGGCCTCCCCGCTAGCTCTTTCTGATCTGTGATGCTTTCTTGTTTGCACCCGCCGTCCCCGGCGAGATTGAACCCGTCCGAAACTCATTTAAGCAGCCCACCCCGGCACCTGTAAACACGCTCTTCTGCTTCTCTCTCCACCACCACTTCACCAGCCGCCCGCCAGCCACAGCCTGCTGCTCTGCGCGTCTTGCATCTTCAATTGCAGGTGCGGCGTTCCCCTCCCAGCCCCGTCGTCACGACGCCGCGCCACCTTGCTTCGCCGCCTGCTAACCTCTCCGCAGGCATTAATTACCCGCTGCTGCTACATATCTCCTCCACACCGCTCCACGCCCACCACCACCCGCCACGATGCGCTTCACCACTTTTTCTCTCGTCGCTGTTTCGGCCTTCTCCGGCTTCGCCGCCGCCCAGACCAGCACCAGCTCGGCCTCGGCCTCTGCCGTGTCTACCGTCTCCGACCCGAGCAGCGTCCCTGTGTCCGACCGCACCACCTGGTGCCGTGCTCAGCTGCAGTCCTGCCCGACCCTCTGCGGCGGCAGCACCGCTAACAACACCTGCGACATCGTAAGTCTTCGTGCCCGTCCCACGCCGTGGCCCAAGAGCCCCGAACGCCGATCGCGAGCCGGGATTGCTGACCGCATGTTTCTGCTCAGAACACCCTCAGCTACAACTGCACTTGCGACCCGGTCATCGCCAACTTCAACGTGTCCGACTTCGAGCAGACGCTGCCGTCGCTCGAGTGCCAGTACGCTGTCGCCCAGTGCATTACTGACCACCCCGACGACGCTGTCGGCCAGGCCAACTGCCATTCGGTTGTTTGCGGATCGAAGAACGTCACGTCCCAGGTCTCGGCTTCGAGCAGCTCTTCCGCATCGGCAACTCCTTCGTCTACGGGTTCTGCGTCGGGCAGCGCTTCCGCCAGCGCCGCCGCCACGACGACCGCAGCCAGCGCCGGCATCGCCTTTGCCAAGACGTACGGATCTGGCGCGCTGGTTGCCGGTTTGCTGGCGGCCTTCGGTTTCGCTTTGTAAGCGAATGAGCCGTGGGATGGTGGTGCTCGGCTTGTCCTGTCAACGGACGGAGGTGTTCGGTCTTTTTTTTTTTTTAAATTTCTTAATTCCCCATGGTTTTGCAAAAGCAATGAGTGTCGTCGTAAGACGTAGGTAATGAGATACGGAGCGCATTGATTGCTTGGAGCGTCTATTAGCATACTCAATTGACTGTATTCTCGG
Organism: Lasiodiplodia gonubiensis; assembly: GCA_009829795.1. Classification (NCBI taxonomy): domain Eukaryota; kingdom Fungi; phylum Ascomycota; class Dothideomycetes; order Botryosphaeriales; family Botryosphaeriaceae; genus Lasiodiplodia; species Lasiodiplodia gonubiensis. Next base: position 143,335 of record RHKH01000050.1, read on the forward strand.
TCTCGCGGAACCTTCTGAGCGTTGTGATGATGATGATGTTGACACCGTGAGCCAAGCTTTGCCTGTGCGACCGCGGCAAGCACCCAACGGATCCGCGTCAACAACGCCAGGCGAGGCTTCCTCCGCATTTGGCCTGTCGCGGAGTCGGCTGATCTCGAGAAGCGCTCCCCTCATCCGCAACGGATCGCGCAATTCGATTGGCGCCGACCGCGAGTTCCCCTTGCCGCCGCGGATCTCTGTCCTCACCGCCGCCGTCGGATGGAGGTCCGTTCACGTGCAACGCCCTCACGGCCGAAAAAAATTGCCAACCAAATACGTATCGATAAAGTTCCCTGCGACCAACCCTGTGTGCCCTTGCAACGTCACTGTTGTTCAACCGTTCGACGAGCCGGTCAACGGATTTAGCCCTCGCGCCAACGTTTTTCAGCGGCTTAATGTTCAGAGCCCTACAACCATCTTCTGTTTCTGCATCACGGGTCCTAACTACGCACGCGATCAGGTCTTTCTCGGCTACCTCTGGCTCGGCTGTCGCCATACATCGCCTGCAATCCTTCTCTGCGCACCTGTCGACCTCGGCATCCGCTCCTGCAGCTCTCACGCCTGACAACACCAGCCCGCGAGCAACCATGGCGACCCTGGGCAGCGCGACCATGAAGCACAAGGTGACGATCGTGGGATCGGGCAACTGGTGGGGCACACCTCTATCCTCTAGAGCTCTAGGTGGTAGAGCGAAGTAGACGTGGAATTCGCTGACGCTGGGGATCTTCGATTCCGCACCGCAGGGGCACCACTATGGCCAAGATCGTCGCCGAAAATGTCAAAGCGCACCCGCAGCTGTTCGAGGAGGTCGTCCAGATGTGGGTGTATGAGGAGGAAGTGGTCATCGACAAGAAGTCGCGGCACTATGACGCCAGCAGCCCGCTGTGCAATGGCGCGCAGAAGCTTTCCGAGGTGATCAACGAGCTGCATGAGAACGTGAAGTACCTGCCCGGCATCACGCTGCCGCCCAACGTTATTGCGAACCCTTCGCTAGAGGATGCAGCGCGCGACAGCACTCTCCTAGTCTTCGTCATCCCGCACCAGTTCATCGCGCGCATCTGCGACCGCCTCAAGGGCAACATCCTCCCCCATGCTCGCGGCATCAGCTGCACCAAGGGTGTCGACGTCTCAGACAAGGGCATCCAGCTCTTCTCCGAGACCATCGGGCAGCGCCTAGGTATCTACTGCGGTGCGCTGTCGGGCGCCAACATCGCGACCGAAATCGCGCAGGGCAAGTATTCGGAGACGACGGTGGCCTATGACCCGCCGCCGATCGACTCGAGGCAGCCCTCGCCCACGCCCTCGCCGTCCGAGTCCACAACCGACTTAGTCGCCCCCACGAACGGGTGTTCTGGCGAGCGATCCGTAGTGCTCCACCCTCTCCCCATCGATTACCCACCGCTCAGCCACGAGAACGTCAAAAAATTGTTCCACCGGCCCTACTTCCACGTGCGCATGGTCTCGGATGTCGCGGGCGTTTCCCTCGGCGGTGCGCTGAAGAACGTCGTCGCGCTCGCGGCGGGCTTCATGGACGGGTTGGGTTGGGGAGATAATGCGAAGGCTGCGGTCATGCGCGTGGGCCTCCTTGAGATGGTCAAGTTCGGCACCAAGTTCTTCTCGTCGAGCTGCCGGCCGTCGACGTTCACGGAAGAGAGCTGCGGAATGGCCGATGTTGTGACCAGCTGCATGGGTGGACGCAACTTCCGCTGCGCGAAGCTTGCGATTGAGCGCGGCATGAGCGTTGAGGATGTGGAGAAGGCGGAGCTGAATGGGCAGAAGCTGCAGGGTACTAGCACGGCGTACGAGGTGCACTCATTCCTGAAGAGCCAAGGCATGGTGGACGAGTTCCCTCTTTTCACAGCCGTGTACAGTAAGTGACCCCTATTCCAGGGTACGGTAACAGCGGACTTACTCGATACTGCAGACATTCTCGAGGGCCGGACGAAGGCTGAGGACATCCCCGATCTGATCGAGCCGAAGGACTAGACGCGGGAGGGCGGTTGCGAGGACGGTCTGAAGATACCCGTGAATGGTTGGTTCAGTGCTTGGAATTTTGCGTCAAGCACAAGAGCATTGCAAGGCAGAAAGGAAAGGGCGTGGGCAGTATATCCTAGACGAAGATATGTCCTAGAGCGAGTGATTAAAGCAGTGTTTTTCCATTCTTTCCCTGCTCTCGACAGAAACGAGTCAGCACGATTGTTCGACGAGGGATTCAGCACGGCGCAGGAGAGGCGCGGTTACATATACGAATCTCCGCTCCGGCTGAATCCCCCACACGCTGGCGGGTAAACGGTGTGCATGCAAGGCATCATCCGGACAGGAATGGAAAAGCAGATGGCGGAGTTAAGCACGCATCAAATCTTGCGAGAGTGCAAAGCGGGGGGCGGGTGGAGGGGAGTCCATCAGTTCTGTCGCAGCCTTTGGAACACGCAGGCAAAACACAAGATAGTCGGTCCACGGTCGATTGCAACCCAGAGAAAGAAGGAGGGGGGGAGAAATTTGCTGGTTGCGTGTGCAAGTAGGGACGGAGTGGAGCTCTCACCTGATTGCATGTCTTGGCACTGTCGGGGCGGCGATGGGCCGACGCATGGAGCAAAGGCGCCCGAGCGTCCCACTTCCCCAACCCTATAAGCCTCCCTCCCTCCCCATGACTACCCTTTTGTCCGAGCTGCACGGCGGTGCGTGGGCTCGATCGACCGCTCGGCACTAGCGTCGACCTCGGGTAAAGCGCAGAGGGCGTCGCGGGGAAGTTGTGCGCGACGGAGCAGCGACGATGTCATCATTGCTCCGCGTAGGCGGACGCGATGCCAAGCAAGCCTCCGTCGTCAACTGCCGCGGAGCTTGACTCTCTTTCCCCGCCTTGAGCGCCGTCCAACCCCAGACGCGCGGGCCAGCTGGCGCGCCGCGGAGGTAGCACAGTAAAGCTCCACACCGCAATCCTTCTTCCCCCACGATTTCGGGGCGTTTGTGGGGAATACGCACTTCGCCTGCAGTAGCACACGTCTTTCTTGCTGCGCCAATAAATCGCGGCGAGCAAAGGTCCTCGCCTAGCAGCAATCGACAGGGTGCGGCGCATGATAACGAAGGTGGTTGCCTCCTATTCCCCAGCGCCAGAGCATCCCGTGTGGATCCCTCTTTTCCTTCGACACGCCCAATAGCACGAGCTGTCACTGATTCCGGGAAAACGGGTTCAGCTTGCTCGTCTTATTAATCTTCGCGAGCGCTTTTTCTCGCCTCTATCTTCTGCTCCGCCGTCACTCTCCTCCTCCATCGGCCCTCAGCATATCGCGTCGCTCCAGCAGCCCCTTGCCTGCGCGCCACTAGGCTGTTCTCCGACGTTCTCCACCAGCACTACCCGTGCAAACATGTCCAGCACCGCGGAGCCACTTAGCCTCCCGTCCGATGACGAGAAAAAGCTTGGTGTTGAGCCTGGCGAGTTTGAGTCAGCCGTCGCCGCCGATGACGGCTTGCCCCCGGACCCGGACGCTGGCTTGAGCGACGAGGAACGCGCTGCCATTGTACGTTGGCGCCCCTTCCTGGCCTGGGGAATGAGTGCTGATCGGCTGTATGACTTTGCAGGACCGTAGATTACTATGGAAGCTGGACCTACAACTGATTCCTTGGGTACGCAAAACACTTTCGATCTGGTCTCGACTTCTCTGCGTGAAACCCGTCTCTGCTCCGCGAATCTGGTCCGATCATGTATCCCTTAACTATGACGGAGCTTTGCTGTACCACGTGGGACTGACAATCAGCTCTATTGCCGTTGTAGCTGTGCTTCCTCTACCTGATTTCCTTCCTCGATCGTACCAACATCGGTGAGTATATTGCTCCTCCAAGCCGAGTTAGCGAGACGCCGTAGAACCCAAAGGCTCGGGCTATCGTTCGAAGACTGCTAACCCTCGGGGTCGGAAAACAACAGGAAACGCAAAGATCGATGGTTTACAGGACGACCTAGGCATGACTAGCGGCCAGTACAACGCTGCGCTTTCCATCTTCTTCGTGTCGTACTCGCTCGCCGAGCCTCTTACCAATGTGTTGCTCAAGCGCATGCGCCCTAGCATCTTCATCCCTATCATCATGATCCTGTGGGGCATCTGCATGACGACTATGGGACTGTAGGCCCTCCCTTCGTTCTGTTATCCCCTTGAAGAGAGTCTGCAACTCTCCAGTCGAGACGGATCGTCGCCAGTCCAGCAGCTCCGCTTGACACCCCGATAGCAACGTCTCTCCCGGCTCATGCAATAGCTAACCCACACGCTTCAGGGTCCACAATTTCGCAGGCCTCGCTACCGCCCGCTTCTTCCTAGGCCTTGCTGAGGCCGGCCTCTTCCCAGGCGTGAACTACTACTTAAGCTGCTGGTTTAAGCGGTCAGAGTTTGGCATCCGCGCAGCCATCTTCTTCTCAGCCGCCGCGCTCGCCGGCTCTTTCGGTGGGCTGCTAGCCGCCGCGATCGCGCAGATGGGAGGCGTGGGTGGAAAGCCCGGTTGGGCGTGGATTTTCATTCTCGAGGTACGCTGTTGCAGTGTGCTCGAAATATCTCGGGGGCTAACTCATGCTTGTCACAGGGTCTCGCCACTATTTTCGTGGGCATCGCCTCGTACTGGATGGTGCACGATTTCCCGGACGAGGCCAAGTTCCTATCACCGGAAGACCGAGCGCGTGTACTCCGGCGGCTCAAGGCCGACAAGCAGAGCAGCGCGGAGCACGAGGAGTTTAAGATGGATTATTTCTGGGCCTCGGTAAAGGACTGGAAGACGTACGCGTTTGCAGTCATCTATATGGGATGCGACGGCGCGCTGTACGCCTTTTCGCTCTTCCTGCCAACCATCATCAACGAACTGGTGCGCAACATATGCATGCTCCCCAGCCACTTGAGTTAACCCCTACTGACTTGAGGCTGGTGAATAGGGCTACGCCAGTACGACCGCCAATCTCCTCTCCGTACCACCCTACGCTGCGGCGGCTGTTCTCACCATCGCAGTCGGATGGCTGGCGGATCGCACGCGCTGGCGCGGTTACAGCAACATCGGCATCTCCTTCCTCGGGATCGCAGGGTTCAGCATGCTACTGGGCTCGACATCACCGGCGGTCAAGTATGCGGGCACTTTCCTAGGCGCAGCAGGCATCTACCCATGTATCTCCAACACCATCTCGTGGGCATCAAACAACGTCGAGGGCGTCTACAAGCGTGGTGTCACATTAGGCTTCGTCATTGGCTGGGGAAACCTCAATGGCGTCGTCAGCAGCAACATATACCGTCAACAGGATCGTCCTCGCTATCTCGTTGGCCATGGAGTCGTGCTCGCCTACCTTGTCGCCTTCTTGCTCTTGGGCAGCGTGGCCACTCACCTCGCCCTGCGCCGCGAGAATGCCCGCAGGCGCCGCGGCGACCGCGATGTCTGGGTCGAGGGCAAGAGCGAGAAGGAGATTGAGCTGTTGGGAGACATGAGGCCAGACTTTATGTACATTTTGTAAACCAATAGGGCGTCAGATGGACACTGCAGCAGGGAGCGGCGCCTCTTTTGCTTAGATACGAATGGTGCCATAACGCTGGCCCGGCGGAGCATGCCTCTTACAGCCCAGGAGGGTTCCGGGGGTTTGCTATTACGCCCGTAAACTCATGGTGACCATGATGACACACCTTTCCGCTTTGGGATTTCTCGCGCGGCAAACAAGCGAGAAAGGGACAGATTCTGCATCGTGAGACTCAAGCTGCAAACCTGTATGTGTCGTAAAGGCCCGACAAGGTGTGTTTTGAAGAAGGATGCGTAAGATTTGGGG